>CM026402.1:52881413-52898028 GCA_014843695.1 Archivesica marissinica | reverse complement strand
ACGATCAGTTGACATGAGGATTCCTAATACACAACAAACGATCAGTTGACATGAGGATTCCTAATACACAACAAACGATCAGTTGACATGAGGATTCCTAATACACAACAAACGATCAGTTGACATGAGGATTCCTAATACACAACAAACGATCAGTTGACATGAGGATTCCTAATACACAACAAACGATCAGTTGACATGAGGATTCCTAATACACAAGCGTAATATTATTAACTGTGTATCTAAGTCAGTAGACGAATTTTTCCGACGTTTTGATTAACTCTTTCAGCGCCGAATAAATTCAGAGCATGTGCAAACAACATAGATCCAGATCAGCCGCGGCGTAACGCCGCGTCTGATCAGGATCTATGTTGTTTGCTATTCGGACAGGTGCTTCAGCTCCACTGTCTGAATAGCAATCAGCATATAGCCTGATCAGACGGCATGTTCTATTCTGTCCGATCGGGTTCTCTACTTTTTTACAAAGTCGTTTTTATGCGACATTGGCGGTGAAAGAGTTAAATGAGTGTCTTGAAAGTTGTCGTATTTTCATCATCAAATCTGTTAATGTTTCTTTACCAAATTATAGGGTAGGTGTACAGGATGGAGCGGACGCGTAAAGAGGAATAGTCTGTTGCCGTATGATATTAAAAATAGAACAATTAAAAATGCACTGCCTTGCATTCTCCATTTCATGACCGCACTCACATTTTATATGTTCTTTCAATGAGAGGCATCTCTAATCTTCTATTACCTCCCTTGGCAGATAAAGTCTGATTTATTCCAAAATGTGAATAGGTCCTTTTAGTTGGAATCCTTTGTGCTTACTGTTGTTCCCTAACCAGATGGTGCGGTATGATAATTGTGATTTTATCAAAATCTTGTTAATTAACTGATATCATTGTTTTACCAATATGTACCATTGCATATACTGTAGGAGATCTGTCGAGATATAGTAATTTAATAATCATATACAGCGATAGTGGAAGACAATTGCTAGCATGTTGTGCAAAGGAAACAACGATAAAAACTAAGGAAAACACTTAATATGACCTATCTACTTTTAGGGATAATCAGGTGCAGATACTGACCAATGTCTCTCATTCATTGCGACAGATATTAATGGTTATTTAGTATTGCGTGAAAAACTGACACAGACCTTATAAACCTGTCAAAGAAATGAAAGTAGCAGCGTTATTGTGTGCCCAAAAATACTTGGGATAATATGATACCGCGCCAAAACGCTCGTTTAACAGCACATTTCCAATACTCGTTTCATAAAATATGGTATGAAATCACCATTCGTGTAAGATCCTATGTATATATATTGCTATACTGTTCAGCTTAAGACTAATCTGTAGTCCAGTGGTTAACACGCTGGACTGGTAATCCAGGGATCGCATATTCGATCCCCCTTCTAACCCTAATAAAGTAAACAGTCTTTCAGATGGGATTTTAAACCGAGGTCTCATGTCGGTGCACGTAAACGAACCAGAGGAGATTCTGGAATGGATCTCTTTCCTCCAAAAATCTAAAATGACTAATCTCTTCAGGAGACCTCGCTCATATACCGGTAGTGACGATAAATAAACGTAAAACACAATTTAAGAAGGCCAAATGGAAACAGTTAAAATATCGTTAACTATAAATGGCTTGCCACTCGCCACTATTTGATGGAACAGACGGATATGTAGTACAGTGGTAACACGCTGGACTGATAATCCAGGGCTCGCAGGTTCGATCCCCCGTCTGACCCTAATAAAATTAACAGTCTTTCAGATGGGATGTTAAACCGAGGTCTCGTGTCGGTGCTTTACACGTGCACGTCAAGTACCAGAGGAGATGGGTCTCTCTCTCTCTCTCTCTCTCTCTCTCTCTCTCTCTCTCTTCTCTCTCTCTCTCTCTCTCTCTCTCTCTCTCTCTGTATCATTGCACTATCCTCCAAAAATCTAAAATGACTAATCTCTTCAGGAGGCGTCGCTCATATGGGCAACCGGTAGCGACGATAAATAAACGTAAAACACACACAGTTGCTGCTATGAACTAAATTAAAATTAGGCCACCGTCTAGAAATAGAGAAATAAATCTCTAGCTGTATCTATCATACTTGACATAATATGTGCATGCTAGCCAGTAGTTGCTAATCGTGAAATTAAGATACGACTATAGTCAAACTTGTCTTAAGCAGCCAACCAAGGGAATCACAGAAAGTGGCTGCGTATCACAGATGGCTGCTTAATAGAGGGCAAATGAATACTAAAACAACATATTGGGAATCTGGAAACGGGCTGCTTAATACAGGTTGGCTGCTTAATGGAGATGGCCACTAACACGAGTTTGACTGTATGAGAAATATAAGTGAAATTAAGATAAAACTACAGTCAAACTTGTCTTAAGCAGCCAGCTAAAGGAATCACAGAAAGTGGCTGCTTATCACAGGTGGCTGCTTAATGGAGATGGCCACTAACACGAGTTTGACTGTATGAGGAATATAAGAAGCTGACTGAAAAACAGATCGCTATTGCGCAACACATGTTGGCTTTTGTTTAAAGGCGTATAGCACAATAATTGATAATCGTCAAAAAAAATTTAAACTTTGCATATATTTAGATTAGACATTTCCATGTATGAAAATATTTTAAAACTAGTGGGTCCCCGTGCTCGTTTTTGAGTTATGAGCAATTGAAGAGTAGTACCGTGTACACATTATTGGTCCAAATTTTGACGTCAAAAATGAGCATACAAATTCCTTTAAACATACATAAAAACACTAGAAAATGAGTTTAGTTCCATTTAATATTGCATATATTTGATGCAAACTAGCAGATGTGCATGTATATCAATAAAACTTTATAATTCTATGTGAAATATTTTTCATTTTGACCATTTTTTATTGTTTACGTCTCGGATATTTTTGCAGTTTGGCTTTGCGAAAAGTAAGAAAATGTGTCATAATTTATTTTTCAATCGTCAGAATGTTTTTAAATTTTCTGTGTAGTATATCTACAATATACTGATAAATATGAAAGCATAAAAAACATACCACACCGTGCTTGTTTTTGAGCTAAATGAGAATAATCGTTACCATTTCAGTGTCAAAATAGGATATTTCCACAATTAGAGACTAATATTTGTGGTATTTCGTATTTATCATTTTATCTCAATTGCATTCTATTGTATTAAACTTACAACACACAATGCAGCATTTATCATCGCCGTTTAAAGTGTCCGAAATTACAATGGGATGTGTCCCGTCCGAATTGATGTCAGTTTTATTATCAGGCAGTACGTGTTCAAATGCAATTTGTTTCTTTCTTACAGATGACTTGGCTCCAGATAAAAACTTTCCTGTTCGATTGCGTTTATAAAAGACCATTATGAATATTAAGACGCGTACTAATTTATTGAAATATAAAACTAACACAAAAAGTGATATTATTTTTTTCTGTAGAGGTGAGCCGTGAAATGTACCAACGGTAATAATCGCGATGCGTAGAAAGCTGCGCACGAACAATTGTGATATACGCCTTTAAAACTACTAGCCTGCCACTAACATAATAGATGAACGGATTCGCAGATGTTTCTTAGAAAATATAGAACATTGGCATTTATGTGTTCGTTTCTAAATGTTACGACATGTGTTGCTACAATATCTGATCAATGTAGAATTAGAAAAGAAAATATGTAATTGTTCTGTTTGCAATATTTTAAAGTTATTGCTGATCAAAATGACGTCACGATTTCTAAAAGTTGTTATTTAAGAAATAATAAGTATCAACCGTGGTATATTTCAGAATAACCCGAGTTTGAAGTTCTTATGCGTAGAAATATATCACTCAGGCCGTCGGCCTTCGTGATATAGTCCTACGCATAAAAACGACAAACGAGTGTTATTCTGCGATATACCACGGTTGATACTTATTATTTCGATTCTAACACGACATACTTTTAATAATTTTAAGAATCAAAGGAGTATTTTCTTCAAATGCCGTTGTACTCCGCTGCATTTGGCTTTCGACATTTCCTCCCGCGTAATGACGTTATTTTTTATGGAAAATATCAATCTAGTGCATGAATGAACACAAGTTGTAACTGATCAATAATTTTATTTATTTTGTCAAATAAAACTGTACAGAATAGTAACTGAAACGTTACTTAACAGAAAAACAAGACGGACAAGAGATTATCTGATTCTAAAAATAGCTCACTTCCGCGAATTTCCACGGTTGTATTTACAAACATCACGTGACTTTCATTCATAAAACTTTACACCCATTGTATAAATGGAATAGCCAAAACACGGTGCGCGCGCAGCATAGTTCAGGGTAGGTATATCGCAGAATAACCCGAGGTAGATTTTACTCTACAAGTATATATGTTATTAGCTGGGTCGTGTTAGAATATACAATAATGTATTCACTACAAAACATGTATTACTAATAGTTTCGTTAATGAAATTTATCCTTTTTAATAATTTTTATTAATACATGCTTAAATATTATTTATTTTACAACGATTGCGAAGCAACTTTTAACAACTTATATTAATCAATCTCGTTGGCGCGGATGAAAGCGTATTATGTTGTCATTCATATTGGAGGAAACCGGAGAATCTGGAGAAAACCCACCTGTCCGATCTGGTGACCACCGTACCATCTCACATACTTCCCAGTCCGAGGATCGAACCCGGGTTGCATTGGTGAGAAGCGAGCGCGCTAACCACTGCGCTAATCGGACATGTATACTTTTATTTTGACTAGGGCTAATCGGACATGTATAATTGTATTTTGACTAGGGCTAATCGGACATGTATAATTGTATTTTGACTAGGGCTAATCGGACATGTATAATTGTATTTTGACTAGGGCTAATCGGACATGTATAATTGTATTTTGACTAGGATACTATTTTGTATTCGTTTGATTCTCTTCGTAGCTCTGATTCTCCGATAAGAAATCATATTAATAGCTGTCCAATTAGCGCAATGGTTAGCGCCCTTAGATATGTAGACTTGAAAGTGTATTATGTTCTCAATGTCTGAACAATACAGGATTAGAAAAGAAACTATTTATTTTAATTGTTCTGTTTGCAATATTTTAAAGTCATATTCCTCATCGCAATGACGTCATGATTTCCACAATCATAGCATTGTATTTGGCTGTCCGATTAGCGCAGTAGTTAGCGCGCTCGCTTCTCACCAATGCAACCCGGGTTCGATCCTCGAACCGGGAAGTATGTGAGATGGTACGATGGTCACCAGATCGGAAAGGTGGGGTTTTCTCCGGGTACCCCTGTTTCCTCCCACACGACGACCACATATACGCTTTCATCCGGGTCAACGAGTGTGATTAATATAAGTTGTTAAAACTTGCTTCGCAATCGTTGTAAAATAAATAAAGTTTAAACTTAATTTTGTTACAACTTGTGGCCCAACACATTTACTTCACCATATCTTGTGTAAAACAATGCCATGAAACATAATTGTAGAAGTATTTTCATTATTATGAGTTTGTTTTGTACATTGTATATATTAAATGAATGCAATAACATATGATTAAACTATATCCAAATCATTGATATACATACTAAACAATAGGAAATGTAGGATTCAACCTTGTCTGAACCCTGATTATATATTAAAAGCATTATATAGCATCACCGTTTACACGTACACAAAAAGAAACAGATGAATAGATTGGTACACCGGTTTCAATTAATATGTGTCCTAATATTGACATAATAATGTTATTGACCTGCTGTTTATAATTAATTACATTTCAATGAATAGTTGTCCTAATATTGACATAATAATATTATTGAGCTGCTGTTTATAATTAATTACATTTCAATTAATATGTGTCCTAATATTGACATAATAATGTTATTGACCTGCTGTTTATAATTAATTACATTTCAATGAATAGTTGTCCTAATATTGACATAATAATATTATTGAGCTGCTGTTTATAATTAATTACATTTCAATGAATATGTGTCCTAATATTGACATAATAATATTATTGACCTGCTGTTTATAATTAATTACATTTCAATGAATAGTTGTCCTAATATTGACATAATAATATTATTGAGCTGCTGTTTATAATTAATTACATTTCAATGAATAGTTGTCCTAATATTGACATAATAATATTATTGACCTGCTGTTTATAATTAATTACATTTCAATTAATAGTTGTCCTAATATTGACATAATAATATTATTGAGCTGCTGTTTATAATTAATTACATTTCAATTAATAGTTGTCCTAATATTGACATAATAATATTATTGAGCAGCTGTTTCATTTCAATTAATAATTTTTCCTAGTATTGACATACTAATGTTATTAGATACTTTTATTTCCTCCAAATTCGGAGAGCAATACATTATAAACAATATTCATTGACGATATACATGTATCATACAGTGACTGACAAATTGTGTTTATAATTCGTTACATTTTAATAAATATGTTTCTAATGCTTATTCTTGCAGCATGATATTGACTTACTCATCACACTATCCAAGTCAAAAGGAGCGTCAGATCCAGAAATATTTAATTGCATATGTAAGTA
This sequence comes from Archivesica marissinica, assembly GCA_014843695.1. Classification (NCBI taxonomy): domain Eukaryota; kingdom Metazoa; phylum Mollusca; class Bivalvia; order Venerida; family Vesicomyidae; genus Archivesica; species Archivesica marissinica. The sequence continues at coordinate 52,891,450 of CM026402.1, read as the reverse complement.
CTAATCCGTTACAAGTATCGTTGCCTCTCAGATGTAGAAGCTAGAAACAAACAGACACGTTTCAAACAGTCGATATCCGCATGGAATCGGTCGGTTAAGTTTGATGACATGGATAAACAGTCAAATGTGTTCAATGTCATTGTTGCTATTTATTTCAATACCAGTGAATTTACCACTGCATCCATCCGGTACATCAGTCAATACAGTTTGTATGTCTATCCTGCGTTCTATGTTCTTCTCTGTGGGATAATTAGAAAAGCACGCAATGAAATCGAATGAACAAACACTCTACCAATGAGAGGCCGTACAATACCAGTGAATTTACCACTCCACCCATCAGTCAATACAGTTTGTATGTCTATCCTGCGTTCTATGTTCTTCTCTGTGGGATAATTAGAAAAGCACGCAATGAAATCGAATGAACAAACACTCTACCAATGAGAGGCCGTACAATACCAGTGAATTTACCACTCCACCCATCAGTCAATACAGTTTGTATGTCTATCCTGCGTTCTATGTTCTTCTCTGTGGGATAATTAGAAAAGCACGCAATGAAATCGAATGAACAAACACTCTACCAATGAGAGGCCGTACAATACCAGTGAATTTACCACTCCACCCATCAGTCAATACAGTTTGTATGTCTATCCTGCGTTCTATGTTCTTCTCTCTGGGATAAGTAGAAAAGCTAGCAATGAAATCGAATGAACAAACGCGCTACTAATGAGAGGCCGTACAATACCAGTGAATTTACCACTCCACCCATCAGTCAATACAGTTTGTATGTCTATCCTGCGTTCTATGTTCTTCTCTCTGGGATAAGTAGAAAAGCTAGCAATGAAATCGAATGAACAAACGCGCTACTAATGAGAGGTCTACAATACCAGTGAATTTACCACTCCACCCATCAGTCAATACAGTTTGTATGTCTATCCTGCGTTCTATGTTCTTCTCTCTGGGATAAGTAGAAAAGCTAGCAATGAAATCGAATGAACAAACGCGCTACTAATGAGAGGCCTACAATACCAGTGAATTTACCACTCCACCCATCAGTCAATACAGTTTGTATGTCTATCCTGCGTTCTATGTTCTTCTCTCTGGGATAAGTAGAAAAGCTAGCAATGAAATCGAATGAACAAACGCGCTACTAATGAGAGGCCTACAATACCAGTGAATTTACCACTCCACCCATCAGTCAATACAGTTTGTATGTCTATCCTGCGTTCTATGTTCTTCTCTCTGGGATAAGTAGAAAAGCTAGCAATGAAATCGAATGAACAAACGCGCTACTAATGAGAGGCCGTACAATACCAGTGAATTTACCACTCCACCCATCAGTCAATACAGTTTGTATGTCTATCCTGCGTTCTATGTTCTTCTCTCTGGGATAAGTAGAAAAGCTAGCAATGAAATCGAATGAACAAACGCGCTACTAATGAGAGGCCTACAATACCAGTGAATTTACCACTCCACCCATCAGTCAATACAGTTTGTATGTCTATCCTGCGTTCTATGTTCTTCTCTCTGGGATAAGTAGAAAAGCTAGCAATGAAATCGAATGAACAAACGCGCTACTAATGAGAGGCCTACAATACCAGTGAATTTACCACTCCACCCATCAGTCAATACAGTTTGTATGTCTATCCTGCGTTCTATGTTCTTCTCTCTGGGATAAGTAGAAAAGCTAGCAATGAAATCGAATGAACAAACGCGCTACTAATGAGAGGCCTACAATACCAGTGAATTTACCACTCCACCCATCAGTCAATACAGTTTGTATGTCTATCCTGCGTTCTATGTTCTTCTCTCTGGGATAAGTAGAAAAGCTAGCAATGAAATCGAATGAACAAACGCGCTACTAATGAGAGGCCTACAATACCAGTGAATTTACCACTCCACCCATCAGTCAATACAGTTTGTATGTCTATCCTGCGTTCTATGTTCTTCTCTCTGGGATAAGTAGAAAAGCTAGCAATGAAATCGAATGAACAAACGCGCTACTAATGAGAGGTCTACAATACCAGTGAATTTACCACTCCACCCATCAGTCAATACAGTTTGTATGTCTATCCTGCGTTCTATGTTCTTCTCTCTGGGATAAGTAGAAAAGCTAGCAATGAAATCGAATGAACAAACGCGCTACTAATGAGAGGTCTACAATACCAGTGAATTTACCACTCCACCCATCAGTCAATACAGTTTGTATGTCTATCCTGCGTTCTATGTTCTTCTCTCTGGGATAAGTAGAAAAGCTAGCAATGAAATCGAATGAACAAACGCGCTACTAATGAGAGGTCTACAATACCAGTGAATTTACCACTCCACCCATCAGTCAATACAGTGTGTATGTCTATCCTGCGTTCTATGTTCTTCTCTCTGGGATAAGTAGAAAAGCTAGCAATGAAATCGAATGAACAAACGCGCTACTAATGAGAGGTCTACAATACCAGTGAATTTACCACTCCACCCATCAGTCAATACAGTTTGTATGTCTATCCTGCGTTCTATGTTCTTCTCTCTGGGATAAGTAGAAAAGCTAGCAATGAAATCGAATGAACAAACGCGCTACCAATGAGAGGTCTACAATACCCATAACTCTTTGCTTACCTATGCTAGTATTACTAGGAAATGGCAGCGCAGATGTAAATTTCCAACTTCTAATAACAATAGCTCCGTTTGGGAAGACTGGTGTCACTGTAAAGCGAAATCGATAGTTTCGATTGACATGGACACTTTGCAGCGAGGAAATAAAATGATATATATTGTTTTCGTATTTTCATTAATTTAACGTTAGTTGTTTTAACTATTTACATTTATTTCCGATTGAAATATTTGCACAACGTCTATTAACTTTACTATGTACATTTGTTCATGAATGGTTTGTACTCGTCACGCTATATAGCAAAATATGTATGTAGAGCAGTGTACATTGTTAATACTATTTGTAAATAGACATACATGCGCAATGACAATCATGCTAACACAGAACATATGACATGTTTGACATTACACTTGAAATCCGCACTCAAATGTTTACTTGCCACTACGACAAGGTAATATAAATGAATATGCCGTAAAACATGCATTCCTATTGCAGTTACAAACATAACATTGCTCGTTCCACCAATTATTTTTTCAATTATAAATTGACATAATATTTTGATATACCTTATATTTGGCTAGACGGTAAAGGTAGAGGAACCAAATCTTTAACAGCTATCACAAGTTTTGCTTCACTAATGTTCATTAGTACGCTCGGTAAAGATCCAAGTAATAGAGATGAGGATGAAATGTATGGCGAGCTGATACGAGATATTCTTGGTAACGACGATGATGATGATGAAGATGAAACGGAAAAAACCACAACGGATGTATCTGCGGAGAAGGTTGGTAAACATAATGGATATATGAAAACTGGTGTTTCTTCAGCCATGTATATTAAACAAGTAAAATATATGTTACTGAGTAAACGTATTAGAAATACTATAGCATTCTAACTGGATACACGTGTACATGAAATATTTGTCCGTACATAATTATATATTTGCATACAAAACGAAAATGGATTAAATCGAAAGATTATAGTTTATTGAGATTATCTCCATTACATATATAAGTGTGTGCACTAGTGACGATTACGAGATAAACGTATTATGTAGTAATACTAAATTATATCATAAGTGTATGAAAATATAGCTTTTCATCAAGTGAACAACTAACAAAATGGGGATTTGGTGGGGATAGAAAGCGATGAAATAACAAAACAATTTTCAAAGTGAATCACTCTGCTAGTGCGTCAGTCCCTCCTGTTTACAGATTCTTAAAATCGTTTAACCATTTCTATGAATTTATGGACAGCTAAGACTATTATTTCATTATGTTGAGATGACTAGGATATATCACCAAATAGGATCACATTTAGTTTAGGGATGATGGACAGAATTGAGAACTCGTATTAACTAGTTCATGGAGTATGTGGTAGTACGTGTAGCATTCAAAGAAATAATGTTAAGTTGACTCAGTTTGGCCACATGTGCATAGTGGTGAATCGATTATGTTTTAGAGAATAAATTATGTTTTAAGAAACTACAATTTCTCCTGTGTCTACTGTCTAAGGTTACTTGTTCAACGGGTGCATATATCGCTATTCCAATACTAAACGTTGCGTGCCTTATAATTATGCAGAATTGAACATTGGACATTACGGAACCTGTGTGCGCAGGTATATCTCTAAATGGTAAGGTTCTCAATGCACAAATACATGGGTTAATACTACAATTGAATATTGCCTGTGATGACCCCGATCTTAATTAGTAGTGGTATACAGTGTCCGAACTGTCCGTTCCTCTGATAATTCTAGATTTCGAAAGCATTAGGCAATATATTAAAGGAATGGATGTATACTTCTCATAATTGTTACTTTACTGAGATGACGTGCTACGCGCAACAACCATGTCTATATCACCAACGCCAATGATACATGTATACTCAAAAGCGAACGGTCAATGTCGGTCAAACGATATTGCGTCCTGTGTTCCAAATCTTTCTCACTGAGATGTGAAATTGATGTTTCAGGCGTCATTAAAACGACGTATCGCGTATAACCCTCTGGTCCATCTATTCAATTATTTTCCAATACATAAAATAAACTAGGCGCATAACTCTCAGGTCCATGCCCTCGTGGTACGGTCAATGACACATTGAGATGATATATGTGAGATGAAGACACTTGCTATTGTTGTCATTGTCCTCTCTATTTATCAGCGTCCGTGTCACCAAAACAATTCTCTTTCTGAAGACGAAGACGGAGGGATATTGTTTTGGCGTTGGAAATAATATAATTATATTTGTGTTAATAGTATTTGTCCACGTGGTTACGTCCAGACAGTCGTATTCCACAGTTCTAAGTAGCTCCAGAGTTATTAGTGTCCTTGAAAAGCTGAAATAGTTACATGAATTTCAAAGTTATTAAATGGAAATTTGTATCACAGAATAGAACAGAACATAAGTTTATTCATGACGTATACATAAGTACATAGTCATAATATATACATATAATTACATATAAATAAACAAGTGATCAATACAGTTATCGTATAGCTACTGTAATCGAATTTAAAATAGAGGATGAACATTCTAGTTAGTTGTTTTTGTGTAATTAAGAAGACAAAGCGTTCAATATTGAGTTCCTATGGTTTAAAGCATTCTTAATAAATCGAGCCAAGTTTAATAAAACCTTTCTATTATCACTGTTCATTAAAGAACACAATTTATACATACTTGGTCTCGTGTAGTAGTACTTTTTAATAAGTACTTTCCTCAAATATGAGTATCACGGACAAATTAAAATAAAGTGATACTCATCTTCAATATCTCTAACATTACAACATTGACAATAACGCTCATTTCTCTGTATTCTATTGTTTGAGAATCTACCAGTATGGATTCTAAGTGAATGGGCTGTAAATTAGATTTGCTATGTACCGCTGTTTAAAACAGTATTACTATATATATACCTCATGTTTGTATCATGTATGATGCACTGAGTGAATACATTTGATTTGATTTGACAGAAGCCCTTATTCGGGTTATAAATAATCTCAAGTTGGAAGGTAATATATCCAATACTATAACATTAATATAAAACTAATAAATATACTCATACGAAAAAGAAAGTGTGCACTTGGATAGAGGGACATTTTTATACTAATATTCACACGTAAAACAATGTTCTGATAATGATCAAATTTCAATTAAAAGTAAAACATCACAACAATACATTTTTGCACATTTTGATACCAAATTTGCCTATATTTTGCTTCTATAGATCTATATAAGTATGCAATTCTCCCTCTAACCAAACCAAGTGCACACTTTCTTTTTCGTGTGAGTATATAATGAATCATACGTTTGGTATGTGTTTCCTTGATGTCATTACTCATTATCATTATCATATTTGTATCCTCATAATTATATTAAACCAACATAATATTTCAGATCCGTTTTGTTACTGCATAGTTATTGGCATTGAATTGCTGAACAATGTTGGTAAATATATGAGTTTGTCTTCAAATCTAATCTTCAAAGCGAATAGGGAACTGTATTATAGTTGTCATACTTATATATGAAACCCTAGCCTGGGAACAGGCGTCGATATATGTTGCCTGGTCAGTCAAATAAATATATTTAACACCAATACTATTAATTGGGCCGTATTGAGTTTCTGGTCATATCAACGTCATTTTGCCAGAAGTTGAAAAGTGAAAAATCGACAGACTGACACCCATGCTAATGAAACCCCATACAACCGAGTTAGCAACTATCGTCCCAATACCGTGTATTGCTCTGGAGTGAGTTACTGTCCTTACATTGCCACAGAACACATATATTATCTATTATTCTAAGATGACTCCGCATTTTGCCTGTATACCCAAAGAAGGAATGTACCGTTGTTATACAAAACATGGCTTAGCGCATCATGCCAAACGTGCCGTCATTTTGTAAGTGTGTAGCGTCATTTGTAGCTTTCTAAAAAGTAACACCAACTAGTTTTGAGTATTTATATAGCTTGGTCATGTTAGAATGGAAATAATAGTTGTTGTTGCGTTATTTATAGTCGAATAAAACATGGTTTGTCGTTCTGAACGCCGTAATTAACCACTTAGGCTTGCGCGGTTAATTCCTACCCATCATTTTTAAAGTTTAAACTTTATTTATTTTTCTACGATTGTGAAGCAAGATTTAACAACTTATATTATTCACTCTCGTTGGGGCGGATGAAAGCGTAAATGTGGTTATTCATTTTTAAAAGTAAATGACGTCACAAAACTATAAATATGATGTCACATTTTATATGACGCGCTCAACCATGTTTTATTGCAGATTTAATAACAGTAAAATCCTTCTTTATGTATACAATGCCGAGCCATGTTACAATCTTATTTAATGATGGAATGAATCGCAAACGTTCCAGGATACGGACTTGCATATGTATGGTATGCTTTCATCTCAATCCTGGTGACAAACTGTATGTTATAAATGGCATTTTATGCACACATAATGAAATAAAATATTGTTTAAGCGGAAGATTTCCTAATTGTATTTCATTGTTTATTCCAGGTCGTGCATTCTAATTTGCATCGCGTGGCTACTGAGGACAGTTTAATCGGACCAAATATACCGATTCTTAGGACGTCATCTGTAATTAAGAAGTCTGAAACAAAAGCAAGCATTACAAGGCGTGTTACTCTACCTAGACGACATAAAAGTTGCAGTGACGACGAAAAACCTGTTTATTACATAAATGATGCATATGACGTTGAAGAAGATATAACCAACACACTTCCGCCCTTGTATGATAGACGAAATGTTCAAAGTCTACCACATATTTGTTCGTCTGTACGGGGGAAGAACTTTGTGGTAAGTTGTATTCATGTATTTACATCGCTATTGTGTTTCCTTCGATGAACGTATGTGCCCTGATTCTATGCAGTTTCGTATGAGGGTTACAAACTAATGATGTGCAGCTGACATGCGCAGTCGAAGTTACGAGCATGCGCATTCGCAGTGTTAGGCAGCTTTCGTCCGCGAGAAAAGGCGTGTCTTCCAGTTTACGCTATTCCAATCTAAAAATTATGACTTTTATATTACAAGCATTGCTAGATATGTTAAAAGGAAAGTATTATTATTTATTTTCTACGCCAGTCTACACACAAAACAGATTTTGTGTTTATAAAAGTAAAGTGTTTGTTTATTATAGTGTCACCCCTATTTAAAGGGCCAGTCATTTCTGACTTATGAGACACCTCTTTTTATGAACATCAGTACTTCCCGAATCCTATGCTTGTATGCCAGGCGCCAGGCTGGTAGGCAATCGGTAACCATTATTTAACTAGCTGGACGCCTTAACCACTGGGCCACTATATATACGGCGCTGAAATTTAAACATTAATGATAAATATTCCTATTTCGGCATGCTGTTGAATAAATGTCTTTACGACAGTAGCAGAGCTAGTGTTGTGTTCATTGCAACGAGTACAACAGATCACGCCTGGAGGTTATAAAACTGTTCTCCAATCTCAGACTCGGTCTCAAGCTTCTGATTGGTTCAGTTGACAGTAACACTCAATCAACCAATCGGATCATTTGAGCTTGAGTTTGAGATCTGAGAAAAGTTTTATAACCCCGGGGCCAGATCTCGTTTTGCAAAGTATATACGAAGTCATACTACGAATATTATCTAGCATGACCAGCATTATACTGGCAGTGCGTTAATAGTGCGAGCTATTGCTATATATACTTGTAACATGTCCAGTACGGTAGCAAGAGGCAAATTTCAACCGAGGCCATCTAGGGAGTCCGCGGGCATGTCCCTCCTTAAAAGTGTTGGGGTATAGAAGCGATTTCCTGCGTTTTCTGATTTTATGAGTTTAGACGTATAATTATGTACTCAGTAAAGGGATATTTTTGCATTTTATTTATTTCAATTTTCATTTTTTTTTTTATGCAAATTTTAACCGGTGTGCCTCAGGTGTGGCTACGGGCTTGGTGTATGTTTTGTGAGAAGCAGATTGGGGAACCATATATCGGTCCACAGTAAGATTATATACAATTAATATGGAAGACTATACTGTGCTAATACAAATGAACTTAATAAATAAAAATTATATTACTTTATGAATCATTTTAAATGTAAAACAACATGTCGAGATTGACTAACATATACTGAGTCAAAAAAGAAACGATACCAAACTAAAAATGACGTAAAACGGATAAAACCATAGAAAGGTTTAATATATTATTACGTATCAGTACCGGGTATCTTATTGCAACGTCAGCCAACCATAAACACAGGTAAATAAACACCCGATAATCCTGGAACGCCGAATTTCCGATTTGCACGTGCTCCTCAACAAAGACAACTTCCTACACATGTACAAATCGGAAAACCGGTTTATTGTACTGGTATTGCATTATCATCGAGGAAAAACACCTTACATACCCATTGTTACCTCTAACAAAATGCCTAGGCTAAACCGCAATCAGAGAATGCGTGCCATTGGCATGATTGACGGCGGTTTACGTCAGCGTGACGTCGCAAATCGACTCGGGGTTACGCGGATCACGATAACACGTCTACTTCGACGTTATCGAACACATGGATCGGTGGACGACCGTCCAAGATCTGGTCGACCACGTGTGACGACGCGTGAACAGGACCGTCACATTCGGACGTCACATTTACGTGACCGGTTCCTACCTGCTACGCACACAGCTGCCGTTACTCCTGGGATGACCAACAATCGCATCAGTGCACAAACAGTCAGGAACCGGCTCGGTGAACGTGGCATTCGTGCCTATCGGCCATACGTTGGACCCATCCTGACACGACGTCACCGTGACGTACGGCGGGAATGGACGACGGAACGTGCTCGCTGGACTCGGTTACAGTGGAATTCGGTGATGTTTAGCGATGAATCGCGGTTCTGTTTGCGTCGAGCGGATGGCAGAGAGCGGGTATATCGCAGACGCAGTGAACGTTACGCCGACGCATGTGTACGTCAGGTCGATCTGTTCGGGGGCGGAAGCGTTATGGCGTGGGGCGGTATCACCTTCGGCAGTCGCACTGAACTGTTAGTGGTGGACGGGAACCTAAACGCCAAGCGGTACTGTGATGAGATCCTTGCGCCAGTTGTTGTGCCGTTCTTTAACGCTAACAGAAACGTCACACTGTTCTAACAGGACAACGCCAGGTGTCATACTGCTCGGATTTCCACCACATTATTGGAGCAGAACAATATTGAAACCCTGCCATGGCCTGCTTTGTCACCAGACTTGTCACCCATAGAACATGTGTGGGATACATTAGACCGCCGCGTCAGACGACGTCAGCCGGTAACGTTAAACCAACTGAGGGATGTTTTGCGTCAGGAGTGGACAACTATTGACCAGCAAGAGATTCAGACACTCTTCCGTTCGATGCGACGGCGGTGCATTGCAGTGAGAGACGCAAATGGTGCCATGATATATATATAAAA
>CM026402.1:52818609-52880413 GCA_014843695.1 Archivesica marissinica | reverse complement strand
GAATACATATGTACATTCAAATTGTAGGAATTATATTGCACATTCACTGGATTATATGTTGAGACTTATTGACTAAATCAGTATGGATTTAACAGGTGTACCAACACCTAGAATGGACTGGGAAAGCCAAAATCTGCTGGAAACATTAAAAAAAATTCGTCAACAAACGGAATTGATTTTTAAAGGCCCATTATATGAAAAATCGGGTAAAATGAAGGTGACAATGATTTTGTTGTGGCTAGGAGAAAAAGGCCAAGAAATATTCTATACGATGAACTTATCGGAGGATGACCAGAAAAATCCGAAAGCAGTGTTTGATGCGTTTCACAAGCATCTACAGCCAAAGTCGAATCCAGTATTTTGCCGTTATAAATTCAACAACGAAATTTAAGGAGAAAACACTTTCGAGCAGTATGTGACAAAGCTAAAAATATTAGCAAATGACTGTGCTTTTGGGGATGAATATAGAAACGACTTAATTAGGGATAGAATTGTATTCGGCATCAGGTCACAGAAAATGCGAGAAAAATTAATAACTGAAGGTGAGAAATTAACTTTAGAAAAGGCAATTCAAACATGTCAGACGTACGAATATGCACAAGAACAACTGAAAACAATGAACAAGGAATCATCTGTAGCTTCGATAAAGAGAAACATTCATAATAATAATTATGGTACAACACGCACAGGACGGAAAACAAATGCCATGGCCGATACAAATATAGCTGGCAGGAGTTCATCAGCATCCGGGTCATCGTATACGAGAGAACGCCAAGAAGATGTGTCGCAACTGTGGAAGGGATCATATAAAAGGACAGTGTCCAGCTTCTGGAAAGCAATGCCATGGTTGCAAGAAATGGAACCATTTCTCCAGTGAATGCAAGTCAAAATCAAGCATTAGTAATATTGATATGTACATGCACAATGAAAGTGGAAAATTCAGATTCTGACGTATATGTGGATACTGTGTGCACTAAACTGGCAAATGGCCAGGTCTTTGCAAGCATTGCGGTAGGTCCAAAAAGTACGCAAATAAAATTTAAAGTCGACACAGGGGCACAGGTAAATATTTTGCCTTACTCAACATTTCAAACTATTGGTGTCAAGTCTGCACTCAGACGTTCAAAAGCAAAATTCCTAACAGTAAGCCTGTAGTACACCCCCCGCGCAAAGTTCCGGTAGCACTCAGGGACAGGTGTAAGTCTGAATTAGAGCGTATGGAAACTATAGGTGTAATCACAAAGGTCAATGAGCCAACGGATTGGGTCAATTCCATGGTTCTTGTAGAAAAATCAGTAGGGAAATTAAGGGTATGTCTAGACCCTACTGACTTAAATAAGTGTATTCAAAGACCAACGTATCCATTACGTACGCTGGAAGAAGTCTTGCCCCAATTGTCCGGTGTAAAGTACTTTACTAAGCTCGACGCAAGGTCAGCTTATTGGTCAATCAAACTGTCCGAAGAGTCATCTTTCTTGACGACCTTCAACACGTTTCAAGGTAGATACAGGTATTTACGGTTACCATTTGGACTCTGTATCAGTGGGGTGAAAATTCAGATTCTGACGTATACATGTGGATACTGTGTGCACTAAAATGGCAGATGGCCAGGTTTTTGCAAGCATTGCGGTAGGTCCAAAAAGTACACAAATAATATTTAAAGTCGACACAGGGGCACAGGTAAATATTTTGCCTTACTCAACATTTCAAACTCTTGGTGTAAAGTCTGCACTCAAACGTTCTAAAGCAAAAATGTCAGCTTACAATGGAAGTCCATTGTACTGTCTGGGTACGATTTCTTTGCATTGTTGTCATGATGCTACGGAACATTCCGCTGATGTGAAATTTCATGTTGTAAACACGAAATCACAACCCCTGTGTGGCCTTCAATCATGTGTTGATTTTGGTCTCATTAAACTGACATATTCAGTAGAATCCCAACATTCCATGAATGAATGTATGACTAAGCAGTCAGTTCTCCGGGAATTCCCACAGGTATTTAAAGGGATAGGTTCACTTTCTGACGAGTGTACTATACATTTAAGTCCTATCAGTAAGCCTGTAGAACACCCCCCGCGCAAAGTTCCGGTAGCACTCAGGGACAGGTGTAAGTCTGAATTAGAGCGTATGGAAAAGATAGGTGTAATCACAAAGGTCAATGAGCCAACGGATTGGGTCAATTCCATGGTTCTTGTAGAAAAATCAGCAGGGAAATTAAGGGTATGTCTAGACCATACTGACTTAAATAAGTGTATTCAAAGACCAACGTATCCATTACGTACGCTGGAAGAAGTCTTGCCCCAATTGTCCGGTGCAAAGTACTTTACTAAGCTCGACGCAAGGTCAGCTTATTGGTCAATCAAACTGTCCGAAGAGTCATCTTTCTTGACGACCTTCAACACGTTTCAAGGTAGATACAGGTATTTACGGTTACCATTTGGACTCTGTATCAGTGGGGACGAGTACGTACGACGTATGGACGAGTGTTATGAGAGCCTGACTGGTCGATTTGTGGCCATAGTTGATGACCTTCTTGTACATGGACGTACAAGGGAGGAATATGACCGTAACCTTAGAGCTGTGTTACAGCACTCACTTGACATGGGCATTAGGTTAAATGAGGACAAAATGGAAGTTGGCGTAACTGAAGTGCAATATTTTGGGCATTTATTGACTTCAGACGGTTTGAAACCTGACCCCTCCAAGGTGTCTGCGGTCCGTGAAATGACAGCTCCAAACAGCAAGTCTGAGCTGCAAACAATACTGGGTATGGTAAATTATCTAGCAAAGTTTGCACCTAGCCTCTCTGTGGTCAACAGTCCTCTTAGGGAAATATTAACAAAGGACGTAGAATTCACATGGGGACAAGAACAACAAGACGCATTTGACCAGGTCAAACAGTTTTGACTGAACCGGGCAAAGTCCTAGCATACTACAATCCTAAGAAAGACTTAGTATTGCAAACGGACAGTAGTAGAAGTGGTCTTGGAGCTACGCTTTTGCAAGACGGACATCCTATAGCTTATGCGTCCAAATCTCTTACTGACAGTCAAAAGAACTATGCCATGATTGAACTTGAATGTCTCGGTATTATGTTCGGGCTGAAGAGGTACCACCAATGGGTTTATGGTAGGAAAGTGCTAGTAGAGACTGATTATCTCCCACTCATTCCTATATTTCGCAAACCATTATAGTGTGCACTTGCACGATTACAGCGCATGTTATTGCAAATGCAGCGCTATGACATAGAGGTCAAGTACCGTCCTGGTAAGGACATACCGATACCTGATACGCTGTCACGGAAATCACTTCCTGACACTGACCCTGACCTTACAGGATCTGCAGACATACATGTACACATGGTTATGTCAAGTCTACCTATCAGTGACTCTAAGATGCAGGAAATTGTGTCTAAAACTGACGAGGACAAACAAATGACTATTCTGACACAAGTCATTTTCCAAGGATGGCCTGTTACTAAACAAGAATGTCAGCCAGAAGTGTTAGATTTCTGGAATTACAGGGACGAATTGACAGTTGCCGATAAGGTTATTCTAAAGGGTAGTAAGATAGTTATACCTGAGGTGTTACGTTCACAAATGCTAGAAGTTCTACATTCTGGACATATGGGAGTCGAAAAGTGCATTAGACGAGCACGCGACCTTATGTTCTGGCCTAGAATTTCAAGTGATATCACTCAATTGGTATTGAACTGTCCAATTTGCTTGAAGCATAGGGCTTCGAACCCAAAAGAGCCTCTCATGTCACATGAGATACCTGATTACCCTTGGCAGATAGTAGCGACAGATCTATTTACTTGGGATAGCAAGAATTATCTTGTAGTGGTAGATTACTACTCATATTATTTCGAGCTTAAGGAAATTCCAAACATGAAGGCCAGTACAGTTATTAAACGTATGAAAGGAATATTTGCTCGGATGGGTTGTCCAGAGCGGGCAATTTATGACAATGGACCCTGTTACTCAAATTCAGAGTTCATCCAATTTGCCAAAGATTTCAATTTTGAGCATGTTACTTCAAGCCCAACTCATTCACCAGGGAATGGTTTTGCTGAGATGTATGTCAAAATTTGCAAAACCATCCTTACAAAGGCGAAGGCTGCACAAGGGGACCCGTTAATAGCAATCCTTGAATATAGAGCTACACCATTGGATATTGGGTATAGTCCAGCTGAGTTATTAATGGGGAGACAACTTAGAACAGCTATTCCAGTAGCCAGGAAAAACTTGCTTCCTAAATTCATATCACCTGGTATTGTTAGGGACAAGTTAAGATCAAATCAGAAAAGGGGGAAAAGCTATTATGACAAACGTACAAAGACGTTACCTCCCTTAGTAGTTGGCAATTCAGTTCGTATGCAAAATTCTGATAAAACATGGTCAGATCCTGCTATAGTGACTGGTAAAACTAGGGACAGGTCGTACGTTGTACAGACGGAAAGCGGTAGGTACAGACGTAACAGGAAGCATTTACTTAAAACGAATGAGTGCATTCCAGCTACACCAAATTTTGAGATGACACAACATGAGAGTTCTAATACAAATGAACCCCTTGTTGTGCCCAAAGTGACTCCACAATATACACCGCAAATGTTTGAAAAAACTAAGCCAGCTGTTATCAGCAACAAACAACCATATATTACCAGATATGGCAGAGAAGTGCGACCTAAGGTCATTGAATCTATGTGAAACTGATTGTTGCAGGCAATTGCTGGATTATGTTGTAGATAGGAGTTTGCCAGTAATTGGATAAGTGGAAAAATAAAAATGGTGTTATCAATGACTGTTGACATTTAATCTGGAGGAGTGTTTCTACAAAAACATAAACTTGGACCCAAACTGCCTACATCAGAAGATAGTAAATGCTAACGTGACATTTAATCAGCGTGCGTGCGGCTGAACTATTATTTTCCAGATTGTACAATGCATAATGAATGACTATATATCAATTATATAATTATCATAGTTTAATACACTTGTTAGCTGTATTTAATATTCGTTCTTACATAATATGAAGACTTAAATCTCAAAAAGGGAGATGTTCTAGTTGAAATACATCCTAGGCTGAGTTATATCTATATCAGATAGTGTATGTAAATCGTTGCCTCTCTGATACCAGGGCTTTTCTCTACCAGCTTCCATTGAGTTAACATCTCTGTTCATATATTACTTTATCATTATATATGTATGTCAATAAATATAGTTAGAACACATTAAGCACGTATTGTCGTTCTATAGTTAATACTAAAACATAACATAACCTATAATCTCTGATGGTCACGGGTTCGAGTCCCGCTCAGACCGTGTCTCATTTATATGAAAACGCTGGCAGTTTCTTATGGAGGTTGGTGCACCAAATACTGGTTGACCACTGGAGCCTGCCCAGGAAAGGTGTTGTTTGGTGAGCTGCCCGTCGCTCAAATTGGAAACCGGTAGCGACGTTAAATAAACTTAAATTTAAAAAATGGGTTTTGTATCTAAAATAATAAGCATCATTTTCTTCAATGTTATCAAAAATCATACAAATCTACAGGACTAATAAGTCATTCCTAAATGATCGCGGTCAAAGAGTAGTTGTGGATGGCTGCACTTCAGATACACTGCATGTCATCTCCGGGTCCAGCAAGTCTCTGTTTTAGGACATTGCCTCTTCCTAGCCTATATTAATGTTCTGCCAAACTGTATCAAAAGCTACACAAGACTGTTTGCAGATGGTGCTATTGTGTGTCTCACTTAAATCCTCTTCCGATGCGCACATCGTACAAAGCGATCTCAATACTCTAGAACAGTGTGAACGAGACTGGTCCATGGAGTTCAATCCTGATATGTGTGAGGTGCTGAGAATTACTCGCAAAAGGAAGACACTCATTTTCCCTTACAAACTTCACAACATGGTACTAAAGATAACATATGACGTTTGTTACAATTGGTAAAGATTTAAACTGGTATGCCCATATAAACAACATCTCCTCTAAAGCTACTAACTCTCTCAGATTCATTAAAACGATCGTGAAGACCAGACAAAAGAAGGTCAAAGAAAAAGCTTATAACACCTATGTTCGTCCCACACTAGAGTATTGCTCAACCATCTTGCACCCCAGGCAAAACTATTACACCTATAAAGCAGAAAACGTGCAAAGATCAGCTACCGGTTGCCCATATGAGCGACGCCTCCTGAAGAGATTAGTCATTTTAGATTGTTGGAGGATAGTGCAATGATACAGACAGAGACCCATTCCAGAGTCACCTCTTGTTCTTTTACGTGCACGGTGTACAGCACCGACACGAGACCTCGGTTTAACATCCCATCTGAAAGACTGTTAATTGTATTAGGGTCAGACGGAGGATCGAACCTGCGATCCCTGGATTACCAGTCCAGCGTGTTACCACTGGACTACATATCCGTCTGTAAGCCTGAACTTCTCGTATTAAACTAAATTTATACCCCTTACACCTATGACGTGACGTCACATTGCCTGAGTTCGAGAGATGCTTGTCGATTGCGCAATTTCTTATTTTATCAATAAGCGCCCCGAAATACAGACTAAAACAGCAAGGTAAATTGAGTGGTTTGTATTGTTCTAATAAATAAGATTACATGTCATGTAATGGCATATAAAACGTTGTCTTGCTCGTTTCATGGACCGTGTAATACGAAGAATATACAATATGCTTGATTCGCTGTATTTTGATAATTGAATTATTCTGATCGTGGTCGGCTGTGACATGAATTCGGATAAACAACTGATAAATGACCATCTGGCATCTACCTCATAATACGACTATCCCTCAACATTGCAGATTTTCTATCGTGACAGACCATATATCACTCTCAGTTTTAGGAGAGGTATTGGTTCACAACTCTTAATCTTGATCGTATCCTCTAGTGTCCTCAAATCGTGATACCTTCGTTTTCGGTACCCTGTAAGTATTTACAATACTGCACGCGATCGGTGTTTCCTGACGTCACCAATCAGGAATAGATAATGTCAAAGGTCATTTTCCATATTTGGCAAAAATGCTCCTTATAATCCTTGGAGGCGTAAGAAATCGGTTATTTTCCTTGGATTGGTATAAAACATGCTATCTTTCATAATGCAATATTGCATCACCATTTATCCATTGGATTTACTGCAAAATATTGACCATTTCCAGTTTTGTTTTGCGTTGTCTGATTTGTTTACCTACCTGTCATTTAATGTAACGGTCTAACTAGACTGAGTTTCAATTTTAATTAGTGTAAGGGGGGATAGTTTTGGAGACTTCTCTTATATTGTTTTGAGGTCCATACAGTGGTTTACTGTCGTCGTCAACTAAACGATGTGTCCTGTAGTGTAGTGTACTTAAAGGAATAGTTTTTAATTTTGTTGTAGGTTTATGGCAGTCTACCACCTACAATGCGAAATTACAGGCAATATTCACCAACAGCCCTTACAAATGGGCATAGTGTGATATATGTGACCATTGGACCCACCTCATTTACTGTTCAAAAGTCAGGTTTACAAGATTAGGTGATGAATTCAGATGTCCACATTGTGAAAATGCTTGTTAAACTGTGAAAAGAAATATTCATCAAAATAATAGAAATTATCATTATGCTGCATAAAACGTGTTCGTTTTATATTTACACCCATTCGATGTTACGCAAAATTGATTTTCTGAAAGGTCACGAAAACTCCGGTACCAGTCACCACAGATGTCGGTTTTGGGTCATGGTAAAAATGACAGCGCCCGTTGTTATTTACGTAGTTATTTTCATTTCTAATTATTTGGAATAAAAGAGGAACGTTACTTTATTTACATCATACATTTAGAAACTATGTAGTTTTAAGATTCGTTTTGTTGAATGCCGATCATTTCCTATCATAACGGAAACCGGAAACTCGAGGGTATATGAATTTCCACATATTTTCTATTTCTACATTATAAAATGACTATCACGTATTATGGAGAAAATCTAAAAATCTACTAGCTTCCGATTTAATCCATTTGTTCTTGTATATTAATATTACAACATGATGTAAATATTGATAAAATAAAATATGTTTAAACTAAAAAGACTGGCTGTCCTATTAGGGCAGTCGCCAGATCGGACATGTGGGTTTTCTCCGGGTACTCTGGTTTCCTCCCACACGAATGACCACATACGCTTTCATCTGCGCCAACGAGAGTGATTAATATAAGTTGTTTAGAGCTTACTTCACAATCGTAAAATAAATAAAGTTTAAACTTTTAAGACATTAATCATCACTAGTCTTATTCTTAATTTTTTCTTCATTTAACATTTAAGATATGCCTCTGGTAAAATCTCTTAGACAACATCGATTATATTCGATTTTTTGAAAGGCATCGGAAGACTTCCTGTGGTCTTCCTTGACTAAATAACGTACAATTAGGTGCATGTAGATCGTTATATAATGTACAAAAATAGCTAGAATGCTGCCATATGAACATTTTCTGTCTATGCGACTTTAAAACCAAAAACAAATAAACCCTTTGGTTAGTCTATTTGGTTTTGTTGTTTCAGATGTCTGTGTTTACATGCATAGCTTGTCGTGTTGTGTTTGCGGATGGGGAGACACAGAGAGCTCATTATAAAACCGACTGGCACAGATATAACCTGAAGAGGAAAGTTGCCGAGTTGCCACCTGTCACTGCCGACAATTTCAAACAGAGGGCGCTAAATGCTCAACCACCACAGGTATCTTGACTCTAGTGTACATTTGATCCTGTTTAAATACATGTAGGTGTCTGCTTTTTTATCACTTTTAACATCTTTTATTAAAATATTTGCATAAAAACGGGACACTTGGCAGGGATGGGGTCAAAATGTATTGAATACGAATACTTTCCAAAAGCTTGAATACGATTATGAATACAGCAATTTTTAAAAGTAATTGAATACGATTACGAATACTCCAACACTTGCATACACTATAAATGTATGCATTTTATGAATAGAAATATGATTTTTATTTTGGAAATAATCTCTGCTAGGGAAAAATTTGTAGGATAATAATACAAAATCATTGAATATGTTAATTCAAGTTCGTTATTTTTTAAAATAAATCTGACCTTCAGTATTTGTGTACAATCAGAGAAAATAGTCTTTCACTGTGAAAAGTTGATGGAATAAAATACATAAGCGACAACTCAAGTCATGTTTTGTCAAATACCAGGGTTCCCTTGTCTGAATTTTTGTCTGCGCCAATTGGAATAAACTGGAGCCAATTTGAAAAATAAACTTGGAGCCAACTAAGAGCCATATAGTTCACAGATAATTATTTATGTATTTGACAAAACATGTGTCCAAATAAAGGTTGCGCCAAATATTTTTGCCAATTCACAAATTTAGCGTCTGTATTTGTGTTTTGGCGCCATTGGCGATCGACAGTGGGAACCCTGAATACACTATAAAACACTATTCAGTTAGTATTTTATTGTTCAAAGCATTAACTCACTGTCTAGACTGTCACTGCATTGTGTTATTGTGGAGTTCATCAAAGCATTAACTCACTGTCTAGACTGTCACTGCATTGTGTTATTGTGGAGGTATATTCAATGGATATTGTACCACAGGTTGCTGTAGAGGACAAACAGTCTCTCAAGTGTCTAGACTGTCACTGCATTGTGTAATTGTGGAGGTATATTTAATGGGTATTGTACCACAGGTTGCTGTAGAGGACAAACAGTCTCTCAAGTGTGGATTGTGCGGGAAGAATTTCAGTTCCAAGAATGCATTGCAAAACCACCAACAGTCAAAGAAGCACAAAGAGGCAGAACTTCGGGAGACGGAAAGATTAAAGAAAGGGGTGGAAAAAACTAATGAGAAAAATAAGGGAAAAGGAATAGAGGTGAGACTGAATTAAAGGGCTCCACCTAATTATTTAGTAATAAAGTTTAAACTTTATTTATTTTACAACGATTGCTAAGCAAGTTCTAACAACTTATATTAATCACTCTCATTGGCGCTGATGAAAGCGTATATGTGGTCATTCGTTTGGGCGGAAACCGGAGTACCTGGAGAAACCCACCTATCCGATCTGGCGACCATCGTACCATCTCACATTCTTCTCGGTCCGAAGATTGAACTCGGGTTGCATTGGTGAGAAGCGAGCGCGCTAACCACTGCGCTAATCGGACAGCCAATTTACTTAGTAATACTATATAGTTACCCGGTAGAATGAATGCCCCAAACATTTGACATTAGCTGTTGTAATGTCCATGGTTAGAGTTATTTTCGGTGTAAATATCCTTTATGGGGTCATGTGGTTATGGTTATTTATCAAATCAATTTCCCCTCATCCATCGCTGTAGCTTCGCATCATTTCACGAATGTCAAATTCCTTTTATTTGAGAAAGTTATCTAGCTTGTTTGTAGAAGGTCAGTGATTGATCATTCTACCCTGACGAAGGTGTCGCCATAGCAGAATGGCTAATGTCCTCAACCCCTCATCGCTGTAACTTCGCATCATTTCACCAATGTCAAATCCCTTTTATTTGAGAAAGCTATCTAGCTTGTTTGTAGAAGGTCAGTGATTCTACCCTGACGAAGCTGCCGCCATAGCAGAGTGGCTAATGTCCTCAACCCCTCATCGCTGTAGCTTCGCATCATTTCACGAGTGTCAATTCCTTTTATTTGAGAAAGCTATCTGGCTTGTTTGTAGAAGGTCAGTGATTCTACCCAGACGAAGCTGCCGCCATAGCAGACTGGCTAATGTCGTTGACTTCAAATCACTTTCCCCTCACCACTGTAGGTTCGATCTAACTGGCTTGTGGTGGGATGGTGGTTTACCGTTATACTCTGGTGCCTATCTGTACCTTCAATACTGCTCGGAGGGGCACTTGGGGGGGGTCTTCCTCCACTAGTAATAGCTGGAGTGTTGCCGTATGACCTAAGCTGTTGGTGCGACTTTAATTCTGGTGGCCCCACTTCACCCTATTAAAAAAAAGAATTAAAATTGTTTTTTACAATTTTCATACCAAATTTTGTCCAGTAAGATACACTGGCCCATTATAAAGCACTCCTTCTATTCAAATGTTTTATTTAAAGATCATACTGTGCACTTTAACCATATTCTGTTGACATTTTTTAATTAACGTCATTTAAGGACGCAATTTCGTGCTTTCTCACTTTTCCCAAAAATTCGAATCGGGGATCATTCTAGAGGGCGATGTGGCCGAAATTGTCGCCCTAGGGACCCTGACTTCGCCCTCTGGGGGCCCCACTTCTCCCTAAAAAAAAAAATGGTTTGGGTTTTTACAATTTTCAAACACAATTTTGTCTAGTAAGATACACTGGCCCATTATAAAGCACTCCTATTCAAATGTTGTATTTAATGGTTGTACTGTGCATTTTAACCCTATTTTGCAGAAGTATATTAAAGAACACCATTTAAGGAAGCGATCACGCGCTTTCTCACTTCTCCCAAAAATTCTGACCTAGAATGAACCCTGTCGAATGAACCCTTTCTTATACTCCATAGCGATCTATATACTCCATAGCGATATATATACTCCATAGCGATCTATATACTCCATAGCGATCTATATACTCCATAGCGATCTATATACTCCATAGCGATCTATATACTCCATAGCGATCTATATACTCCATAGCGATCTATATACTCCATAGCGATCTATATACTCCATAGCGATCATACAGAGTGTTGAGATATTAATTATTTACAGGTATTACCTGAGAATGCCAAGCGTTTGGAGAAAGATCCTGCGAACAAGGCATTGAAAGAAAAGCTTGGGAACGAGTCAGCTGGGGATGAATTAGGGGCCACAGGGGGAGACGATGATGAAATGGAGGATGGAGGTAATGTTTACTAGGCTAAATAAACACAGGTATAGAAAGGATCAGGATTTAGAGATAAGGATTTCTTTAGTCGCCCAATTGCATTTATGTGGTGCGACTTTAAATGAATTTAACAGCAAGCAGGGATTTCAAAACAGGAAACATTTAATGACAAAATGGAACTACCGGTACTTGAAATGTAATATACTAACATACGGTCAACAATTACCCAACCTGTAATAGAATGTAATGAGAGACATCTCTAAATTTCTATTACCTCCCTTGGCAGATAAAGTCTGATTTATTCCAAAATGTGAATAGATCCTTTTAGCTAGAATCCTTTGTTTTTACTGTTGTTCCCTACCCAGATGTTGCGGTATGATAAATGTGATTATATCCAAATCGTGTTAATTAACTGAAAACATTCTTTTAGAAATAACTACCCATTGCATATACTGTATGAGATCTGTCGAGATATAGTAATTTAACACTCTTAAGAAACGATAGTGGAATAAAATTGCTAGCATGTTGTGCTAAGGAAACAACGATAAAAACAGAGGAAAACACTTAATCGGACCTATCTACTTTTAGAGAGTATTCAGGGGCAGTAACTGACCGATGTCTCTCATTATAATGGAAAGTAAATGACATGGATCCACCTTTTCTTGTTTCCAATAAAGAGCAGTCAAGGGAAGTAAGTCATATATGATATTTCTGCTGAGACCTTTTGAGCTAATGAATTATATGTATTTCAGAAATACTGACATTTGAATAGAACAATACTGAATAGAAAATGATATTCCTTTAACCCTTTCAACACCAAGTAACTCACGTGGACTGGTCCATGATATTTTCAGACCAGGTAAATTAATAAGAAAATTACATTTGGACCAGTTCATTTATGAAAATGGGTAATTTTTGTCTAAAAATAGTAATATTACTAGCAAAAAGTGCAGATCCTGATGAGACGGCTCGTCACGAGCCGTCTCATCTGGATCTACACTTTTTGTAAGCCTATTGAGAGGTCTGTGGTGTTGAATGGGTTAATCTGTAAGTTTAGCGTTTCTATCTAGCTCTTCGTATGCTAGCGATGAAGATATGAATTTTTTGTAAATAAGAAAAACACATTAATACATGTATTGTCATCTGCATTTCAATTACTGGTCTTATTAAAATTGCAGGCGTACAAAATGGGATACAATTGTAAAGTGATTTCGTTTTTTGAGCAGGAATAAGACTTCAAATATTGGTTTGCATACAAGTTACATCCCCGTACATATGTTTGTAGAGACAGACCGCGATGTGGAATCGGTGGACAGTTTTGGTGACGAGGACGGTCTCGGGATTGAAGAATGTTTGTTTTGTTCGTACATCAGTGTGTCGCTGGAGGAGAATTTAAAACATATGACGGCAAAACACAGTTTCTTCCTGCCGGATGCTGAATATATCAGCGATCTTGAGGGACTTATCACATATTTGGGTAAGTGATTTCGAGCGGCTAATGTCATATCTGGGTAAGTGGTTTATGGCACATAATGTCTGGTTTATGATATAATTACTGGTTTATGGTACATAATTACTGGTTTATGATACATAATTACTGGTTTATGATACATACTTACTGGTTTATGATACATACTTACTGGTTTATGGTACATAATTACTGGTTTATGATACATACTCAGTCTTCACGAAAAACTTTTTGAGATACTTGCCCTTTGGGCAAGTGGCTTGAAAAGTTTACTTGCCCGAATGAACTTCTAGGTGCCCATATATTTGCAGAATTTTACCCGCTTATTGGCGGTTAAATGTATAGTAGTATATGTAACATAATGTGGCATATCATGCATTTATTAGTAATACTTATAATATGGCCATATGAGTAAACAATGTATAAAAGCAAACTAATGTTTTATTATTATTAATATGTTACGATTGTTCAACCATTGCGACTGGAAGCTACGTTTTGTTTTTGCTTCATACTCTGAGTACGCTTAGGTACGCCTGTCGTTCAGATGGCCGTGTCTTCCCCGGCTTTGCGCCCTCGGCATATCGCAAGAAACTCGACATGTTTCCATACAGTTGTTTTCATTTGTTAACAGGAAATGACCTAAGCGGTATCGGATCGTTTTGCCCTAATTCCCGTTCGCACCGGGTTGTTTCGCCATAAACATAGATATCGGGTAGAATGTGTGAAAATAGTCTGGAGGTGGGTCGTTTCAACCCAGAATTATAGATTTCGTACTGAGCGACACGATACGTGATTTTTTTTTACCAAATTTGATGATATAATGCATCAATCGGCCGATTCGTCATAGGGCCGAGATGTCAGTAAGCGAAAACGCGAATTTACACCTGTCCGCTTCTAGACGACTTTCAATTCCGGTGTAAACAATTCGTAATTGTAAAAAATTTAGAAAAACATTTCTACTGTCCAGTTTATTACAGGGGCCTCCGTGGTCTAAAGCGCTGGCTGTGAGATCACTAACCTCTCACCGCGGTGGTTCGAGTCCCGGGTAAAACCCCAATTAATAAAAAAAAAAAAATTAAAAAAAATAACAATTGAAAAAATAAAAAAAAACAGGTGCCCGTCGGGCATGTGAGATTGCAAAATGTACACGTCCGTCCCGATTTCTACACGTCTCGGGCATCCGGCTAATTTCGCAGACTGCATACTTACTGGTTTATGGTACATACTTACTGGTTTATGATACATACTTACTGGTTTATGGTACATAATTACTGGTTTATGATACATAATTACTTGTTTATGGTACATAATTACTGGTTTATGGTACATATTTACTGGTTTATGGTACATATTTACTGGTTTATGGTACATAATTACTGGTTTATGGTACATAATTACTGGTTTATGATACATAATTACTGGTTTATGATACATAATTAATGGTTTATGGTACATAATTACTGGTTTATGATACATAATTACTGGTTTATGGTACATATTTACTGGTTTATGGTACATATTTACTGGTTTATGGTACATAATTACTGGTTTATGGTACATAATTACTGGTGTATGGTACACATTTACTGGTTTATGGTACATAATTACTGGTTTATGATACATAATTACTGGTTTATGGTACATATTTACTGGTTTATGGTACATAATTACTGGTTTATGATACATAATTACTGGTTTATGGTACATAATTACTGGTTTATGATACATAATTACTGGTTTATGGTACATAATTACTGGTTTATGATACATAATTACTTGTTTATGCCACATAATTACTGGTTTATGACACATAATTACTGGTTTATGATACATAATTACTGGTTTATGGTACATAATTACTGGTTTATGGTACATAGTTACTGGTTTATGGTACATAGTTACTGGTTTATGGTACATAATTACTGGTTTATGGTACATAGTTACTGGTTTATGATACATATTTACTGGTTTATGATACATAGTTAATGGTTTATGATACATAATTACTGGTTTATGGTACATAATTACTGGTATATGGTACTTAGTTACTGGTTTATGATACATAATTACTGGTTTATGGTACATAATTACTGGTTTATGGTACATAATTACTGGTTTATGGTACATACTTACTGGTTTATGGTACATAATTACTGGTTTATGATACATAATTACTGGTTTATGGTACATAATTACTGGTATATGGTACTTAGTTACTGGTTTATGATACATACTTACTGGTTTATGATACATACTTACTGGTTTATGGTACATAATTACTGGTTTATGATACATACTCAGTCTTCACGAAAAACTTTTTGAGATACTTGCCCTTTGGGCAAGTGGCTTGAAAAGTTTACTTGCCCGAATGAACTTCTAGGTGCCCATATATTTGCAGAATTTTACCCGCTTATTGGCGGTTAAATGTATAGTAGTATATGTAACATAATGTGGCATATCATGCATTTATTAGTAATACTTATAATATGGCCATATGAGTAAACAATGTATAAAAGCAAACTAATGTTTTATTATTATTAATATGTTACGATTGTTCAACCATTGCGACTGGAAGCTACGTTTTGTTTTTGCTTCATACTCTGAGTACGCTTAGGTACGCCTGTCGTTCAGATGGCCGTGTCTTCCCCGGCTTTGCGCCCTCGGCATATCGCAAGAAACTCGACATGTTTCCATACAGTTGTTTTCATTTGTTAACAGGAAATGACCTAAGCGGTATCGGATCGTTTTGCCCTAATTCCCGTTCGCACCGGGTTGTTTCGCCATAAACATAGATATCGGGTAGAATGTGTGAAAATAGTCTGGAGGTGGGTCGTTTCAACCCAGAATTATAGATTTCGTACTGAGCGACACGATACGTGATTTTTTTTTACCAAATTTGATGATATAATGCATCAATCGGCCGATTCGTCATAGGGCCGAGATGTCAGTAAGCGAAAACGCGAATTTACACCTGTCCGCTTCTAGACGACTTTCAATTCCGGTGTAAACAATTCGTAATTGTAAAAAATTTAGAAAAACATTTCTACTGTCCAGTTTATTACAGGGGCCTCCGTGGTCTAAAGCGCTGGCTGTGAGATCACTAACCTCTCACCGCGGTGGTTCGAGTCCCGGGTAAAACCCCAATTAATAAAAAAAAAAAAATTAAAAAAAATAACAATTGAAAAAATAAAAAAAAACAGGTGCCCGTCGGGCATGTGAGATTGCAAAATGTACACGTCCGTCCCGATTTCTACACGTCTCGGGCATCCGGCTAATTTCGCAGACTGCATACTTACTGGTTTATGGTACATACTTACTGGTTTATGATACATACTTACTGGTTTATGGTACATAATTACTGGTTTATGATACATAATTACTTGTTTATGGTACATAATTACTGGTTTATGGTACATATTTACTGGTTTATGGTACATATTTACTGGTTTATGGTACATAATTACTGGTTTATGGTACATAATTACTGGTTTATGGTACATATTTACTGGTTTATGATACATAATTACTGGTTTATGATACATAATTAATGGTTTATGGTACATAATTACTGGTTTATGATACATAATTACTGGTTTATGGTACATATTTACTGGTTTATGGTACATATTTACTGGTTTATGGTACATAATTACTGGTTTATGGTACATAATTACTGGTTTATGGTACATATTTACTGGTTTATGGTACATAATTACTGGTTTATGATACATAATTACTGGTTTATGGTACATATTTACTGGTTTATGGTACATAATTACTGGTTTATGATACATAATTACTGGTTTATGGTACATAATTACTGGTTTATGATACATAATTACTGGTTTATGGTACATAATTACTGGTTTATGATACATAATTACTTGTTTATGCCACATAATTACTGGTTTATGACACATAATTACTGGTTTATGATACATAATTACTGGTTTATGGTACATAATTACTGGTTTATGGTACATAGTTACTGGTTTATGGTACATAGTTACTGGTTTATGATACATACTTACTGGTTTATGGTACATAATTACTGGTTTATGGTACATAGTTACTGGTTTATGATACATATTTACTGGTTTATGATACATAGTTAATGGTTTATGATACATAATTACTGGTTTATGGTACATAATTACTGGTATATGGTACTTAGTTACTGGTTTATGATACATAATTACTGGTTTATGGTACATAATTACTGGTTTATGGTACATACTTACTGGTTTATGGTACATAATTACTGGTTTATGATACATAATTACTGGTTTATGGTACATAATTACTGGTATATGGTACTTAGTTACTGGTTTATGATACATAATTACTGGTTTATGATACATAATTACTGGTTTATGATACATAATTACTGGTTTATGATACATAATTACTGGTTTATGGTACATACTTACTGGTTTATGGTACATACTTACTGGTTTATGGTACATATTTACTGGTTTATGGTACATAGTTACTGGTTTATGATACATACTTACTGGTTTATGGTACATAGTTACTGGTTTATGATACATATTTACTGGTTTATGATACATAGTTACTGGTTTATGATACATAATTACTGGTTTATGATACATAGTTACTGGTTTATGATACATATTTACTGGTTTATGATACATATTTACTGGTTTATGATACATAATTACTGGTTTATGATACATAATTACTGGTTTATGATACATATTTACTGGTTTATGGTACATAATTACTGGTATATGGTACTTAGTTACTGGTTTATGATACATAATTACTGGTTTATGATACATAATTACTGGTTTATGATACATAATTACTGGTTTATGGTACATAATTACTGGTATATGGTACATAGTTACTGGTTTATGGTACATAGTTACTGGTTTATGATACATACTTACTGGTTTATGATACATAATTACTGGTTTATGATACATAATTACTGGTTTATGATACATAGTTACTGGTTTATGATACATACTTACTGGTTTATGATACATAATTACTGGTTTATGGTACATAATTACTGGTATATGGTACTTAGTTACTGGTTTATGATACATAATTACTGGTTTATGATACATAATTACTGGTTTATGATACATAATTACTGGTTTATGGTACATACTTACTGGTTTATGGTACATACTTACTGGTTTATGGTACATATTTACTGGTTTATGATACATAATTACTGGTTTATGATACATAATTACTGGTTTATGATACATAATTACTGGTTTATGATACATAATTACTGGTATATGGTACTTAGTTACTGGTTTATGATACATACTTACTGGTTTATGGTACATAATTACTGGTTTATGATACATAATTACTGGTTTATGGTACATAAGTACTGGTTTATGGTACATATTTACTGGTTTATGGTACATATTTACTGGTTTATGCTACATAATTACTGGTTTATGGTACATAATTACTGGTTTATGGTACATATTTACTGGTTTATGATACATAATTACTGGTTTATGATACATAATTAATGGTTTATGGTACATAATTACTGGTTTATGATACATAATTACTGGTTTATGGTACATATTTACTGGTTTATGGTACATATTTACTGGTTTATGGTACATAATTACTGGTTTATGGTACATAATTACTGGTTTATGGTACATATTTACTGGTTTATGGTACATAATTACTGGTTTATGATACATAATTACTGGTTTATGGTACATATTTACTGGTTTATGGTACATAATTACTGGTTTATGATACATAATTACTGGTTTATGGTACATAATTACTGGTTTATGATACATAATTACTGGTATATGGTACTTAGTTACTGGTTTATGATACATAATTACTGGTTTATGATACATAATTACTGGTTTATGATACATAATTTCTGGTTTATGGTACATAATTACTGGTATATGGTACATAGTTACTGGTTTATGGTACATAGTTACTGGTTTATGATACATACTTACTGGTTTATGATACATAATTACTGGTTTATGATACATAGTTACTGGTTTATGATACATAATTACTGGTTTATGGTACATAATTACTGGTATATGGTACTTAGTTACTGGTTTATGATACATAATTACTGGTTTATGATACATAATTACTGGTTTATGATACATAATTACTGGTTTATGGTACATACTTACTGGTTTATGGTACATACTTACTGGTTTATGGTACATATTTACTGGTTTATGATACATAATTACTGGTTTATGATACATAATTACTGGTTTATGATACATATTTACTGGTTTATGGTACATAATTACTGGTTTATGATACATAATTACTGGTTTATGATACATAATTACTGGTTTATGATACATAATTACTGGTTTATGATACATATTTACTGGTTTATGGTACATAATTACTGGTATATGGTACTTAGTTACTGGTTTATGATACATACTTACTGGTTTATGGTACATAATTACTGGTTTATGATACATAATTACTGGTTTATGGTACATAATTACTGGTTTATGGTACATATTTACTGGTTTATGGTACATATTTACTGGTTTATGGTACATAATTACTGGTTTATGGTACATAATTACTGGTTTATGGTACATATTTACTGGTTTATGATACATAATTACTGGTTTATGATACATAATTAATGGTTTATGGTACATAATTACTGGTTTATGATACATAATTACTGGTTTATGGTACATATTTACTGGTTTATGGTACATATTTACTGGTTTATGGTACATAATTACTGGTTTATGGTACATAATTACTGGTTTATGGTACATATTTACTGGTTTATGGTACATAATTACTGGTTTATGATACATAATTACTGGTTTATGGTACATATTTACTGGTTTATGGTACATAATTACTGGTTTATGATACATAATTACTGGTTTATGGTACATAATTACTGGTTTATGATACATAATTTCTTGTTTATGGTACATAATTACTGGTTTATGATACATAATTACTTGTTTATGCCACATAATTACTGGTTTATGACACATAATTACTGGTTTATGATACATAATTACTGGTTTATGGTACATAGTTACTGGTTTATGGTACATAGTTACTGGTTTATGATACATACTTACTGGTTTATGGTACATAATTACTGGTTTATGGTACATAGTTACTGGTTTATGATACATATTTACTGGTTTATGATACATAGTTACTGGTTTATGATACATAATTACTGGTTTATGGTACATAATTACTGGTATATGGTACTTAGTTACTGGTTTATGATACATAATTACTGGTTTATGGTACATAATTACTGGTTTATGGTACATAATTACTGGTTTATGGTACATAATTACTGGTTTATGGTACATAATTACTGGTTTATGATACATAATTACTGGTTTATGGTACATAATTACTGGTATATGGTACTTAGTTACTGGTTTATGATACATAATTACTGGTTTATGATACATAATTACTGGTTTATGATACATAATTACTGGTTTATGGTACATACTTACTGGTTTATGGTACATACTTACTGGTTTATGGTACATATTTACTGGTTTATGGTACATAGTTACTGGTTTATGATACATACTTACTGGTTTATGGTACATAGTTACTGGTTTATGATACATATTTACTGGTTTATGATACATAGTTACTGGTTTATGATACATACTTACTGGTTTATGATACATAGTTACTGGTTTATGATACATATTTACTGGTTTATGATACATATTTACTGGTTTATGATACATAATTACTGGTTTATGATACATAATTACTGGTTTATGATACATATTTACTGGTTTATGGTACATAATTACTGGTATATGGTACTTAGTTACTGGTTTATGATACATAATTACTGGTTTATGATACATAATTACTGGTTTATGATACATAATTACTGGTTTATGATACATAATTACTGGTTTATGGTACATAATTACTGGTATATGGTACATAGTTACTGGTTTATGGTACATAGTTACTGGTTTATGATACATACTTACTGGTTTATGATACATAATTACTGGTTTATGATACATAATTACTGGTTTATGATACATAGTTACTGGTTTATGATACATACTTACTGGTTTATGATACATACTTACTGGTTTATGGTACATAATTACTGGTATATGGTACTTAGTTACTGGTTTATGATACATAATTACTGGTTTATGATACATAATTACTGGTTTATGATACATAATTACCGGTTTATGGTACATACTTACTGGTTTATGGTACATACTTACTGGTTTATGGTACATATTTACTGGTTTATGATACATAATTACTGGTTTATGATACATAATTACTGGTTTATGATACATATTTACTGGTTTATGGTACATAATTACTGGTTTATGATACATAGTTACTGGTTTATGATACATAATTACTGGTTTATGATACATATTTACTGGTTTATGATACATAATTACTGGTTTATGGTACATATTTACTGGTTTATGGTACATAATTACTGGTTTATGATACATAATTACTGGTTTATGGTACATAGTTACTGGTTTATGATACATACTTACTGGTTTATGGTACATAATTACTGGTTTATGGTACATATTTACTGGTTTATGATACATATTTACTGGTTTATGATACATATTTACTGGTTTATGATACATATTTACTGGTTTATGGTACATAATTACATATATATCGTACATACATATTTAACCATCTATCTCGGATCTGAACGTCTATGCTTCGTGTATGATGGTTTATAGTACATAGTTACATGTACTAGTTTATGACACGTAATGACTGGTACTAATATTAATATTTAACTAATTCAGGTCAGAAGGTTGGATTGGGTAATATGTGTCTGTGGTGCAACGAGAGAGGGAAGCGGTTCTATGCCACAGAGGCCGTACAGAAACACATGCAAGATAAGGGTCACTGTAAGATACTACACGAGGGAGATGTGCTTCTGGAGTATGCTGACTACTATGACTACAGGTTTGATACCTTTTTGTTGAATAGATAGAGATGTTGTACTCTATGACGAGGCCTGTCTGTTTGTACAATAGATAGAGATGTTGTACTCTACGACGAGGCCTGTCTGTTTGTACAATAGATAGAGATGTTGTACTCTACGACGAGGCCTGTCTGTTTGTACAATAGATAGAGATGTTGTACTCTACGACGAGGCCTGTCTGTTTGTACAATAGATAGAGATGTTGTACTCTACGACGAGGCCTGTCTGTTTGTACAATAGATAGAGATGTTGTACTCTACGACGAGGCCTGTCTGTTTGTACAATAGATAGAGATGTTGTACTCTACGACGAGGCCTGTCTGTTTGTACAATAGATAGAGATGTTGTACTCTACGACGAGGCCTGTCTGTTTGTACAATAGATAGAGATGTTGTACTCTACGACGAGGCCTGAGTGGTTACGGTTGTTGACTTGCCCCTCACCGCTGTAGGTTTGAATCCCACTAGGGTGTCGAATTCATTGCAAGTGAGGAGGCTATCCAGCAGGCATGTGGTAGGTCAGTGGTTCTACCTGGGTGCCTGTCAGTGCATAAAATACGCGTCTGAGGGGCACCCAGGGTCTTCCTCTACAATAATAGCAAGGGATTCATATAAGCTTTAAGCTTGTTTCTCGACCCATATCGGTTCGAATGTATAAAAATTGTGTTTATATATGTATATATGTATTTGATCCGAATAAAATATGCTTAACCCTTTCAACACCACAGACCTCTAAATAGGCTTACAAAAAGTGTAGATCCAGATGAGCCGGCTCGTGACGAGCCGTCTCATCAGGATCTGCACTTTTTGCCAGTGATATCACTATTTTTAGACATAATTACCCATTTTGATAAATGAACTTGTCCAAATGTGATTTTCTGATTCATTTATTGGTTTATGAATATCATGGACCAGTCCATGTGAGTTACTTGGTGTTGAATGGGTTAAACTAATAATAGCTGGAGAGTCGCCATATGACCTAAGCTGTTCGTGCGACTTTAAACCCCAGAAACTAAACGAGTATAGTCTACGAATAGTGTGTGTCGGCGATCAATGTTCGACTTCTCAATTTTCATTAAACTTGGTATGATGCATCATCTGGCGGCTCAAAATTAACAGTCTTTCAGATGGGACGTTAAACCGAGGTCTCGTGTCGGTGCTTTACACCGTGCACGTAAAAGAACCAGAGGCGACTCTGTAATGGGTCTCTCTCTGTATCATTGCACTATCCTCCAAAATTTAAAATGACTAATCTCTTCAGGAGGCGTCGCTCATATGGGCAACCGGTAGCGACGATAAATAAACGTAATACACACACACGGCTAAAAATTAGCTTACCGTAAACCAGTGTGATCCGAAATCCAGAATGACAATCAAATAACTTTCAGGGCAGCCATCTTGAACATCCGATTTTGTATTCTCATTCCTAACCCCAGGGTTCCCACGAGAATTTGAATTTGAAAAAAAAAATCAAAGCCTGGAACGTGCTTGAAAATCTGACAAGGTACTTGAAAGTCCTTAACCCATTCAACATCAAGTAACTGACATGGACTGGTCCATGATATTTTTAGACCAATAAATTAATAACAAAATTACATTTGGATCAGTTCATTTATCAAAATGGGTAATTTTTTTTCTAAAAATAGTTATATTGCTTGAAAAAAATGCAGATCCTGATGAGCCGGCTCGAGCTGGATCTACACTTTTTTGTAAGCCAATTTAGAGGTCTGTGGTGTTGAAAGGGTTAAATTCTGAATTTCTGAATGTTTATTCCCAAAATGGCTATTGGCTGTGCGTTCCTAGATTCTTTGTTGCTTTTTGGACAACATATTGTATATCTATGCCGAGAAAACTCTCGTGCACTCGCTAGTTACGCCCCTCCGGTTAGTAACCCTTTGGTTAATTTTGATGAAACTTTGTGTGGGTAACCCATACAAGCAACTGGTAGATTAAAAATAGATAAACGGATTGATAGTTTGTAAAATCCATATTTCATTTGATTAAATAATATTGAGTTGCTGCATAAAGCACTAGTTCAGCCAATGACCTATACACAGTAAGTATTATTTTGTTTCAGGAGTAGTTATCCTGACCACCAACTGGAGGGAGGAGAGGGAGAAGGGAGAGAAGTTGATGAAGTGAGCATGGAGACGGATGTCACACCGGATTCTCTTGCTGTAGAGGGTTATGAACTGGTCCTACCCTCAGGTATATAATGTGCTATGTTGTTGAGGAAGGGAGATAGGTAGGGAGAAGGTGATGAAGTGAGCATGGAGACGGATGTCACACCGGATACTCTTGCTGTAGAGGGTTATGAACTGGTCCTACCCTCAGGTATATAATGTGCTATGTTGTTGAGGAAGGGAGATAGGTAGGGAGAAGGGAGAGAAGGTGATGAAGTGAGCATGGAGACGGATGTCACACCCGATTCTCTTGCTGTAGATGGATATGAACTGGTCCTACCCTCAGGTATATAATGTGCTATATCGTTGATGAAGGGAGATAGGGAGGGAGGGAGGGAGAAGGTGATGAAGTGAGCCTGGCGACTGATGTCACACTGGATACTATTGCTGTAGATGGTTATGAACTGGTCCTACCCTCAGGTATATAATGTGCTATATCGTTGATGAAGGGAGATAGGGAAGGAGGGAGGGAGGGAGAAGAGAGAGTTGATGAAGTGAGCATGGAGACGGATGTCACACCGGATACTCTTGCTGTAGATGGTTATGAACTGGTCCTACCCTCAGGTATATAATGTGCTATGTTGTTGAGGAAGGGAGATAGGTAGGGAGAAGGGAGAGAAGTTGATGAAGTGAGCATGGAGACGGATGTCACACCGGATACTCTTGCTGTAGATGGATATGAACTGGTCCTACCCTCAGGTATATATGTTGTTGAGGAAGGGAGATAGGTAGGGAGAAGGGAGAGAAGGTGATGAAGTGAGCATGGAGACGGATGTCACACCGGATACTCTTGCTGTAGATGGTTATGAACTGGTCTTACCCTCAGGTATATAATGTGCTATATCATTGATGAAGGGAGATAGGGAGGGAGGGAGAAGGTGATGAAGTGAGCCTGGCGACTGATGTCACACTGGATACTCTTGCTGTAGATGGTTATGAACTGGTCCTACCCTCAGGTATATAATGTGCTATGTTGTTGAGGAAGGGAGAAAGGGAAGGAGGGAGGGAGAAGGGAGAGATGATGAAGTGAGCATGGAGACGGATGTCACACCGGATACTCTTGCTGTAGATGGTTATGAACTGGTCCTACCCTCAGGTATATAATGTGCTATGTTGTTGAGGAAGGGAGATAGGTAGGGAGAAGGGAGAGAAGTTGATGAAGTGAGCATGGAGACGGATGTCACACCGGATACTCTTGCTGTAGATGGATATGAACTGGTCCTACCCTCAGGTATATATGTTGTTGAGGAAGGGAGATAGGTAGGGAGAAGGGAGAGAAGGTGATGAAGTGAGCATGGAGACGGATGTCACACCGGATACTCTTGCTGTAGATGGTTATGAACTGGTCTTACCCTCAGGTATATAATGTGCTATATCGTTGATGAAGGGAGATATGGAGGAAGGGAGATAGCGAGGGAGAAGGTGATGAAGTGAGCATGGAGACTGATATCACACCCGATACTCTTGCTGTAGATGGTTATGAACTGGTCCCCTACCCTCAGGTATATAATGTGCTATGTTGTTGAGGAAGGGAGATAGGGAAGTAGGGAGGGAGGGAGGGAGAAGGTGATGAAGTGAGCATGGAGACGGATGTCACACCCGATACTTTTGCTGTAGATGGATATGAACTGGTCCTACCCTCAGGTATATATGTTGTTGAGGAAGGGAGATAGGTAGGGAGAAGGGAGAGAAGGTGATGAAGTGAGCATGGAGACGGATGTCACACCCGATACTCTTGCTGTAGATGGATATGAACTGGTCTTATAATGTGCTATATTGTTGAGGAAGGGAGAGGTAGGGAGAAGGGAGGGAAGATGATGAGTGTTGTTAAGAACTTGTTTCGCAATTGAGCTAAAATAAATTTGTATCAACTAAATCCACACAATGATTGCCAAGGACATACTCGTATGCTCACATTTTTGCTGATCAGTTGTACATATAGTTTGATATGCAACCATGTGTATTGTTGGCTGAAAATATTCTATAAACATCTGAATTCATATACTGCTTTCATGATTCACATGAATCAAGAAGATTAAAATGTTAAACGTTTCCTCCGTAGAGACGTAGGTTTAGATACTGGTATATCTCCATACATAGGACTGCAATGTACCATTCATAATCAATCCAACAGACAACTGAAACATTTCCTCCGTAGAGACGTAGGTTTAGATACTGGTATATCTCCATACATAGGACTGCAATGTACCATTCATAATCAATCCAACAGACAACTGAAACATTTCCTCCGTAGAGACGTAGGTTTAGATACTGGTATATCTCCATACATAGGACTGCAATGTACCATTCATAATCAATCCAACAGACAACTGAAACATTTCCTCCGTAGAGACGTAGGTTTAGATACTGGTATATCTCCATACATAGGACTGCAATGTACCATTCATAATCAATCCAACAGACAACTGAAACATTTCCTCCGTAGAGACGTAGGTTTAGATACTGGTATATCTCCATACATAGGACTGCAATGTACCATTCATAATCAATCCAACAGACAACTGAAACATTTCCTCCGTAGAGACGTAGGTTTAGATACTGGTATATCTCCATACATAGGACTGCAATGTACCATTCATAATCAATCCAACAGACAACTGAA
Source organism: Archivesica marissinica (assembly GCA_014843695.1). Taxonomy (NCBI): domain Eukaryota; kingdom Metazoa; phylum Mollusca; class Bivalvia; order Venerida; family Vesicomyidae; genus Archivesica; species Archivesica marissinica. The sequence goes on along the minus strand of CM026402.1, from coordinate 52,853,293 downwards.
ACATTTCCTCCGTAGAGACGTAGGTTTAGATACTGGTATATCTCCATACATAGGACTGCAATGTACCATTCATAATCAATTCAACAGACAACTGAAACATTTTCTCCGTAGAGACGTAGGTTTAGATACTGTTATATCTCCATACATAGGACTGCAATGTACCGTTCATAATCAATCCAACAGACAACTGAAACGTTTCCTCTGTAGACGCTACAGGCAATTGTTATGGGTTGTTTTGTGCATTATATCGTGGGGTTTTCTGTTTCTTTATCTTCTGTGCATCTGGAATCAGTAATGGCGTCGAGAGGTACTTCTATGTTAGTTAAAGTGATCAGCAAGTAATGGCGTCGAGAGGTACTTCTATGTTGGTTAAAGTGATCAGCAAGTTGCATTGGTAAATTGTAGCACTATAAAAATATGAATGAAAACAAATTCAGTGGACATATTTTGGTTTAACGAATGTATTTTTCAGGAGCAACAATTGGTCACAGGTCCCTTCATCGCTACTACAAGCAGAACATAAACCCTAGATCAGGGGTGAGAAACAAATCCCTACTACCCAAGATGTTGGCGCAGTACAGAGCCCTAGGCTGGACGGGCGCATTTGGTAAGTGTAATCAGAAACTCTATAGCAGGGGAGAGAACCTGTTACAGATCTGAAACTTCATAGCAGGGGAGACAACCCATTACAGATCTGAAACTTCATAGCAGGGGGGAGAACCTGTTACAGATCTGAAACTTCATAGCAGGGGAGACAACCCTTTACAGATCTGAAACTTCATAGCAGGGGAGAACCCTTTACAGATCTGAAACTTCATAGCAGGAGAGACAACCCATTACAGATCTGAAACTTCATATCAGGGGAGAGAAACCGTTACAGATCTGAAACTTCATAGCAAGGGAGAGAACCCATTACAGATCTGACACTTCATAGCAGGGGAGAGAACCCGTTACAGATCTGAAACTTCATAGCAGGGGGAGAACTCTTACAGATCTGAAACTCCATAGCAGGGGAAAGAACCCTTTACAGATCTGAAACTTCATAGCAGGGGAGAGAACCCTTTACAGATCTGAATCTCGTTATTAGGGGGCTTACTCATTTTTGTTTGAAGCCAAGTAAGGGAAATAACCTGGTTATAGGTCTGAAACACGTTATTAGGGGATTATTCTTTTTGGTCCGACACCATTTTAGGGAAGCAAACCTTCTATTGGTCCCGAACCCATTGTATTTTACGTTTATTTATTGTCTCTACCGGTTGCCCATATGAGCGATGCCTCCTGAAGACATAAGTCCTTTTAGATTATGGGGGATAGTGCAATGATACAGACAGAGACCCATTCCAGAGTCTCCTCTTGTTCTTTTACGTGCACGGGACCTCGGGTTAAAGTCCCATTGGAAAGAATGTTAATATTATTAGAGTCAGACTGGTGATCGGACCTGCAATCACTGGATTCGTAGTCCAACGTGTTAACCACTGGACTACTGATCCATCTGTCCCAAACCATTATTAGAGAAGAGAACCCTTTATAGGTCTAAAATCCATCATTAGGGAGGGAACTCTACTTGGCTTGAAAGTCAATATCAGGGGAGAGGACCCTTGATAGATCCGAAACTATATATTGGGGGAGAGAACGCTTCATATCTCTGAAACTCTATCAGGGGAGAGAATCCTTAGTGAATCATTCAACACATATTAAGAACTTGTAAATTACTTCAAATAATTTATTGAACCATAACTTGGCGTTTAGCAGTCATTTGCAACATAAGTATTTTATTGTTTGGAAGGGAACAATCATGGAGAGCCTGCCGCATTTGAATATGTTGTGACTGATTGTAGTCACTATGCCAAGATTATACTGTACTTTCTTTAAACTTTATTTATTTTACAACGATTGCGAAGCAAGTTTTAGCAACTTATATTAATCATTCTCGTTGGCGCGGATGAAAGCGTATATGTGGTCATTTGTGTGGGAGTACCCGGAGATAACCCACCTGTCCGATCTGGCAATAACCATACCATCTCACTGTACTGTACTTATCACCCGTCATTTCGGCTACGGATGTTGTCTCTAGCCAGTTCTCAGTAACCAAATCGTGGATTTTTTTGAAACTTAGAATAAATATGTATCGCCATAGTGTGGTCGTGCACATGCTCTTTTTATTGGGATCGGCTCATGACACCAGAGTTGTTGCCCTTTAATTGACCAAATATCCACAAAATTGTACTTAAGATCCAAAATTTGTACTAAAACCATCCGCAAATTTGTATTAAATATCCACAAAATTGTACTTAAAATTCAAAATTTGTACTAAAAACATCCACAAATTTGTATTAATATCCACAAAATTGTACTTAAAATTCAAAATTTGTACTTAAAACATCCACAAATTTGTATTAAATATCCACAAAATTGTATTAAATATCCACAAAATTGTACTTGAAATTCACAATTTGTACTAAACATCCACAAATTTGTATTAAATATGCACAAATGTGTCTGTCCCACTCCAGTTTTGCGGCGGACATAAATTCATCGAATTTCCTTGTTACTTTCAGGGCCGGTCGCTGAGCGGAGATGTAAGGATCTGGGTGCTGTGCAAAGGATGAAGAACCGCTTCCGTATGAGGTTGGGGGTAAAGGCAAATAAATTCCAGCCTCACCTAAGACCGCAAGTCGTGTTCTAACATGGAACTTAAATTTAGAATTATGTTCCAAATGCAATTTAGATTGCATGTTTTGTCCTGGATTGGATATGGATTCTATACAGTGTTCTAAACAGGATTTATACTAAAGTGTATATCCTGAATTATAAATTGAATCTATTGCTAGTATCTAAACAATATGTTCAAGTGGATTTATATCGCGCACAGTGTTCTAAATGATATTTACATTGCACAAGGCACCATGTTCTAAGTTGAAAATAGACCATGCATCATGTTCTTAATTAGAACTAAATTATAGACTGCATTCTGTGTTCTAATGTGGATTTAAATCACAACTGTGTTCCAAGTGAGCTTTAGACCCACATATAGTTTCTAAATTGGATTTAGATTGGATACCCTGTTCTAAATATAATTTAGATTATTCACCATATTCTATTTTGGAATTAAATTACATATTGTGTTCTAAATTGGATTTAGGATGGACACTACTCTAAATTGGATTTATGTTGGAACACTGTTCTAAATTGGATTTAGGTTCGGCACTGTGTTCTAAATTTAACTTAGGTTGGACACTATTCTAAATTGGATTTAGATTTGACACTGTTCTAAATGCGCTTACAGTGAACATAGTATTTCAGGAATGTGTTATTGAATTCATTAATTATCAGTGTGATGAAATCTTATTAATTTTGGCATTTGTTGTGAAACAAAGGAATTGAAAATATAATCAGTGATCGAAAATAACTGATGTAACGCAGGTCGTCATTATATTGTTGCATTGTGACAGCTGAGAAGATTTAATGCGGATGATTAAAGAAGGTTATTGGATTTTAGAACCATTATAAAGTTTCTCCATTTTCCTAGCCAACCACAATGATAATTGCTTGTTTGCTAAGATTTACGACGCTGATAACAAAAAAACTACGATATAATTGTGCATTTTTATAGAATCCAGGATTTTAATGTTTTTGTTGAGCCTGCTTTTGTGGAAGGCGAGCAGTCGTATTTCTGGTGACCAGCAGTGTGTGGTGAAAGCGCCTTCAACAATGTAATGCTTTGATAGATTGCATACGGTTTCCAGGGTTTGTTCCATGTGCCCTAGTTCATCACACGCCACAAGAGTGACCTTGAATTATGTCAAAATATGGTGTGGTTTGCGTAAATATTTGATGCTTCAAAATAAATCTGAACACCCCACAGTCAGTCCCACACCCTACACACCCGAGGATACTCAACATCCACAGTAAGTCCCCACCCTACACACCCGAGGATTCTCAACACCCCACAGTAAGTCCCCACCCTACACACCCGAGGATTCTCAACACCCACAGTAAGTCCCCACCCTACACACCCGAGGGATTCTCAACACCCACAGTAAATCCCACCCTACACACCCAAGGATTCTCAAACCCACAGTAAGTCCCCACCCTACACACCCAAGGATTCTCACACCCACAGTACCGGTATGTCCCCACCGTACACACCCGAAGGATTATCAACACCCACAGTAAGTCCCCACCTACACACCCGAGGATTCTCAACACCCACAGTAAATCCCCACCCTACACACCCAAGGATTCTCAACACCCACAGTAAGTCCCCACCCTACACACCCAAGGATTCTCAACACCCCACAGTACCGGTATGTCCCACCGTACACACCCGAAGGATTATCAACACCCACAGTAGTCCCCACCCTACACATCCAAGGATTCTCAACCCCCACAGTAAGTCCCACCCTACACACCCAGGATTCTCACACCCACAGTAAGTCCCCACCCTACACACCCGAGTATTCTCAACACCCACAGTAAGTCCCCACCCTACACACCCGAGTATTCTCAACACCAACAGTAGTCCCCACCCTACACATCCAAGGTTTTCCCACAGTAAGTCCCCACCCTACACACCCGAGGATTCTCAACACCCACAGTAAGTCCCCACCCTACACACCCGAGGATTCTCAACACCCACAGTAAGTCCCACCCTACACACCCGAGGTTTCAACACCCACAGTAAGTCCCCACCCTACACATCAAGGTTTCTCAACACCCACAGTCAGTCCCCACCCTATACACCTGAGGATTCTCAACACCCACAGTAAGTCCCCGCCCTACACACCCGAGGATTCTCAACACCCACAGTAAGTCCCCACCCTACACACCCGAGGATTCTCAACACCCCACAGTAAGTCCCGATTCTCAACCCCCCAGTAAGTCCCTACCCTACACCCGAGGATTTCACACCCACAGTAAGTCCCCACCCTACACATCCAAGGTTTCTCAACACCCACAGTCAGTCCCCACCCTATACACCCGAGGATTCTCAACACCCCACAGTAAGTCCCCACCCTACACACCCGAGGATTCTCAACACCCACATAAGTCCCCACCCTACACCCGAGGATTCTCAACACCCACAGTAAGTCCCCACCCTACACACCCGAGGATTCTCAACACCCACAGTAAGTCCCCCCCTACACACCCGAGGATTCTCAACACCCCACAGTAAGTCCCCACCCTACACACCGAGGATTCTCAACACCCACAGTAAGTCCCCACCCTACACACCAAGGTTTCTCAACACCCACAGTCAGTCCCCACCCATAACACGAGGATTCTCAACACCACAGTAAGTCCCCGCCCTACACACCCGAGGATTCTCAACACCCACAGTAAGTCCCCACCCTACACACCCGAGGATTCTCAACACCCCACAGTAAGCCCGATTCTCAACACCCACAGTAAGTCCCTACCCTATACCCCGAGGATTCAACACCACAGTAGGCCCCGCCTACACACCGAGGATTCTCAACACCCACAGTAAGTCCCCACCCTACACATCCAAGGTTTCTCAACACCCACAGTCAGTCCCCACCCTACACACCCGAGGATTCTCAACACCCCACAGTAAGTCCCCACCCTACACACCCGAGGATTTTCAACACCCCACAGTAAGTCCCCACCCGAGGAAACTCAACACCCACAGTAAGTACACACCCGAGGATTCTCAACACCCACAGTGAGTCCCCACCCTACACACCCAAGGTTTCTCAACACTCTCTCATTATTTGAATAGCATGTCTGATCTGGCTCTATGCTGTTTGCAAAAATGATTTTATCTGCCGCTAGCGTGCAAAGGGTTAATAAAAACACTACCTCAATAATTATCTTGTGGATGATTGTGTTAACAGTCCTGAAACTTAACCCTTTCCCTCATAGAAGCACCTCTTGTCGCCATTACCAATACGACATCATTGACTGTGTAGTAGCCAAACTAATGTTCATAATAAAAGTCAAAATCTCATGTAGTCCCAGTAATATCTATGGTGGTGGGATAGATATGGCGACTACTTATCCACTGCATGATAGCTAAATGGCTGTCGTTTGTATGGAGATATAATAGTATATTAACCTAAATCTCTATGTAGTCCCAGTAATATCTATGGAGGTGGGATAGATATGGCGACTACTTATCCACTGCATGATAGCTAAATGGCTGTTGTTTGTATGGAGATATAATAGCATATAAACCTAAATCTCTATGTAGTCCCAGTAATATCTATGGAGGTGGGATAGATATGGCGACTATGTATCCACTGCACGATAGCTAAATGGCTGTCGTTTATATGGAGATATAATAATATATTAACCTAAATCTCCATGAAGTCCCAGTAATATCTATGGAGGTGGGATAGATATGGCGACTACTTATCCACTGCACGATAGCTAAATGGCTGTCGTTTGTATGGAGATATAATAATATATTAACCTAAATCTCTATGTAGTCCCAGTAATATCTATGGAGGTGGGATAGATATGGCGACTACTTATCCACTGCATGATAGCTAAATGGCTGTCATTTGTATGGAGATATAATAGTATATTAACCTAAATCTCCATGAAGTCCCAGTAATATCTATGGAGGTGGGATTGATATGGCGACTACTTATCCACTGCATGATAGCTAAATGGCTGTTGTTTGTATGGAGATATAATAGTATATTAACCTAAATCTCTATGTAGTCCCAGTAATAACTATGGAGGTGGGATAGATATGGCGACTACTTATCCACTGCACGATAGCTAAATGGCTGTTGTTTGTATGGAGATATAATAGTATATTAACCTAAATCTCTATGTAGTCCCAGTAATATCTATGGAGGTGGGATAGATATGGCGACTACTTATCCACTGCACGATAGCTAAATGGCTGTTGTTTGTATGGAGATATAATAGTATATTAACCTAAATCTCTATGTAGTCCCAGTAATATCTTGGAGGTGGGAGTGGGATAGATGATGGCGATAACTTATCCACTGCATGATAGCTAAATGGCTGTCGTTTGTATGGAGATATAATAGTATATTAACCTAAATCTCTATGTAGTCCCAGTAATATCTATGGAGGTGGGATAGATATGGCGACTACTTATCCACTGCATGATAGCTAAATGGCTGTCGTTTGTATGGAGATTATAATTGTATATTAACCTAAATCTCTATGTAGTCCCAGTAATATCTATGGAGGTGGGATAGATATGGCGACTACTTATCCACTGCATGATAGCTAAATGGCTGTCGTTTGTATGGAGATATAATAATATATTAACCTAAATCTCTATGTAGTCCCAGTAATATCTATGGAGGTGGGATAGATATGGCGACTACTTATCCACTGCATGATAGCTAAATGGCTGTCATTTGTATGGAGATATAATAGTATATTAACCTAAATCTCCATGAAGTCCCAGTAATATCTATGGAGGTGGGATTGATATGGCGACTACTTATCCACTGCATGATAGCTAAATGGCTGTCGTTTGTATGGAGATATAATAATATATTAACCTAAATCTCTATGTAGTCCCAGTAATATCAATGTAAGTGGGGATAGATATGGCGACTACTTATCCACTGCATGATAGCTAAATGGCTGTCATTTGTATGGAGATATAATAGTATATTAACCTAAATCTCCATGAAGTCCCAGTAATATCTATGGAGGTGGGATTGATATGGCGACTACTTATCCACTGCATGATAGCTAAATGGCTGTCATTTGTATGGAGATATAATAGTATATTAACCTAAATCTCCATGAAGTCCCAGTAATATCTATGGAGGTGGGATTGATATGGCGACTACTTATCCACTGCATGATAGCTAAATGGCTGTTGTTTGTATGGAGATATAATAGTATATTAACCTAAATCTCTATGTAGTCCCAGTAATAACTATGGAGGTGGGATAGATATGGCGACTACTTATCCACTGCACGATAACTAAATGGCTGTTGTTTGTATGGAGATATAATAGTATATGAACCTAAATCTCTATGTAGTCCCAGTAATAACTATGGAGGTGGGATAGATATGGCGACTACTTATCCACTGCACGATAGCTAAATGGCTGTTGTTTGTATGGAGATATAATAGTATATTAACCTAAATCTCTATGTAGTCCCAGTAATATCTATGGAGGTGGGATAGATATGGCGACTACTTATCCACTGCATGATAGCTAAATGGCTGTCGTTTGTATGGAGATATAATAGTATATTAACCTAAATCTCTATGTAGTCCCAGTAATATCTATGGAGGTGGGATAGATATGGCGACTACTTATCCACTGCATGATAGCTAAATGGCTGTCGTTTGTATGGAGATATAATATTATATAACCTAAATCTCTATGAAGGAAAGGGTTAATCAAATGCACTGATCAAGGCCACTAGATGTTTGGGATCAGTGGGCCAACACAAATCACAGAACCCTGGTATTGAAAGACCCATTTTTGATCAATGTCTTGAAGTTTTGTTATAATTAATGAGTGAGATGAACCTTGTTGATTTTGGGATCAAAGTTGAAGATCACAGACCACAAATTCACAATTCATGCTCGATCCTTGTCAACCATTTGAGAAAACAACCAGGCTTGTTTCATGACCTAATTGCATACAATGGAGATATCCAACCGGGAAGGTTTCATGACCTGTATGCTGACAATGGAGAAACAATTGGGCATGTTTCATGACCTTGACCTGTATGCTGACATTGGAGAAACAATCGGGCATGTTGCATGACCTGTATGCTGACATTGGAGAAACAAGCGGGCATGTTGCAGGACCTGTATGCTGCCATTGGAGAAACAATTGGGCAGGTTGCAGGACCTGTATGCTGACAATGGAGAAACAATTGGGCATGTTGCATGACCTGTATGCTGACAGTGGAGAAACAATTGGGCATGTTTCATCACCTGTATGCTGACAATGGAGAAACAATCGGGCATGTTGCAGGACCTGTATGCTGACAATGGAGAAACAATCGGGCATGTTGCATGACCTGTATGCTGACAATGGAGAAACAATCGGGCATGTTGCAGGACCTGTATGCTGACAATGGAGAAACAATCGGGCATGTTGCAGGACCTGTATGCTGACAATGGAGAAACAATCGGGCATGTTTCATGACCTGTGTGCTGACAATGGAGAAACAATCGGGCATGTTTCATGACCTGTGTGCTGACATTGGAGAAGCAATCGGGCATGTTTCATCACCTGTATGCTGACATTGGAGAAACAATTGGGCATGTTGCAGGACCTGTATGCTGACGATGGAGAAACAATCGGGCATGTTGCATGACCTGTATGCTGACAGTGGAGAAACAATTGGGCATGTTTCATCACCTGTATGCTGACAATGGAGAAACAATCGGGCATGTTGCAGGACCTGTATGCTGACAATGGAGAAACAATCGGGCATGTTGCAGGACCTGTATGCTGACAACGGAGAAACAATCGGGCATGTTGCAGGACCTGTATGCTGACAATGGAGAAACAATCGGGCATGTTTCATGACCTGTGTGCTGACAATGGAGAAACAATCGGGCATGTTTCATGACCTGTGTGCTGACATTGGAGAAGCAATCGGGCATGTTTCATCACCTGTATGCTGACATTGGAGAAACAATTGGGCATGTTGCAGGACCTGTATGCTGACAATGGAGAAACAATCGGGCATGTTGCAGGACCTGTATGCTGACAGTGGAGAAACAATTGGGCATGTTTCATCACCTGTATGCTGACAATGGAGAAACAATCGGGCATGTTGCATGACCTGTATGCTGACAGTGGAGAAACAATTGGGCATGTTTCATCACCTGTATGCTGACAATGGAGAAACAATCGGGCATGTTGCAGGACCTGTATGCTGACAATGGAGAAACAATCGGGCATGTTGCAGGACCTGTATGCTGACAATGGAGAAACAATTGGGCATGTTGCAGGACATGTATGCTGACAATGGAGAAACAATCGGGCATGTTGCAGGACCTGTATGCTGACAATGGAGAAACAATCTGGCATGTTGCAGGACCTGTATGCTGACAATGGAGAAACAATCTGGCATGTTGCAGGACCTGTATGCTGACAATGGAGAAACAATCGGGCTTGTTTCATGACCTGTTTGCAAACGATGGAGAGTAACAACTGGACCTCTTAAAGGGCAAGTTCACAGGAGAGTCAACGGTAACGCCTGACAAGGTCAAAGATATTGTTCCAATTTTCATCTATGACACAATGACTGAATGTAGACACAATGTAGATCATGTTTTGTCCATCATACATTTGTACATACAGTCAAACCTGTGTTAGCAGTCACCTCTATTAAGCAGCCAACCTGTATTAAGCAGCCAGTTTCCAGATTCCCAATATGCTGTTTTATTATACATTTTACCTCTTTAAGCAGCCATCTGTGTTAAGCAGCCACTTTCTGAGATTCCCTTGGCTGGCTGCTTAAGACAGGTTTGACTGTATGTGTAAATACAGTAACACTACATTGTATACACTGGTGTATTTACAGAGTTATGGCTCTTTGAATAATTTTTAAAGAACTCACTTTGTCCTGGCTTTGTCCGCACTTCATCTCTATAACCTCTGGCTGGATTTTGATGAAACTTTACAGGAAAGGTCACCATCGAGCCTAGCTTTGTCCGCGCTTCATCTCTATAACCTCTGGCTGGATTTTGATGAAACTTTACAGGAGTGGTCACCATCGAGCCTAGTTTTGCAGGTCGTCTTTATGTTCTGCTCTGCTTACTTATTTACGGAGTTATGGCCCATTGAACACACGATCTTCTAAACCACTGTCAGGATTATAACGAAAGACTAGTGTTGAGTATCATTGTTGCATTCTGCTCGGTTGATTTCTGACAGAGTTATTGCTCTTTGAAGATATTAAATGTGTCAGACATTCAACACCTATACTTATCTTGCAGATGGATTGTGGCTTTTACAGAACAAAAGGTAACTACTTGGTATGCACTATGGGGGGGGGCCTCCGTGTGGTTACGGTAGTTGACTTGATATCATTTGCCCCTCACAGCTTTAGCTTCGAATCCCGTGGTCGAGTGGTTAAGGTCGCAGACTTGTATACCACTGTAACCTATCATCACTGATGGTCACGGGTTCGAGCCCCGCTCAGGCCGTGTCTCATTTATATGAAAAAGTTGGCAGTTTCTTACGGAGGTTGGTGCACCCAAGTACTGGTTAACCGCTGGAGCCTGCCCAGGAAAGGTGTTGTTAGGTAAACTGCTCGCCGGCGATATAGCCCAAAATGGTGCTGATGCAGGCGGCTGGCTTACTTCCAAAAGATTGGTGGTTCTACTCGGGTGCCCGTTCGTGTCTGAAATACTGCTCGGTGGGGCATCCGAGGTCTTCCTGCACCAATAATAGCTGTTTATGCGACTTTAAACCCCAAAAACAAAGAATTTGGTATACAATATATAGGATCTAGCATGAGTGGTGATTTCTTACCATGTTTTATTGAAACTAGTATTGAAATTTTGCTATTAACCCTTTCAACACTACAGGCCTCTAAATAGACTTACAAAAAGTGTAGATCCAGATGAGCCGGCTCTTTCAGATGGGACTTTAAACCGAGGTTTCATGTCGGTGCTGTACGCCATGCACGTACAAGTACCAGAGAAAACTCTGGAATGGGTCTCTGTCTGTATCATTGCACTATCCTAAAATCTAAAATGACTAATCTCTTCAGGAGGCGTCGTTCATATGGGCAACCGGTAGCGGCAATAAATAAACGTAAAACACACAATAGCTTATACCTTTGTAATCTTTGGGGTCCAGGTTAGATTCCCCACTATACCATAATAAAATGACTCGTATCATAGTCTTTCTGATGAGACTTTAAACCGAGGTCTGGATTCGGTACTTTACAGATATACCGTGTATGTATATGATATCCAGTTGTTGTATAATCATACCATAAGCCTCGGTGTGATCAAATCTGTGGAGCACTGCCGAGTACTACAGTCAAACCTGTCTTAAGCAGCCAGCCAAGGGAATCACAGAAAGTGGCTGCTTAGCACAGGTGGCTGCTTAATAGAGGTCAAATGTATAATAAATCAACACATTGGGAATATGTTAACTGGCTGCTTAATACAGGTTGGCTGCTTAATGGAGGTGACCACTAACAGGTTTCACTGTAGTATGAACTAATTAAGTTTTATTTGAATTTAACGCACTGAAAATGACTCTAACCCTTTGCATGTTGAGTAAATAAAATTACATTTGCAAATAACATAGATCCAGATCAGCTGCGGTGTAATGCCACGTCTGATCAGGATCTATGTTGTTTGCTATTCAACCCATTGTTTTAGCTGCACTATCCAAATAGTTCTGTGCCATCTGATCTGGCTCTATGTTGGTTGCAAAAGTGATTAGTGGAGCCGTTACTATTGTGCCCTTAGGCAAGCACGGCATTTAAATTCCACGTTGCCTCCTCTCTCCCTCGTGGCGATGGATTCCATCAGGAATGAGGTCTCGAGAGTGATTAATATAAGTTGTAAGAACTTGTTTCGCAAATCGAGCTAAAATAAATTTGTATAAACTAAAAGTGATTTATCTGCCGCTAGCGTGCATTTTAGTATTTGTATTAACTTACCTATTATAGTCTGTCTGGTAGAATACCTAGGTCAAGATAACCACATCAGAGTGATCGACAGACAATCCAGTCTTGTTTTTACGTTTATAAGTTTGACGCAATGTCTTTCGGACATGCTATATAGAGATCTATTGAGCTTTAAGAGGATATTTGTTTGTTTCAGTGAATTAACGTATCGAATTATATTTCACCAAATGAACATAGAAAGCATTATTAATCAGCCACTAGCGATAATAATAGCTTTCTATGTTCATGAGTGAAATATTCGATCATTCACTGAATCAAATAAATCTGTTTATTGCATACGTTACTATAAATAGTAGAATGGTAGAATAGCAAAATATCTGGTCGACACGGGTAATATATTTCGATTTTCGGCTCTGCCGGGCCAATATCCGATATTGGCCCGGCACGCGCCGAGAACGAGCACGTGTCACAGGTAGCAACAACATAGTAACTACATTGTGTAAACATGGCCGCCGATGCAACACTAAAGTCGTTGTCTGACAGATTGTTATCTCTTGCCGGTAAAATGGCTGAGCGAAATAAGCACATAATAGCAGAAGAAACATACGGCTATGTATGCAATAAAGAAGTTATTAAACGGCTGCGGTGGGCCATTTGTGGATATTGGCGCACCTATCCGATATAGGACCTCGGGCCCCAATATCTCCATAGGGTGTGCCAATATCCACAAATGGCCCACCTCCGCGGTTTAATAACCTCTAATTATTTTATGCCGAAAAGGGTATTTATGATAGAAAACGATACAACCGTAGTGTTTAGACGACCATAAATGACTTCATAAAAGGCGCCACAAATGACGTTGCTCACAGCACAGATGGATCTGTTGTCCAGTGGTAACACGCTGGACTGGTAATCCAGTGATCGCAGGTTTGATCACGCGTCTGACCCTAATAAAATTAACAGTCTTTCAGATGGGACGTTAAACCGAGGTCTCGTGTCGGTGCTTTACACCGTGCATGTAAAAGAACTAGAGAAGACTCTGGAATGGGTCTCTGTCTGTATCATTGCTCTATCCTCCAAAATGACTAATCTCTTCAGGAGGCGTCGCTCATATGGGCAACCGGTAGCAACGATAAATAAACGTAAAACACACAAGTCGCTGACAGCTTGAATCTGAAAATGTTTGCGTTCACAACATTTCAACATGCAGCAGCTGCTGGCTAGGTACCACACATGCAGCAGCTACTGGCTAGGTAACACACATGCAGCAGCTAGGTACCACACATGCAGCAGCTAGGTACCACACATACAGCAGCTAGGTACCACACATGCAGCAGCTAGGTACCACACATGCAGCAGCTAGGTACCACACATGCAGCAGCTAGGTACCACACATGCAATTAAAACGATGAGAACTAAACTGTGATATTCTACTGCTTTCAACCAATGAAATAACACATTTTATTTCACTTATAGATTTCTGTATGTCATTGAAAAGCGTAAAATATACATTGTTGTGGTTAGCATGCTCGCTTCTGACCAATGCAACCCAGTTCGATCCTCGGACCGGGAAGTATGTGAGATGGTACGGTTGTCTCCAGGTGGGTTTTCTCCAGGTACTCCAGTTTCCTCTCACATGAATCACAACTTTACGCTTTCATCCACGCCAACGAGAGTGATTAATATAAGTTGTTAAAACTTGCTTCGCAATCGTTGTAAAATAAATATATAATTCAACTTAAAATATATATTGTGGATATATATATATATATACATGTATATAATATTGTGTTACTGACAAGCATGAAGTCTAGGAAACGATATAAATATGTTTTGCTATTCCCCCCCCCATTATCTGGTCTACAGTCAAACCTGTGTTAGTAGTCACCTCCATTAAGCAGCCAACCTGTATTAAGCAGCCAGTTTCCAGATTACCAAAATGTTGTTTTGTTAATCATTTGACCTCCATTAAGCAGCCACCTGTGCTAAGCAGCCACTTTCTGGAATTCCCTTGACTGGCTGCTTAAGACAGATTTGACTGTATATCAATGTCCAGAACGTGTTGTGATAGTGCTGCCATTTGTCGAAGGGTGCTACTAGATATTTGTTGCTAGGGTTACTATATATTTGTTGCTAGGGTTCCTAAATAGTTGTTGGTTAGAGTTACTAGATATTTGTTGCTAGGGATACTAGATATTTGTTGCTATGGTTACTAGATATTTGTTGCCAGGGTTACTAGATATTTGTTGCTAGGGTTACTGTATATTTGTTGCTAGGGTTACTAGATATTTGTAGCTAGGGTTACTAGATATTTGTTGCTAGGGTTACTAGATATTTGTAGCTAGGGTGACTAGATATTTGTTGCTAGGGTTACTAGATATTTGTAGCTAGGGTTACTAGCTATTTGTTGCTAGGGTTACTAGATATTTGTTGCTAGGGTTACTAGATATTTGTTGCTAGGTTCCTAGATATTTGTTGGTTAGGGTTACTAGATATTTGTTGCTAGGGTTACTAGATATTTGTTGCTAGGGTTACTAGATATTTGTTGCTAGGGTTCCTAGATATGTGTTGCTAGGGTTACTAGATATTTGTTGCTAGGGTTCCTAGATATTTGTTGGTTAGGGTTACTAGGTATTTGTTGCTAGGGTTACTAGATATTTGTTGCTATGGTTACTAGATATTTGTTGCTAGGGTTACTAGATATTTGTTGCTAGGGTTACTAGATATTTGTTGCTAGGGTTCCTAGATATGTGTTGGTTAGGGTTACTAGATATTTGTTGCTAGGGTTACTAGATATTTGTTGCTAGGGTTTTGTTCCCTCATTTTGATGCTTCCCTCTCAGTGTTGTTGAGTGGTAAAGCATGAATATATGTTAAACAATTGAATAACAAGAGATTCCGAGATTCCATTCAAGCTGCTAAATGTCCTCCATGTTTGCCCAATCTTACAATGGTGAAGAATCTTGCCCAATCTTACAATGGTGAAGAATCTTGCCCTATCTAACAATGGTGAAGAATCTTGCCCTATCTAACAATGGTGAAGAATCTTGCCCTATCTAACAATGGTGAAGAATCTTGCCCTATCTAACAATGATGAAGAATCTTGCCCTATCTAACAATGGTGAAGAATCTTGCCCAATCTCACAATGGTGAGGAATCTTGCCCTATCTAACAATGATGAAGAATCTTGCCCAATCTCACAATGGTGAGGAATCTTGCCCTATCTAACAATGGTGAAGAATCTTGCCCTATCTAACAATGGTGAAGAATCCTGCACTATCTCACAATTGTGAAGAATCTTGCCCAAATCGCACACTTGTGAAGAATCCTTTTAAAAAAACAATTTAAAAAAAACAAGGCAGATCACCTCTAAAATCTAATAGGTTCTTCCTTGATCATAGGCCCACCAAATTGCATGCACATCTGTTTGTAGATGTAACTTGTAATGGGTGCTAAATGATAAGCAAACACACAAATAAACGTAGACAAACACAACATTATTGGCGGAGGTAATAAACTATCGCTCGCAGACATCATTTGTAAGCTTGGATAAATTTCTAGAAATTCTAATCTAATGATCAAGTTGGTATTTTCTCTTAATATCGCCTTCTATTGCAGGCCAATAAACATTGTGAAGTAACAACAATTTGTTGCAACCGGACCAATTTGGTGTGCCCTGCCATCCTTGCAACCGGACCAATATAGTGGTTCCCTGCCATCCTTGCAACCGGACCAATATAGTGGTTCCCTGCCATCCTTGCAACCGGACCAATATAGTGGTTCCCTGCCATTGTTGCAACCGGACCAATATAGTGGTTCCCTGCCATCCTTGCAACCGGACCAATATAGTGGTTCCTGCCATCCTTGCAACCGGACCAATATAGTGGTTCCCTGCCATCCTTGCAACCGGACCAATATAGTGGTTCCCTGCTATCCTTGCAACCGGACCAATATAGTGGTTCCCTGCCATCCTTGCAACCGGACCAATATAGTGGTTCCCTGCCATCCTTGCAACCGGACCAATATAGTGGTTCCCTGCCATCCTTGCAACCGGACCAATATAGTGGCTCCCTGCCATCCTTGCAACCGGACCAATATAGTGGTTCCCTGACATTGTTGCAACCGGACCAATATGGTGGTGCCCTGCCATCCTTGCAACCGGACCAATATAGTGGTTCCCTGCCATCCTTGCAACCGGACCAATATAGTGGTTCCCTGCCATTGTTGCAACCGGACCAATATGGTGGTGCCCTGCCATCCTTGCAACCGGACCAATATAGTGGTTCCCTGCCATCCTTGCAACCGGACCAATATAGTGGTTCCCTGCCATCCTTGCAACCGGACCAATATAGTGGTTCCCTGCCATTGTTGCAACCGGACCAATATAGTGGTTCCCTGCCATCCTTGCAACCGGACCAATATAGTGGTTCCCTGCCATCCTTGCAACCGGACCAATATAGTGGTTCCCTGCCATCCTTGCAACCGGACCAATATAGTGGTTCCCTGCCATCCTTGCAACCGGACCAATATAGTGGTTCCCTGCCATCCTTGCAACCGGACCAATATAGTGGTTCCCTGCCATCCTTGCAACCGGACCAATATAGTGGTTCCCTGCCATTGTTGCAACCGGACCAATATGGTGGTGCTCTGCCATCCTTGCAACCGGACCAATATAGTGGTTCCTGCCATCCTTGCAACCGGACCAATATAGCGGTTCCCTGCCATCCTTGCAACCGGACCAATATGGTGGTGCGCTGCCATCCTTGCAACAGGACCAATATGGTGGTGCGCTGCCATCATTGCAACAGGACCAATATGGTGGTGCGCTGCCATCCTTGCAACCGGACCAATATGGTGGTGCCCTGTCATCCTTGCAACCGGACCAATATGGTGGTGCCCTGCCATCCTTGCAACCGGACCAATATGGTTGTGCCCTGTCATTGTTACAACCGGACCAATATGGTGGTCCCCTGCCATTGTTGCAACCGGACCAATATAGTGGTTCCCTGCCATCCTTGCAACCGGACCAATATAGTGGTTCCCTGCCATCCTTGCAACCGGACCAATATAGTGGCTCCCTGCCATCCTTGCAACCGGACCAATATAGTGGTTCCCTGACATTGTTGCAACCGGACCAATATGGTGGTGCCCTGCCATCCTTGCAACCGGACCAATATAGTGGTTCCCTGCCATCCTTGCAACCGGACCAATATAGTGGTTCCCTGCCATTGTTGCAACCGGACCAATATGGTGGTGCCCTGCCATCCTTGCAACCGGACCAATATAGTGGTTCCCTGCCATCCTTGCAACCGGACCAATATAGTGGTTCCCTGCCATCCTTGCAACCGGACCAATATAGTGGTTCCCTGCCATTGTTGCAACCGGACCAATATAGTGGTTCCCTGCCATCCTTGCAACCGGACCAATATAGTGGTTCCCTGCCATCCTTGCAACCGGACCAATATAGTCGTTCCCTGCCATCCTTGCAACCGGACCAATATAGTGGTTCCCTGCCATCCTTGCAACCGGACCAATATAGTGGTTCCCTGCCATCCTTGCAACCGGACCAATATAGTGGTTCCCTGCCATCCTTGCAACCGGACCAATATAGTGGTTCCCTGCCATTGTTGCAACCGGACCAATATGGTGGTGCTCTGCCATCCTTGCAACCGGACCAATATAGTGGTTCCTGCCATCCTTGCAACCGGACCAATATAGTGGTTCCCTGCCATCCTTGCAACCGGACCAATATGGTGGTGCGCTGCCAACCTTGCAACAGGACCAATATGGTGGTGCGCTGCCATCATTGCAACAGGACCAATATGGTGGTGCGCTGCCATCCTTGCAACCGGACCAATATGGTGGTGCCCTGTCATCCTTGCAACCGGACCAATATGGTGGTGCCCTGCCATCTTGCAACCGGACCAATATGGTTGTGCCCTGTCATTGTTACAACCGGACCAATATGGTGGTCCCCTGCCATTGTTGCAACCGGACCAATATAGTGGTTCCCTGCCATCGTTGCAACAGGACCAATATGGTGGTGCGCTGCCATCGTTGCAACAGGACCAATATGGTGGTGCCCTGCCATCATTGCAACCGGACCAATATGGTGGTCCCCTGCCATCATTGCAACCGGACTAATATGGTGGTGCCCTGCTATCATTGCAACCGGACCAATATGGTGGTGTCCTGCCATCATTGCAACCGGACCAATATGGTGGTGCCCTGCTATCCTTGCAACCGGACCAATATGGTGGTGCCCTGCCCATCATTGCAACCGGACCAATATGGTGGTGCCCTGCCATCCTTGCAACAGGACCAATATGGTGGTGCCCTGCCATCATTGCAACCGGACCAATATGGTGGTGCCCTGCCATCCTTGCAACAGGACCAATATGGTGGTGCGCTACCATCATTGCAACCGGACCAATATGGTGGTGCCCTGCCATCATTGCAACCGGACCAATATGGTTGTGCCCTGCCATTGTTGCAACCGGACCAATATGGTGGTGCCCTGCTATCCTTGCAACCGGACCAATATGGTGGTGCCCTGCCATCATTGCAACCGGACCAATATAGTGGTGCCCTGCTATCCTTGCAACCGGACCAATATGGTGGTGCCCTGCCATCATTGCAACCGGACCAATATGGTGGTGCCCTGCTATCCTTGCAACCGGACCAATATGGTGGTGCCCTGCCATCCTTGCAACCGGACCAATATGGTGGTGCCCTGCCATCCTTGCAACCGGACCAATATGGTGGTGCCCTGCCATCCTTGCAACCGGACCAATATGGTGGTGCGCTACCACCCTTGCAACCGGACCAATATGGTGGTGCCCTGCCATCCTTGCAACCGGACCAATATGGTGGTGCCCTGCCATCCTTGCAACCGGACCAATATGGTGGTGCGCTGCCATCATTGCAACAGGACCAATATGGTGGTGCGCTGCCATCATTGCAACAGGACCAATATGGTGGTGCGCTGCCATCCTTGCAACCGGACCAATATGGTGGTGCCCTGTCATTCTTGCAACCGGACCAATATGGTGGTGCCCTGCCATCCTTGCAACCGGACCAATATGGTGGTGCGCTGCCATCATTGCAACAGGACCAATATGGTGGTGCGCTGCCATCATTGCAACCGGACCAATATGGTAGTGCCCTGTCATCGTTGCAACAGGACCAATATGGTGGTGCCCTGCCATCCTTGCAACAGGACCAATATGGTGGTGCGCTACCATCATTGCAACCGGACCAATATGGTGGTGCCCTGCCATCATTGCAACCGGACCAATATGGTGGTGCCCTGCCATCATTGCAACCGGACCAATATGGTGGTGCCCTGCCATCGTTGCATCCGGACCAATATGGTGGTGCGCTACCATCATTGCATCCGGACCAATATGGTGGTGTGCTACCATCATTGTAACAGGACCAATATGGTGGTGCGCTACCATCATTGCAACCGGACCAATATGGTGGTGTGCTACCATCATTGCAACCGGACCAATATGGTGGTGCGCTACCATCATTGCAACCGGACCAATATGGTGGTGTGCTACCATCATTGCAACCGGACCAATATGGTGGTGCGCTACCATCATTGCAACCGGACCAATATGGTGGTGCCCTGCCATCATTGCAACAGGACCAATATGGTAGTGCCCTGTCATTGTTGCAACCGGACCAATATGGTAGTGCCCTGTCATTGTTGCAACCGGACCAATATGATGGTGGGCTGCCATCCTTGCAACCGGACCAATATGGTGGTGCGCTGCCATCCTTGCAACCGGACCAATATGATGGTGCGCTGTCATTGTTGCAACCGGACCAATATGATGGTGCGCTGCCATCCTTGCAACCGGACCAATATGATGGTGCGCTGTCATCCTTGCAACCGGACCAATATGATGGTGCGCTGCCATCCTTGCAACCGGACCAATATGATGGTGCCCTGTCATTGTTGCAACCGGACCAATATGGTGGTGCCCTGCCATCCTTGCAACCGACCAATATGGTGGTGCGCGGCCATCCTTGCAACCGGACCAATATGATGGTGCGATGCCATCCTTGCAACCGGACCAATATGATGGTGCCCTGTCATTGTTGCAACCGGACCAATATGATGGTGCCCTACCATCGACCTTGTGTGTTCCCAATTGTCAGTAGTTTCCACTACCCCCCCCCCTTCCCCCCCAAAAAACAAGAACATTTAAAAAAAAGTATCTACCGCACTGGAAGGAAACAAACCAGAACAACACGACCTGAACGATGGGCTTGTTTTAACTGTATATTGTCCCTAAATATATCAATACATTTGTTTTTATTTAACCATATTTTATTGTAAATCAAAGTACATATGTCATACACATAAATATACAATACATAGCATGAAAATACAAATGGTTTGGGCCACAAGTTTTAACAACATTAGACAACGGCCCGCACCAGTAAATTTATAAATTTATTCGACTAGAACATTATGGAAACGATCAAAAACTTTTTTTATATTCATATTTCCTTCTCCTTTGTCATTTCGATTTCATCCAGTTTAACCAAGTATCCCTTTGTTGCATTCTACTGTATAGGTACATGTATGCGCATTAAAATACATGTTCGTGCATACATGGTATTATAGATGTGATTAATATAAGTTGTTAAAACTTGCTTCGCAATTGTTGTAAACTAAATAAAGTTTAAATGACGTATGTATGTTGTATCTATGAATTAAATGGCGTATGTATGTTGTATCTATGAATTAAATGATGTATGTATGTTGTATCTATGAATTAAATGGCATATGTATGTTGTATCTATGTATTAAATGGCGTATGTATGTTGTATCTATGTATTAAATGGCGTATGTATGTTGTATCTATGAATTAAATGGCATATGTATGTTGTATCTATGTATTAAATGGCGTATGTATGTTGTATCTATGAATTAAATGGCGTATGTATGTTGTATCTATGTATTAAATGGCGTATGTATGTTGTATCTATGAATTAAATGACGTATGTATGTTGTATCTATGTTTTAAATGATGTATGTATGTTGTATCTATGAATTAAATGACGTATGTATGTTGTATCTATGTTTTAAATGATGTATGTATGTTGTATCTATGAATTAAATGACGTATGTATGTTGTATCTATGTTTTAAATGATGTATGTATGTTGTATCTATGAATTAAATGACGTATGTATGTTGTATCTATGTTTTAAATGATGTATGTATGTTGTATCTATGAATTAAATGACGTATGTATGTTGTATCTATGTTTTAAATGATGTATGTATGTTGTATCTATGAATTAAATGACGTATGTATGTTGTATCTATGTTTTAAATGATGTATGTATGTTGTATCTATGAATTAAATGACGTATGTATGTTGTATCTATGTTTTAAATGATGTATGTATGTTGTATCTATGAATTAAATGACGTATGTATGTTGTATCTATGTTTTAAATGATGTATGTATGTTGTATCTATGAATTAAATGACGTATGTATGGAAAATAAACGAGACCTCAGAACAATCAAAGGTTTTTAAAGATGCTCTTCATAACCGTAACTCATTACTTCATCTTAGAGAGAAATATGATTAAACCATAGTGACGTAGCAATATATAACCTGGAAATAGTTCTTCACTCGGACACCTTGCGCTTCCATTACTTATATAGCTGGCAGGTTGTTGAGCACCATTATTAACCCCACTCCGTGTAATCACACAAATGGGTTATATGGTCTCCTTTCTGTCCTGCTGGAGATCTAATGTGATGCTTTGTTATGTTCGGTTAATTCTGATGGTTTTCATGAGAGAAATGCGTCTCTTCAATTAATGTAATCGGCTCGGTGATGCGGCACTGTCTGTTTCACTGATGGCCATCGGCTTAGCCAATTTTTGCGGATGATATCAGTTTGTGCTAGAAGCATAAACAAAACCTGCAGAAAACGAATTCTTGAAATTATGACAATTCAGACTCAAATCTCTGCATTCCCAGTGGTTTCCTTTTTTTGTTGAATCACGTATCAATCATATACAGTCAAACGTGTGTTAGCGGCCACCTGTATTTTACGGCCAGTAAACAAATTCCCAACGTTGTGTTAGTGGCCACCTGTATTATACGGCCAGTAAGCAAATTCCCAACGTTGTGCTAGCGGCCACCTGTATTATACGGCCAGTAAGCAAATTCCCAACGTTGTGTTAGTGGCCACCTGTATTATACGGCCAGTAAGCAAATTCCCAACGTTGTGTTAGTGGCCACCTGTATTATACGGCCAGTAAGCAAATTCCCAACGTTGTGCTATAGCGGCCACCGGTATTATACGGCCAGTAAGCAAATTCCCAACGTTGTGTTAGTGGCCACCTGTATTATACGGCCAGTAAGCAAATTCCCAACGTTGTGTTAGTGGCCACCTGTATTATACGGCCAGTAAGCAAATTCCCAACGTTGTGTTAGTGGCCACCTGTATTATACGGCCAGTAAGCAAATTCCCAACGTTGTGTTAGCGACCACCTGTATTATACGGCCAGTAAGCAAATTCCCAACGTTGTGTTAGCGACCACCTGTATTATACGGCCAGCAAGCAAATTCCCAACGTTGTCAGCACTCTGTTCTGAGTGGTTACAGTCGCTGACTTGTACCACTGTAGCTTATCATCAGCAAGTATCTGGATGTTGGGGGGGGGGGGGGATTAGCTTAATATGCCTTGTTGCGTGAGTTTCCAGGCTGTCAAATGACAAAACTATTACCATTAATTAGCAATTATATCCTCCAGAAATAAGGCGAAATGGATGTCGCCCTGATGTTTATTGTCGGCGAAGTGGCGGAAAATAAAGCGACCACTTCGCCCGAATCGCCCTCTAACGTGAGCCTTAATAACTGATGGTCATTTATATGAACAATTTGGCAGTTTCTTATTGAGGTTGGTGCATCAAATACTGGTTAACTTCTGTAGCCTGTCCAGGTAAACTGACCGTCTCTCAAATGGGCAACCGGTAGCAACAAATAAACTTTAATAAAAAATATATATTCCTAACGTTGCAATTTGTTGAATGTAGAGCCTCAATTAAGCAGCCAATTTTCACCACTTCCTTGCCTGACCGCTTAAGACGATTTGTTTGACCGTATTGTACAGGGAATTTTGTGTTTACTTTTCAAAGACAGATTGTGTTACATTCACAAGTCCCATGTGTCTAGCTTCAAGGTCACACTGAGCGAGTTTATTTCATACAAAGTTTTTATTATTATGATTATGAAATAAGTTTATACAACATAGATTAATCGCTTTCGAGACCTCCTTATGAATGTGAACAGTGTTTTCTGTGTTCCCCCCCCCCCCATAGTTGTTGGGGTATTTGCTTAATTCATTGCACAAGTATATACTCCAATGAGTCGATGTGTTTCATACAATTTGAGGTTTACTTTCAAGGTTATTTTCACGTAGATTGAAGATCAAGATTCAACACCACAAGATCATATTTGACCTTTGCAAATGTGACCTTTGCAAAAAGTAAATGAATTCGTACTACAATCAAGTGTTCACCTTAGATAGATTGTCTGTTGTTTCCACCCCAAGGGCTAGACTAGGTCAAGGTCATACTTAAGAGATAAACGATCTTACTTATGGGGTCAAGGTCATGTTTAAGAGACCACAGGTCAAGCTTGCGAGATCAAAGGTCAAGGTCATAGTTAAGAGACCAACGTTCAAGTTCAAATACTATTGTTCTGTATATTGGCCATGATATTGCAATTGCTGAATGCAGTAAACACATCACACCATTGTATACCCACATGACACCATCTGTCGATTAACAATCACAGAACCGTACTTACACGGTCACGGAGAACAGGGTTGGAGGTTGCAAAATGTTAACTCGGATCTCAAACCCAGTTTCAAGCTTTCTGATTGGTTAATACAATTTATTTTAGTTCGATTGCGAAACAAGTTCTTTCAACTTATATTAATCACTCTCGAGACCTCATTCCTGATGGAATCCATCGCCACGAGGGAGAGAGAAAAGGCAACGTGGAATTTAAATGCCTTGCCCAAGGGCACAATCGTAACGGCTCTAGCGGGGCTCGAACGCGCTATTACGATCTTTCTGATTGGTTGAGCTGAGTGCAAATCTCAGACTCACCCAATCAAATCAGTTTAGCTTGAGTTTGCTATCTGAATGTATTTCCTAATGGCTGCCTGCAAACTATTCTATTGTGTGTGTTTTACGTTTATTCATCGTCGCTACCGGTTGCCCATATGAGCGACGCCTCCTGAAGAGATTAGTCATTTTAGATTTTTGGAGGATAGTGCAATGATACAGAGAGTGACCCATTCCAGAGTCTCCTCTGGTTCTTTTACGTGCACAGTGTAAAGCACCGACACGAGACCTCGGTTTAACATCCCATCTGAAAGACTGTTAATTTTATTAGGGTCAGACGGGGGATTGAACCTGCGATCCCTGGATTACCAGTCCAGCGTGTTACTACTGGACTACAGATCCGTCAGACGGGGGATCGAACCTGCGATCCCTGGATTACCAGTCCAGCGTGTTACCACTGGACTACAGATCCGTCAGACGGGGGATCGAACCTGCGATCCCTGGGTTACTATTCCTAACTATTCTAAGTAACTAGTGGAAGTCGTGATAGCGCAGTGGATGCGCGTTCGCTTCAGGTGCGAAAGGTCCGGAGTTCGAGCCCCACTGGAGCCGTTACGATTGTGCCCTTAGGCAAGGCATTTAAATTCCACGTTGCCTCTTCTCTCTCCCTCGTGGCGATGGATTCCATCAGGAATGAGGTCTCGAGAGTGATTTATATAAGTTGAAATAACTTGTTTCGCAATCGAGCTAAAATAAATGTGTAGAAACTAAGTAACTATTACACCTTATATTTGAATTGTGCATGCAAGCTGGCAGTAGTACTTCACACGCATATTCAGCTCATTAATATGATTTTACCAGGAGTCAATATAACAATCAACTCTCTCTCTTTGCAACTTTTTATAGACTGGTATATTAATTGAACTTTAAGAAGTTATATTAATTAACAGGAAATGGATTCAAATTACTTCCTGAAAATGCTGAAAATGACTCAAATAAATAACTACATTTTGTTTTTTGCCTACAATGTATGTATGAAAATGCCTGAAATTTTGAAGAGTAAAATGCGTATTAACCCTTTGCACGCTAGCGACAGATAAAATCACTTTTGCAAACAGCATATAGCCAGATCAGACTCACAGGCTCTATGCTGTTTGCTATTCGAATAGTCCAATTAAAACACTTAGGCTGAATAGCAAATAACATAGATCCTGATCAGACACGGCGTTATGCCACGGCTGATCTGGATCTATGTTGCTTGCAAATGTGATTTTATTTACTCAGCAGCCAAAGGGTTAATGAAAGCACCATGTTCTGCACTGCCGAACAGTAGAGGAGTGTGAACTGTGTATCTTCTGCACTGAAGAGCAATATAAAAGTGTGCATTGTGTATCTTCTGCACTGAAGAGCAATAGAGGAGTGTGAACTGTGTATCTTCTGCACTGAAGAGCAATATAGGAGTGTGAACTTTGTATCTTCTGCACTGAAGAGCAGTAGAGAAGTGTGAACTGTGTATCTTCTGCACTGAAGAGCAATATAGAAGTGTGAACTGTGTATCTTCTGCACTGAAGAGCAATAGAGGAGTGTGAACTGTGTATCTTCTGCACTGAAGAACAATATAGGAGTGTGAACTGTGTATCTTCTGCACTGAAGAGCAATACAGGAGTGTGAATTGTGTATCTTCTGCACTGAAGAGCAATTTAGGAGTGTGAACTGTGTATCTTCTGCACTGAAGAGCAATATAGAAGTGTGAACTGTGTATCTTCTGTACTGAGGAGCAATATAGGAGTGTGAACTGTGTATCTTCTGCACTGAAGAGCAATATAGAAGTGTGAACTGTGTATCTTCTGCTCTGAAGAGCAATATAGGAGTGTGAACTGTGTATATTCTGCTCTGAAGAGCAATATAGGAGTGTGAACTGTGTATCGTCTGCACTGTAGAGCAATATAGGAGTGTGAACTGTGTATCTTCTGCACTGAAGAGCAATATAGAAGTGTGAACTGTGAATCTTCTGCACTGAAGAGCAATATAGAAGTGTGAACTGTGTATCTTCTGTACTGAAGAGCAATATAGGAGTGTGAACGGTGTATCTTCTGCACTGAAGAGCAATATAGAAGTGTGAACTGTGTATCTTCTGCACTGAAGAGCAATATAGAAGTGTGAACTGTGTATATTCTGCACTGAAGAGCAATACAGGAGTGTGAACTGTGTATATTCTGCACTGACGAGCAGTAGAGGACTGTGAACTGTGTATCTTCTGCACTGAAGAGCAATAGAGGAGTGTGAACTGTGTATCTTCTGCACTGAAGAGCAATATAGGAGTGTGAACTGTGTATCTTCTGCACTGAAGAGCAATAGAGGAGTGTGAACTGTGTATCTGCTGCACTGAAGAGCAATAGAGGAGTGTGAACTGTGTATATTCTGCTCTGAAGAGCAATATAGGAGTGTGAACTGTGTATCTTCTGCACTGAAGAGCAGTAGAGAAGTGTGAACTGTGTATCTTCTGCACTGAAGAACAATATAGGAGTGTGAACTGCGTATCTTCTGCACTGAAGAGCAATAGAGGAGTGTGAACTGTGTATCTTCTGCACTGAAGAGCAATATAGGAGTGTGAACTTTGTATCTTCTGCACTGAAGAGCAGTAGAGAAGTGTGAACTGTGTATCTTCTGCACTGAAGAGCAATATAGAAGTGTGAACTGTGTATCTTCTGCACTGAAGAGCAATATAGAAGTGTGAACTGTGTATATTCTGCACTGAAGAGCAATACAGGAGTGTGAACTGTGTATATTCTGCACTGACGAGCAGTAGAGGACTGTGAACTGTGTATCTTCTGCACTGAAGAGCAATAGAGGAGTGTGAACTGTGTATCTTCTGCACTGAAGAGCAATATAGGAGTGTGAACTGTGTATCTTCTGCACTGTAGAGCAGTAGAGAAGTGTGAACTGTGTATCTTCTGCACTGAAGAGCAGTAGAGGAGTGTGAACTGTGTTTCTTCTGCACTGAAGAGCAATATAGGAGTGTGAACTGTGTATCTTCTGCACGGAAGAGCAATATAGGAGTGTGAACTGTGTATCTTCTGCACTGAAGAGCAATACAGGAGTGTGAACTGTGTATCTTCTGCACTGAAGAGCAATAGAGGAGTGTGAACTGTGTATCTTCTGCACTGAAGAGCAATATAGGAGTGTGAACTGTGTATATTCTGCTCTGAAGAGCAATATAGGAGTGTGAACTGTGTATCTTCTGCACTGAAGAGCAGTAGAGAAGTGTGAACTGTGTATCTTCTGCACTGAAGAACAATATAGGAGTGTGAACTGCGTATCTTCTGCACTGAAGAGCAATACAGGAGTGTGAACTGTGTATCTTCTGCACTGTAGAGCAGTATAGGAGTGTGAACTGTGTATCTTCTGCACCGTAGAGCAATAGAGAAGTGTGAACTGTGTATCTTCTGCACTGTAGAGCAATAGAGAAGTGTGAACTGTGTATCTTCTGCACTGAAGAGCAATAGACGAGTGTGAACTGTGTATCTTCTGCACTGAAGAGCAATAGAGAAGTGTGAACTGCGTATCTTCTGCACTGAAGAGCAATAGAGGAGTGTGAACTGTGTATCTTCTGCACTGAAGAGCAGTATGGGAGTGTGAACTGTGTATCTTCTGCACTGAAGAGCAGTATGGGAGTGTGAACTGTGTATCTTCTGCACTGAAGAGCAATACAGGAGTGTGAACCGTGTATCTTCTGCTCTGAAGAGCAATATAGGAGTGTGAACTGTGTATCTTCTGCTCTGAAGAGCAATATAGGAGTGTGAACTGTGTATCTTCTGCTCTGAAGAGCAATATAGGAGTGTGCACTGTGTATCTTCTGCTCTGAAGAGCACTATAGGAGTGTGAACTGTGTATCTTCTGCACTGAAGAGCAATATGGGAGTGTGAACCGTGTATCAAGTGGAGAGGCTTTTGTGACAGTGTGCCATTGTGAGTAGTGTGGGCGAATGTCAAGTACACCATTATATTTTCCATTTCTAAATATCTTTCATTTGATGGCAAACATAATAAAGCCATATAAAATATTGATGTTAGATGAGAAATTGTATATAGCGAAGATGGCATATAATGTAATTGGACACAGATAACTGCAGATGTACACCATGTTAAGGCAGATGTACACCGTGTTAAGGCAGATGTACACCGTGTTAAAGCTGTAATTATAGGGACGAAACAAACGTCGGGGCTCTATTAATTCTTGTCCAATTCCGACATGCATGTTAAATGAAGCTATATGTCAATGCTAAGCCATTAAAGCCACACATGAGTTTATAATGTACTTGGAACATGCTGCACACAGAGATTGTAAGAAGTGGATGCCCGCCGGCGATATAGCCCGAAATGGTGCTGATGCAGGCGTAAAACCCGAAATATAACATAAGAAGTGGATGATTAAAAATCTCGGGGGGTGGGGTACAGTCTTATATTTCTATATCCTGTACTGATGAATGGAGAAGTTACCACGTTCCCACATAGCAGCAGCACTAGGTGTATCACTACTATTTTGAAGATTTGCCCACAAATAAAGTGTTTTTTTTGTGAACTTATTATTTGTAATGTGTCTATTTATACAAGGCTGGAGCCGTTACGATTGTGCCCTTAGGTAAGGCATTTAAATTCCACGTTGCCTCTTCTCTCTCCCTCGTGGCGATGGATTACATCAGAAATTAGGTCTCGAGAATGATTAATATAAGTTCATAAGTAATAACTTGTTTCGCACTCGACCTAAAATAAATTTGTATAAGCTAATGCTAAACAAGTGCCTAAACGTGCTATAAAAACCAGCCCTGAAAATAGCCCATGAAGGTGATTTAAAGCAGAAATCGTACACACATATTATTCAACCCTTTCAACACCACAGGGCTTACAGAAAATGTAGTTCGTGATGAGCCGTCTCATCAGGATCTGCACATTTTGCCAGTAATATTACTATTTTTAGACAAAAATTACCCATTTTGATAAATGAACTGGTCCAAATGTAATTTTCTTATTAGTGTATTGGTCTAAAAATATCATTAACCAGTCCATGTCAGTTACTTGGTGTTGAATGGGCTAATCTAAAAAATGGAAGTCTAGCACCTCGTGGATAATGGAGTGAATTCTGAAAATCGTTCCTACTCGGTGCCAGGTTAACTATTTCGTTCCTACTCGGTGCCAGGTTAAATATTTCGTTCCTACTCGGTGCCAGGTTAAATATTTCGTTCCTACTCGGTGCCAAGTTAAGTATTTCGTTCTTACTCGGTGCCAGGTTAAATATGTTGGTCCTACTCGGTGCCAGGTTAAATAGTTTGGTCATACTCGGTGCCAGGTTAAATATGTTGGTCCTACTCGGTGCCAGGTTAAATATTTCAGTCCTACTCGGTGCCAGGTTAAATATGTTGGTCCTACTCGGTGCCAGGTTAAATATTTTGGTCCTACTCGGTGCCAGGTTAATTAATTTGGTCCTACTCGGTGCCAGGTTAATTAATTTGGTCCTACTCGGTGCCAGGTTAAATATTTCGTTCCTACTCGGTGCCAGGTTAATTAATTTGGTCCTACTCGGTGCCAAGTTAAATATGTCAGTCCTACTCGGTGCCAGGTTAACTATGTCAGTCCTACTCGGTGCCAGGTTAAATATGTCAGTCCTACTCGGTGCCAGGTTAAATATGTCAGTCCTACTCGGTGCCAGGTTAAATATGTCAGTCCTACTCGGTGCCAGGTTAAATATGTCAGTCCTACTCGGTGCCAGGTTAAATAGTTCAGTCCTACTCGGTGCCAGGTTAAATAGTTCAGTCCTACTCGGTGCCAGGTTAAATAGTTCAGTCCTACTCGGTGCCAGGTTAAATAGTTCAGTCCTACTCGGTGCCAGGTTAAATAGTTCAGTCCTACTCGGTGCCAGGTTAAATAGTTCAGTCCTACTCGGTGCCAGGTTAAATAGTTCAGTCCTACTCGGTGCCAGGTTAAATAGTTCAGTCCTACTCGGTATCGGGTTAAATAGTTCAGTCCTACTCGGTGCCAGGTTAAATAGTTCAGTCCTACTCAGTGCCAGGTTAAATAGTTCAGTCCTACTCGGTGCCAGGTTAAATAGTTCAGTCCTACTCGGTGCCAGGTTAAATAGTTCAGTCGTACTCGGTGCCAGGTTAAATAGTTCAGTCCTACTCGGTGCCAGGTTAAATAGTTCAGTCCTACTCGGTGCCAGGTTAAATAGTTCAGTCCTACTCGGTGCCCGGTTAAATAGTTCAGTCCTACTCGGTGCCAGGTTAAATAGTTCAGTCGTACTCGGTGCCAGGTTAAATAGTTCAGTCGTACTCGGTGCCAGGTTAAATAGTTCAGTCCTACTCGGTGCCAGGTTAAATATTTTAGTCGTACTCGGCGCCAGGTTAAATAGTTCAGTCCTACTCGGTGCCAGGTTAAATAGTTCAGTCCTACTCGGTGCCAGGTTAAATATTTTAGTCGTACTCGGTGCCAGGTTAAATAGTTCAGTCCTACTCGGTGCCAGGTTAAATAGTTCAGTCCTACTCGGTGCCAGGTTAAATATTTCAGTCCTACTCGGTGCCAGGTTAAATAGTTCAGTCCTACTCGGTGCCAGGTTAAATATTTTAGTCGTACTCGGTGCCAGGTTAAATAGTTCAGTCCTACTCGGTGCCAGGTTAAATATTTTAGTCGTACTCGGTGCCAGGTTAAATAGTTCAGTCCTACTCGGTGCCAGGTTAAATATTTTAGTCGTACTCGGTGCCAGGTTAAATAGTTCAGTCGTACTCGGTGCCAGGTTAAATAGTTCAGTCGTACTCGGTGCCAGGTTAAATAGTTCAGTCGTACTCGGTGCCAGGTTAAATAGTTCAGTCCTACTCGGTGCCAGGTTAAATAGTTCAGTCCTACTCGGTGCCCGGTTAAATAGTTCAGTCCTACTCGGTGCCAGG
Source organism: Archivesica marissinica (assembly GCA_014843695.1). Taxonomy (NCBI): domain Eukaryota; kingdom Metazoa; phylum Mollusca; class Bivalvia; order Venerida; family Vesicomyidae; genus Archivesica; species Archivesica marissinica. The sequence goes on along the minus strand of CM026402.1, from coordinate 52,821,653 downwards.
TTAAATAGTTCAGTCGTACTCGGTGCCAGGTTAAATAGTTCAGTCGTACTCGGTGCCAGGTTAAATATTTTAATCGTACTCGGTGCCAGGTTAAATAGTTCAGTCGTACTCGGTGCCAGGTTAAATAGTTCAATCCTACTCGGTGCCAGGTTAAATAGTTCAGTCCTACTCGGTGCCAGGTTAAATATTTTAGTCGTACTCGGTGCCAGGTTAAATAGTTCAGTCGTACTCGGTGCCAGGTTAAATAGTTCAGTCCTACTCGGTGCCAGGTTAAATAGTTCAGTCCTACTCGGTGCCAGGTTAAATAGTTCAGTTCTACTCGGTGCCAGGTTAAATAGTTCAGTCCTACTCGGTGCCAGGTTAAATAGTTCAGTCGTACTCGGTGCCAGGTTAAATAGTTCAGTCGTACTCGGTGCCAGGTTAAATAGTTCAGTCCTACTCGGTGCCAGGTTAAATAGTTCAGTCCTACTCGGTGCCAGGTTAAATAGTTCAGTCCTACTCGGTGCCAGGTTAAATAGTTCAGTCCTACTTGGTGAGTGAGAACTAGCGTGAGTGCGTTATCTAATGGTATTATTTTGGCTGTCCGATTAGCGCAGTGGTTAACGCGCTCGCTTCTCACCAATGCAACCCGGGTTCGATCCTCGGACCGGGAAGTATGTGAGATGGTACGGTGGTCGCCAGATCGTACAGGTGGGTTTTCTCCGGGTACTCCGGTTTCCTCCCACACGAATGTCCACATAAACGCTTTCATCCGCACCAACGAGAGTGATTAATATAAGTTGTTAGAACTTGCTTCGCAATCGTTAATGGTATTATTTAATAAACTTCAACATAATAGGGTTAAATACACAATGTGGACGTTAAATATATGGTTGAACTGTATGTGAGAGATGTCCCCCTAGAGCTCTAGGAATGGTTGACATGTATGTGAGAAGTATCCCCCTAGAGCTCTAGGAATGGTTGACATGTATGTGAGAGGTGTCCCCCTAGAGCTCTAGAAATGGTTGACATGTACATGAGAGATGTCCCCCTAGAGCTCTAGGAATGGTTGACATGTATGTGAGAGGTGTCCCCCTAGAGCTCTAGAAATGGTTGACATGTACATGAGAGATGTCCCCCTAGAGCTCTAGAAATGGTTGACATGTACTTGAGAGGTGTCCCCCTAGAGCGCTAGGAATGGTTGACATGTATGTGAGAGGTGTCCCCCTAGAGCGCTAGGAATGGTTGACATGTATGTGAGAGGTGTCCCCCTAGAGCTCTAGAAATGGTTGACATGTATGAGAGAGATGTCCTCCTAGAGCTCTAGAAATGGTTGACATGTATGAGAGAGATGTCCTCCTAGAGCTCTAGAAATGGTTGACATGTATGAGAGAGATGTCCTCCTAGAGCTCTAGAAATGGTTGACATGTATGAGAGAGATGTCCTCCTAGAGCTCTAGAAATGGTTGACATGTATGAGAGAGATGTCCTCCTAGAGCTCTAGAAATGGTTGACATGTATGAGAGAGATGTCCTCCTAGAGCTCTAGAAATGGTTGACATGTATGAGAGAGATGTCCTCCTAGAGCTCTAGAAATGGTTGACATGTATGAGAGAGATGTCCTCCTAGAGCTCTAGAAATGGTTGACATGTATGAGAGAGATGTCCTCCTAGAGCTCTAGAAATGGTTGACATGTATGAGAGAGATGTCCTCCTAGAGCTCTAGAAATGGTTGACATGTATGAGAGAGATGTCCCCCTAGAGCTCTAGCAATGGTTGACATGTATGAGAGAGATGTCCTCCTAGAGCTCTAGAAATGGTTGACATGTATGAGAGAGATGTCCCCCTAGAGCTCTAGCAATGGTTGACATGTATGTGAGAGATGTCCCCCTAGAGCTCTAGGAATGGTTGACATGTATGTGAGAGATGTCCCCCTAGAGCTCTAGCAATGGTTGACATGTATGTGAGAGGTGTCCCCCTAGAGCTCTAGCAATGGTTGACATGTATGTGAGAGTGTCCCCCTAGAGCTCTAGCAATGGTTGACATGTATGTGAGAGGTGTCCCCCTAGAGCTCTAGCAATGGTTGACATGTATGAGAGAGATGTCCCCCTAGAGCTCTAGGAATGGTTGACATGTATGTGAGAGATATCCCCCTAGAGCTCTAGCAATGGTTGACATGTATGTGAGAGATGTCCCCCTAGAGCTCTAGCAATGGTTGACATGTATGAGAGAGATGTTCCCCTAGAGCTCTAGAAATGGTTGACATGTATGTGAGAGATGACCCCCTAGAGCTCTAGAAATGGTTGACATGTATGTGAGAGGTGTCCCCCTAGAGCTCTAGCAATGGTTGACATGTATGAGAGAGATGTCCCCCTAGAGCTCTAGGAATGGTTGACATGTATGTGAGAGGTGTCCTCCTAGAGCTCTAGGAATGGTTGACACATGTATGAGAGAGATGTCCCCCTAGAGCTCTAGGAATGGTTGTATGTGAGAGGTGTCCCCCTAGAGCTCTAGGAATGGTTGACATGTATGTGAGAGGTGTCCCCATAGAGCTCTAGCAATGGTTGACATGTATGTGAGAGGTGTCCCCCTAGAGCTCTAGGAATGGTTGACATGTATGAGAGAGATGTCCCCCTTGCCCTCTAGAATGAGCCCCGGTAATGTATGTCCACTTGCTGTTAACGACAGCACGGCAGCAGTACATCCAGCCTGTGGTGTATGACATGTATGAGAGAGATGTCCTCCTAGAGCTCTAGGAATGGTTGACATGTATGAGAGAGATGTCCCCCTTGCCCTCTAGAATGAGCCCCGGTAATGTATGTCCACTTGCTGTTAACGACAGCACGGCAGCAGTACATCCAGCCTGTGGTGTATGACATGTATGAGAGAGATGTCCTCCTAGAGCTCTAGGAATGGTTGACATGTATGAGAGAGATGTCCCCCTTGCCCTCTAGAATGAGCCCCGGTAATGTATGTCCACTTGCTGTTAACGACAGCACGGCAGCAGTACATCCAGCCTGTGGTGTATGACATGTATGAGAGAGATGTCCTCCTAGAGCTCTAGGAAT
>CM026402.1:52666986-52817609 GCA_014843695.1 Archivesica marissinica | reverse complement strand
GGATAACATCCACCTATCCCGATCTGGTATAAAAAGACTATTAGGTACAATAAATAACTTCACCCAGGTTTGTGGTGACTTTAATAGATGTGTATTTGTACCACGAAGAACATCGCTTGAAAATGGAAACAACAACTATGGCACCAGTGAAACGGACATATGGAAATCGACGTGGGCTAATCTAAATCAACATGGGGATACTCATAGACATCTTCAGTGGAAATTCTCGGGAAGGTGTTTTAACTGTGACCGTCTTGGCCACAAGGCCATACATTGCTATAAGCAATATAAATCAGGCCATGTTGCCAATGCTGACGTGTCTGGAAATGACTTTGATGTCACTACATCCAATAGATTTAATCTTTTGCAAACAATATGTTCACAATGTGAATTATCAAACTGTATTTGTAATGCTTTAGAAATTAGTTTAGCTAATCATCCTGACTCGACCAACAGCTTTAATGGTATTGTAATTGATACCACAGACATCGGTATGCATAAAAATGGCATGAATATCGGTCATTTAAATGTTCAAGGTCTTAATAATTTAGACAAATTTGAAGAGGTAAAGCTACTTATGACCTCTGATAAAAATAAAATTGATATTATGGGGCTGAGTGAAACAAAATTTAAAGATGATGTAAATACAAATGCTTATTTAATAAAAGGATTTTTACCTCCATTTCGTAGAGACCAAAATGACAGAAATGGTGGTGGCGGAATTTTAGTTTATGCTAAAGATGGGTTAAATGTGAAACGCCGTTATGATTTAGAAACGCATGATATTGAGGTTGTTGTTCTTGAAATATATTGTAAATATTGTAAACCATTTTTTGTTTGCAATGTGTATAGGCATCCTCACTCTAAAATAGAGTGGAAAGACACATTTGAATTGTTTATCGAAAATATGTTCTATGAAGATAAAGAAATAATTTTATTAGGTGATTTCAATAGAAACCTCACTGATTGTTATACAAATGATGAATGGGCAAATTTTTATATCCCACTAGGTCTTACACAGTTAGTAACGGAACCTACTAGGGTAACTAGATCATCTGCATCTTTGATTGATCACATATATACTAACATGGAAGAAAACATTGCCAATATGTATATACCAAAGCTTTCTATAAGTGATCATTACCCAGTATTCTGTAATCGTAAAGTCAACTTTTCAAATAATAAAAGTATGCATGAAACAATATCATATAGATCATTTAAAAACTTCAATGAGGAGTCCTTTTGCGAAGATTTACGTATTGCAGACTGGACCTTTGTTTATATATATGATGATCCAAATGAAATATTAAATATGTGGTGTAAACTATTTTTAGAAATTGTACATAGGCATATTCCAATAAAAACTCAGCGAGTGAAACGGAAATATCAACCAGACTGGATAACAACAGAAATCTTAGATACTATGAAAGAACGCGATAAAATGAAGCAAGATAAATCAGAGCAAGCAAGGTGTTAATCAATATAAACTACTTAGAAACAAAGTGTCGGCAATGATTAATACAGCAAGGAAAGAGTCATGTGAAAGAAATATAGAGTCTGGTAAAGATAACCCACGTACTGTCTGGAAGATTTTTAAAGAGTTTGGTTCAGGAAAATCAACACAATCTGTAAACAATATTAACTCAATATACCATGAAGGATCTGATTACTCTCAAAATGTTGAAATGGCAAATATATTTAATGAATTCTTTGTCAATGTTGCATCTAATATCAAAGATCCAGTCCCTGATCACTTAAACTTTGACTATATAAAAGATTTTATTAATGAACATGTACCTGTTGATGTAGTGTTTGAAATACCAGAAGTTACACAGAGTAATATCAGAAAACAATTACTCGAACTTAATGTTTCTAAAGCTACTGGAATCGATAATATTGGACCAAAGCTGTTAAAAACTTTCAGCTGATATCATTGTACAACATTTAACTGTTATAATAAATAAGAGTTTTGAAAACATCAACTTTCCCTGAAGCTTGGAAATTTGCAAAAGTCAAACCATTATTCAAAAGTGGAAAAACCAATGACGTCAATAACTATAGACCTATTTCAATTTTACCATCTTTGTCGAAACTTTTTGAAAGACACGTGCATAAATCACTGCAGACTTTTTTGGATCACTTCAATTTACTTCACAAAACACAAAGTGGTTTCAGAACTGGCCACTCAACTGAATCAGCTTTACTTTATATGATAGATAAATGGATTCGAGCAATGAATGAGGGAAAATTTATTGGAATTGTAATGGTCGATTTTCGAAAAGCTTTTGATCTTGTCGATCATACTGTTTTGTTAAAGAAATTATCATTATACAAATGTAGCAACAATACTTTGAAGCTTTTTCAATCATATCTTTGTGATAGAAAGCAAACTGTTTCTATAAATGACGTTTTATCTGAAAATAGAACTGTTAATTGTGGAGTCCCACAGGGCTCAATATTAGGACCTCTTTTATTCTTACTTTTTATCAATGACTTACCACTAATGTTTTTAAATAAAATCACCGGTATCGATTTATATGCAGATGATACTACATTATATGATATCCATAATAAGAAAGAAGTGTTAGAAACAAGATTACAACAAGCTTTGGAAGACTTGAAATACTGGTGTTTCCAAAATGGAATGAAGATTAATACAGACAAAACGAAAGTTCTATTTATGATGACAGCCCAGCAAAAATGTGCTTTCCCTAACCCTACACTCTCTCTTAAATATGAAAATATATTATTGAAAACCAGCAAATCAGAGAAGTTGCTTGGAGTACACATTCAGGATTCATTAAAATGGGACTCACATATCAAATATATTGTGAACAAGATTTCAACTAACATTTGGCTATTAGGTAAAATACGGTATATTGTGAATCTGAACTACAGAATACTTTATTACAAGGCATATATCCAACCACATTTTGATTATTGTTGTATCATATGGGGAAACACCACACAACAAAATATCAACACATTATTAAGATTGCAGAGACGAGCTTGTAAATTCATTCTGGGCCAAGATTATATTTCTTTGCGTGAATTAATGTCTGAAATTAATATAATGACTTTTGATCAACGGATTATTTTTCAAAAAGCAGTAACAATGTACAAAATTATGAACAATCTTGTACCGAATTATTTGAATGAACATTTTCAATTAAGACATTGCAATTCAGTTACTTCAGATATGACATTGAGAAATGTTTCAAATATGGATCTCTATATTCCAAGACCTAGATGTGAAATGTATAAGAAATCATTAGAATACTCTGGGCCAAAGATATGGAATTGTCTACCATTTGAAATTAAGACATCCAGATCTTTAAATATATTCAAGACAAAATGTAAAGTATGGATACAACGTTTTAATTGGTAGACACTAGAAAGTTATATAGATATAATGATTGTAAATCAATATGCTTATGTCGTTTTGTATTTCTATCAAAGTACCTGATTTACTTAGGCTGTTGTTTAAGTTACATTGTACAACATTATGCATGTATATTGTACGGCATAACTATGTTATAATTATTGTGTATGTACATTTATTCTATAGTGTTAACAAATTGAAGAGGGCCCTAAGGAGGATTAGTTCAAAACTAATTAGGTCACCCTCTATAAATAAAGAAATATATCTCTATCTATACTCGGTATTGACGTCTGTGTGAAAACTCCATTAGACCCCTGTCCGACGAATTACGTCATCACGCAGCAGACAGTTTCGGAGGCTCAGTATGCTGTATGTGCTCCTCTTTCAAACATGTTGGACTATCATCTTATGAATTTTCAAAGAATTTTCTTAATAAATGTTAAAATTATAGACACATAAACACCAGGTATCGTTTCTTTTTTGACTCAGTATATAATGTGACCATTTATTAAGATTAAATATTGATGCTATTGTAGATATAATTCACCAAATTCAATATTCCTTTGTTGCACGACTGTCGCTACATACTACAGACAATGAGTCCGCCTCCGTGGTCGAGTGGTTAAGGTCGCTGACTTGTATACCACTGTAACATATCATCACTGATGGTCACGGGTTCAAGCCCCGCTCAGACCATGTCTCATTTATATGAAAAAGTTGGCAGTTTCTTACGGAGGTTGGTACACCCAAGTACTGGTTAACCGCTGGAGCCTGCCCAGGAAAGGTGTTGTTAGGTAAACTGCCCGCCGGCGATATAGCACAAAAATGGTGCTGATGCAGGCGTAAAACCCGAAATATAAAATATAACATAACAGACAATGAATAGCTCTGCAAATCCAGCTCGAGTTAGAAAACAAAATTACAAACGTTATGTAAGGGAATAGGCGGCTGCAGAATACACTTAGGTAATTCAACTGTTCCATCGTTTAGTGCTTAGCAGTTACCAAAATATGCCATTGGGAATAGAACATTTCGATTTTATTGTCATGACAATTATGTAAAACATGAAAATCATGTTCTGTTGAGTCATATATATAGACTTATTGGATCATTTTGTGTAAACTGTCATCAAATCGAAGCGATCCGCTATCGAACATATTATCCCCATTGGACACTTCGACGCATTTATAAATATTAAAGTAGTACGGCGTTATTTTATCTTCATGTCAATGCTCCATTAGAATCAGTTTGAATTAAATTATTCAAGATGACTATTGAATAATACATTAGTTTATACAAATTAATTTTAGCTCGATTACGAAACAGGTATACAACGTATATCAGCCTACCAGCCTGACATCTGGCACACAAGCATAGGATTCGGGAAGTACTGATGTTCATAAAACAGAGGTGTCTCATAAGTCAGAAATGGCTGGCACTTTAAATATGGGTGACACTATAATAAACAAACACTTTACTTACTTTACTTTTATATCAATAACTATCGAAACCTCATTCCTCATGGAATACGTCGCCACAAGGGAGCGAGAAGAGGCAACGTGGAATTTAAATGCCTTGCCTAAGGGCATAATCGTAACGGCTCAAGCGGGGCTCGAACTCCAGGCCTTTCGCACATGAAGCGAACGCATTACCACTGCACTATCACTAGTTCCACAATATATATACAACTATATAAGGCAACAATATATGCATGCTGTGAGGGGGCTCCACTTAAAGGAATTCTCATTGTGACTCATGGCCCCGAGGTTATAAAACCTTTCTCAAATCTCAAAACTCAGTCTCAAGAGTCTGATGGTTCAGCTGACAGTAACACCCAGAATCAACCAATCAGATCATTTGAGCTTGAGGTTGAGGTCTGAGAAAAGTTTTATAACCTTGGGACATGTCCATCATTGATGTGATATATGACCACTTTCATTTTAGGAATCATGATAGTAATTAAACCGTCTCGCTAATGATTCTGGTTTTCAACATTCCGTCAATGATAGCTACATGCTATTATCACTGAAGTTTATATGTGTATCATGAGAGCCGGTGGTGTTTGCAACTGGCCTAAGAGCATTTAACAACAATATCCGTACTTTTACTATTGACCTTGACGAAACACTTAGCTTCATACGATGTCGTTATAGCCCAATGGTAACGCGTTCGCTTCATGCGCAACATCCTGAGGTTATTAATGTATGGGTACTACCACATCCCACTGGCTCAATACCTTCCTCACCCAATGGAAGTCGTGATAGCATAGTGGATGCGCGTTCGCTTTAGGTGCGAAATGTCTGGAGTTCGAGCCCCATTGGAGCCGTTACGAGTGTGACCTTAGGCAAGGCATTTAAATTCCACATGCCGATACTCTCTCCCTCATATAAGTTGTAAGAACTTGTTTCGCAATGGAGCTAAATTAAATTTGTATAAACAAATATGTATGGCTTAGACTATCACATGTATATGTCATTCTGTCATTCGTGCTGTTCACATCCCTCTTACCCGCTTGCAATGATTTCAGACGAAATATGTTGTTTTGGTTATACAGTCAATATTGTGTTAGTTGTCACCTGTATTAAGCAGTCAGTTTTTATATTCCCATTATGCTACTTTGCTGTACATATGATCTCTATTAATCAGTCACCTGTACAAAGCAGTCACGTTATGTGATTCCCCTTTGCTGACTGCTTAACACATGTTTGACTGTATGCATGAGTGTGCGCATGTTGATGCAAACTACAGTCAAATGTATATCTTTAAAGTCGTGAATACTGTTGTAGCTGTTCGTCATCATCATCATCATCATCATCATCATCATCATCATCATCATCATCATCATCATCATCATCATCATCATCGTCGACGTCGTCGTCGTCGTCATCATCATCATCAAGAACAATCACATCATCATCATCATCAAGAAATATCATCATCATCAAGATCAATCACAAAATCATCATCATCAAGAATAATCACAACAACAACATCATCATCATCATCAAGAACAATCACAATATCATAATCCGCATCAACTATAGTATAGTATTGATTTATTGTATTTGGGCTTATCTGTTATACAATAATATTGAAATGTATCGATTCATAATAATGTGGAAATAGTGTTCCCCTATGCGTATTAAAGGCAATAGTATGTCGAGACATTTCTTAGAAAATTGGTATCAGTGTATATGTTCTGCGCATTGTTGGAATACGGATGATTCCAGAATCGTGATGCGCGTTTTAGGAATTCCAATACTGTTGTGCAGTTTAAGAATTCTTAAAAACGTATATATGTATGCATTGTTTTGTTTTTTTCTTACAGACATTCGAAGTGACTACGCAAGTAACCTACCTTTAAAGCGTGTTGACCTTCTGGAAAAGCCAATAACCAACGCAATTGCAACTTGAGAAGAATAACAGATAGGGATAACAGATATACGATTCTATCTACGAAATCAGTGTAGTGAAAAGCAATCACACTTAAATGAAATAACAGTTAAACAAGATTGTCAATACTCCTTATAGCGAGCATTTTTTCTTATGTATTTTCCATTAACCCATTCAACCCCAAGTAACTGACATGGACTGGTGCATGATATTTATAGACCAATAAATGAATAAGAAAACTACCTTTGGAGTAGTCCATTTATCAAAATTGGTAATTTTATCTAAAAATAGTAATAATTATTACTGGCAAAAAGTGCAGATCCTGATTAGACGGCTCGTCACGAGCCGGCTCATCTGGATCTACACTTTTTGTAAGCCTATTTAGAGGCCTGTGGTGTTGAAAGGGTTAATGTCAAACCCCTTGCGGATACCTAAACATGTTTACCTGGGCAGACTTAGCCGGTTAACCAGTACTAAGCAATGTGTGTGAGGTGCCTTTGCTCAATGACATTACATACGTGGCCTGACCGAGTATCGAACCCGGGATCGTACGATTCCAAAATCCGACGCTCTACCACTGGACAACTGACGCCACAATGGGAGCTTCCAAGATGCATACTTCATTGGTTTGTAAATTGTAATATAATCGCATGTAAAATGTGAACTAATCGAAACTCAAATTTGTAAAATGCACGATAAGGTTAGTTCCTCTGGGGCGGGATAACATCGAATATTATATATCAACAGAACTGTTTCATATGTTGATTTTTCACTTAACATACAATGAAATGAATATAATACTTCACAGTTGAATTTTTACATATGTAGACGTGTATAATCATATTTATTAAATGTCAGTTGGATTTTGCATGTTTTTACGTTTATTTATCGTCGCTACCGGTTGCCCATATGCGTGACGCCTCCTGAAGAGATTAGTCATTTTAGATCTTTGGAGGATAGTGCAATGAGACAGACAGAAACCCATTCCAGAATCTCCTCTGGTTCTTTTACGTACACGGTGCACAGCACCGACACGAGAACTCGGTTTAATGTCACATCTGAAAGATTGTTAATTGTATTCGGGTCAGACGGGGGATCGAACAGCGATCCCTGGATTACCAGTCCAGCGTGTTACCACTGGACTACATATCCGTATGTAGATATAAGCAAGCATTAAATGTGTACTTATAAGCAAATACAATGCAAATTTTATTTGATATTTTCGGCGCAAAATATACATCAGATAGTTCTTAGTATGTTCTTTTACGTGCACGTTTGTACGAACTTAGTACAAACATTAAGCTTAGAACTTTGCATTCATACTTACAGTGTAGGTTTAAAATGTTTGTAGTTTTTTTGCTCACATTTTGGGAACTAAAGTGTCGCATAGGAACAACATGGGTAAACTAAGTATAATGGAAACTAAATAACACGGCACCGCCTTTTAATGTTTTCAATAAAGAGTAGTCAAGGGAAATAATTCATGTATACTATGTAAATTATTTATTAAAACATTGTTGACCTACGCTTTTTATGGTTTCGTACAGATTTCTGCAATATTATTTAGACTGGAATAATAACGACAGAAAATGACATTCATTTGATCTGTAATGCCTTCTATTTAAGCATGTATATATGTGTAAGAATATATTTAATTCTAACACGACCCAGCTAATAACATACATACGTCTAGAGTAAAACCAATCTCGGGTTATTCTGCAATATACCTACCTTGAACTATGCTGCACGCGCACCGTGTTTTGGCTACGTCATTTATACAATGCGTGTAAAGTTTTATGAATGAAAGTCACGCGATGTTTGTAAACAATACCGTTGGAATTCACGCAAGTGAGCTATTTTTAGAATCAGATAATCTCTTGTCCATCTTGTTTTTCTGTTAAGTAACGTTTCAGTTACTATTCTGTACAGTTTTATTTGACAAAATAAATAAAATTATTGATCAGTTACAACTTTTGTTCATTTATGCACTAGATTTTCTATAAAAAATAAAGTCATCCGTGACCCCTTTACGTGGGAGGAAATTTCGAAAGCCAAATGCAGCGGCGTTTGAAGAAAATACTCCTTTAAAATTATTAGAAGTAAGTGGTGTTAGAATCGAAATAATAAGTATCAACCGTAGTATATCGCAGAATAACCCTCGTTTGTCGTTCTTATGCGTAGAAATATATCACTCAGGCCTTCGTGATATATTTCTACGCATAAGAACTTCAAACTCGGGTTATTCTGCGATATACCACGGTTGATATTTATTATTTCTTAAATATAATGAAAATAAGGTATAAATAAATATTGTTGAAACGAAGAAAACTTGTGACAGACAAATACATTTATTTAAAGTCGCAACCGCATAAATGCATTTTGGTGACTGAGAAAACGTGTTCTTCAAACAAACGATACACGTGGTGATACCTACGTGTACGGGAAGATACATCTCGTATTCAAATAAAATATGGAAGAAAACAGTTTCTATTGTGTATGTAGAAAGTTAGCCTGGGTACAGGCGTCGATATATTTTGCCTGGTCAGTCAAATAAATATATTTTTAACACCGAGACTATTAATTGGGCCGTATTGAGTTTCTGATCATATCATTTTGCCAGAAGTTTAATAGTGAAAAATCGACAGACTGGAAGCCAGGCTAGTAGAATGTGCACAGTAGTTAATATGTCCGCATAGCAACGGCGTATACGGAAGAGCAAAGCATCGCGTATTCACATAGTATACATAATTTGCCTTATCACACGTGTGTGTGTTTTCCGTTTATTTATCATCGCTACCGGTTGCCCATATGAATGACGCCTCCTGAACTCCATAAGAGATTAGTCATTTTAGAATTAATAGGATAGAGCAACGATACAGACACAGACCCATTCCAGAATCTCATCTGGTTCTTTTACGGTGTACAGCACCAACACGAGACCTCGGTTTAAAATCCCATCTGAGAAACTGGGGAGCGAACCTGCGATCCCTGGATTCACAGTCCAACATTACCACAAGTGTTCTCAACATAGGGAGACAATACTTGTGTCGGGAACGAAAAACTCTCCATATTTAGAAGATAAAATTGTTAGATTCCAAAAACTAATTGCAAGTTAAACGTTGCACAAATCGCTTAGGTCATATAGCAACTCTCCAAGTTAATGATGTTGGAGGAAGACCCCGGGTGCCTCTCCGAGCAGTATTTCAGGCACAGACGGGCACCTGTATAGAATACCACTGACCTTCCACAAGCAGTTATGTTATATGTTATATTTCGGGTTTTACGCCTGCATCAGCACCATTTCGGGCTATATCGCCGGCGGGCAGTTTACCTAACAATACCTTTCCTGGGCAGGCTCCAGCGGTTAACCAGTACTTGGGTGCACCAACCTCCGTAAGAAACTGCCAACTTTCTCATATAAATGAGACACGGCCTGAGCGGGGCTCGAACCCGTGACCATCAGTGATGATAGGTTACAGTGGTATACAAGTCAGCGACCTTAACCACTCGACCACGGAGGCGGACTCCTTCCACAAGCAGGTTGGATAGCTTCATCACATGAAATAATTCGACACCCTCAGTAGGACTCGAAGTCTCGAACCTACAGCGGCGATGGGAGCTCAATGAGGCTACACTACACTATCAGAGCATATACTCGAATTTGGCAGTGTTCTCCTTCTATTAATCGCTTTAACATTTTTTTTGTTACAAAATATATTACCTGTTAATGTTATAATATATATTTCACTGTTATTTGTACAAGCTGGCAAATGAAAATTTAATGTTCTCCAATATTTTCTTAGGGAGTAGCTTGCCATCACACCTACTATGCCACTCATAACCACATCTGACCTTCACACACCAACTCCTGGATCAGCACCCATCCCGGATAGGCTGTTCTTATGTAATTATGAATGTGCGTCCACAAGGGTATGTTTTTCACCATTCAGTTTAGAGTATGACATGTGTTTCACCATTTCATTCTAGAGTATGGTATGTTTTTCACAAATTCAGTCTAGAGTATGGGTATGTGTCTTACCAATTCAGTCTAGAGTATGGGTATGTTTTTCACAAATTCAGTCTAGAGTATGGGTATGTGTCTTACCAATTCAGTCTAGAGTATGGGTATGTTTTTCACAAATTCAGTCTAGAGTATGGGTATGTGTCTTACCAATTCAGTCTAGAGTATGGGTATGTTTTTCACAAATTCAGTCTAGAGTATGGGTATGTGTCTTACCAATTCAGTCTAGAGTATGGGTATGTGTTTCACAAATTCAGTCTAGAGTACGGGTATGTGTCTTACCAATTCAGTCTAGAGTATGAGTATGTGTTTCACAAATTCAGTCTAGAGTATGGGTATGTGTTTCAACATTTCAGTATAGAGTAGGTATGTTTTTCACAAATTCAGTCCAGAGTATGGGTATGTTTTTCACAAATTCAGTCTAGAGTATGGGTATGTGTCTTACCAATTCAGTCTAGAGTATGGGTATGTGTTTCAACATTTCAGTCTAGAGTATGGGTATGTGTTTCACAAATTCAGTCTAGAGTATGGGTATGTGTCTTACCAATTCAGTCTAGAGTATGAGTATGTGTTTCACAAATTCAGTCTAGAGTATGGGTATGTGTTTCAACATTTCAGTATAGAGTAGGTATGTTTTTCACAATTTCAGTCTAGAGTATGGGTATGTTTTTCACAAATTCAGTCTAGAGTACGGGTATGTGTTTTACCAATTCAGTCTAGAGTATGGGTATGTGTTTTACCAATTCAGTCTAGAGTATGGGTATGTGTTTTACCAATTCAGTCTAGAGTACGGGTATGTTTTTCACCAATTCAGTCTAGAGTAGAGTACCTCGTCAATTAAACTGAAATAATGTTATATGAGAATATAGCTCATGCAATGTTTTCCAAGGTTTTGCCTAATCTGTCCAAGGTAGTGCCATGAATATGTAAGGTATATCTAACCAAGGTTCATGATTTTGCTATATCTGTCAAAAGTCAAGAGTCAGAATTTCATCGGCCATGCCACTTACACACATATCCATCTTGTCAAGGAGCGCCCCCGGGCACCCATGTGTTCATGTCCTTTAAGAATTTGATTAATAAGTACTCGTCCAAGAATACGCAAATAATTATAATTCCCCAGCCTCCGTTGTCTAATGGTTAAGGTTGCCACTGCAACCTATCATCACTGATGGTCAAGGGTTCGAGCCCCGCTCAGACCGTGTTTCTTTGCATGAAAAAGTTGGCAGTTCCTTGCGTAGGTTGGTGCACCAAGTATTGGTTAACCGCTGGACCCTGCCACGGAAAGGTGTTGTTAGGTAACTGTTCGTCGCTCATATGGGTAACCGGTAGCGACGATAAATAAACTTTTGAAATGATGTATGTTATTTATACGACGTGCTATGTGTGTGCCTTTTATTTTATCTTCACATATTCCTCTTTTGTGGAACATTTCATCATACAAGCCAACACATTAATATATATAGACAATCTTTTATTTTTGTTATAATTATTATTATTAGTATGTTTCTGGTTTTATGGGTTGTAAACTTGTAATGGTTCGTTACTTCGTGCCAAAATAATAACTAAACCCAGATATAACACACACAAACGTTGTTTATTAATAAAATATACAAAAATAAAAAAATAAAATAATTACACAATGACATGTATTAAATAATCACACTGGTGGTTTATTTGCAAGAACATAGAAAACTAAATTAAAAACATAGCGACGTTTTGAGAAGCAGACCTATATTTAGCTGCTTCTATTGTATTTCTAAATATAATGGTGTCGCCTTGATATCGTTGTAGGCTAACCTCGGCTGCTGTATCTCCCTACGCAAAAAATATAAAACTGAAAATAAAAATAAAATTAATGTTGTTCAATGCAAAATGGTTAATTACGCACAATTGGTAAATTGTTCATTACGATAGAGGTAGGTGGTTAGTAAGGTGGATAGGTATGTAGGTTGGGTGGGTAGTTCCACACATCAGACTAGTCCAACGGGGCAATCAAGGGTGTAAAAGGAAATTGGTCAGTCCAAATGAATGCAAAATACTTACCTATTTCAATCATTAGGTTGTTAGTGAATCAAACTCCAAATACCATGTATGCTATAACCGTATCATATAGTTTACGTGACCACTTGTCATATGTCAATAATTTATCACTAATATATATTTACATCGCTATTGTATTTCTTTCGATGCACGTTATGCACTGTTTAAATCTAAATTCGTGTGAATTTCCTCACTAATGATATGCAGCGGACATGCGCACTTGACGTCACGGACATGCGCAGTATTGTGCAGCGTTTCTTTGATTTTCCGGAACATTGACGTACAGAATTCTCGCGTGGAAATGCGTGTCTTACAGATTACGCTGTTCCAAGGATGATCTAATTACCAGGTAGTGTGTGTTTTTACGCTTATTTATCGTCGCTACCGGTTGCCCATATCAGCGAAGAGATTAGTCATTTTAGATTGTTGGATGATAGTGCAATGATACAGAGACCCATTCCAGAGTCTCCTTTGGTTCTTTTAAGTGCACGGTGTAAAGCACCGACACGAGACCTCGGTTTAAAGTCACATCTGAAAGACTGTTAATTGTATTTGGGTCAGACGCGGGATCGAACCTGCGATCCTTGGATTATCAGTCCAACGTGTTAACCACTGGACTACAGATCCGTCTGTAACGGTAGAAATCGCAAATACATTTTAAATCAGCGTGATATATGTTTTCTTTGTATCATTGAAAAGAATAATTAAATGTAATCATAATTAATGAATTACGGGTTATAGTTACCATCGGGGTATGAACTACATTGAGCGTGTATTAGGTTTGAGTGGAGGCCGAACGTATGTAAACTTTGCTCGCATACTGTACAGATCGTGCGGGTGGTTTATTCTCCGATTTTTCATTGTCGAAATATGAATCGTGAATATTAATCACAGTAAAATGACGATTCAGACGGCAGAACTAGTTTACGTTACTACGGCTAGAAATACATTGTATATGAATAGGCCGAAAACGATCAAAATTAATATCGAATACAGTGCCAACAGTCGACATATTGCATCAATTTGAGGCGTATATCGAACTTAAAACACACACTTTAAATTAACAATTTTAATTAGTAAGATCTTATAATAAAAGTGACTTACTAATTAAAAATTTTAATTTCGTACATTTACGCATAGGATTTGATATAATACTCTGGCCTTTTGAAAGTAGTCTAATATTAATAATAATGGACTGCAAGTACACAGGTATGACGTCACGGACAGTGTTTAATCAGTGTCACTATTAGGGTATACGAGACCTCGAACATGCTGAATTACAGAGTGTCCATGAAACCATTGAAGCAAAACCAACATAGAGTAATTAGGCCTTGTGTGTGGTACGTTTATTTATCGTCGCTACCGGTTGCCCATATGCATGACGCCTCCTGAAGAGATTAGTCATTTTAGATTTTTGGAGGATAGTGCAATGATACAGACAGATACCCATTCCAGAGTCTCCTCTGGTTCTTTTACGTGCACGATGTAAAGCACCGACACGAGACCTCGGTTTAATGTCTCATCTAAAAGACTGTTAATTTTATTAGGGTCAGACGGGGGATCGAACCTGCGATCCCTGGATTACCAGTCCAGCGTGTTACCACTTGACTACAGATCCTATCCTCCAATAATCTTAAAATCTAAAATAAACGTAAAACACGTTTGTTACTTGCTGTTGCCTAGCTGATAGTTCCACATTCAACACATACTCTCAAATATCCATTGCCTTGTCAGTAACATCTAGCGTTTATGTACGCATCATGTATATTCCAAGCTGGGTACACACACTTCAAGGTGGGTATACACATTTCGAGGTGGGTACACACAATTCAAGGTAGGGGTCAATTACATTGTGAAAGTTGGGAACACACACTTGGATAGCAGGGAATGTACTAGGGTAGATAATTATTGTGTCGTCTGTGACGCTGTGTGCATATTATTACACATAGACTACATTCTAGTGATGCACCACGGGTGGGCACATTCTGTTGAACGCGGGGGGGTTGTTCCTGTCTATAGGGTAGGTCTACATTCCGAAGCACTGGAAATATTCCTATGTGTGTAGTCCAAATGGATCTTACAAGCGCACGTGCAAAACTGTTACCACTTTTTCTCTAAAAAGGAAAAGAGCATGGTGGGTTAAAATATATGACAATATGTGAAACAAGAGACATAACGTGTTGTTATTTGATGCTCTACAGATTAATTTCATATTAAACAGTTTAGTTATATCTATAAATGAACTTATATGCACATATATCATTTGTTTGTTTGTATTTTGTGGTCTAAAGTCAGCTTAGACCATAAGACGCCTCTCCAGCTAGTATTGATGGAGGAGACCCAGGTGGCCTTTCGAGCAATGATGCAGATACGGACTGGCAACCTGGTAGCCTTCCGCGAGTCACCTGGAGCGCTTCCTCACTTGAAAGAATTACAGACCCCCAGTGCGATCCGAACATACAGTGGTGAGCGGCGAGTGATTTAAAACCAGTGGCATTAACCATTGGGCCACGGAGGCCCTAATAATCTTATTTATAGTCAGAGTTTAACTAGATAATTAGGGATGCAGGCCTGACGTATATGTATGTACATATCAACGAATAGAACATTATTTTTTAAAAGCAAGTCCCTTGATTACATCATGCATAGATATACACTATGGAAGCCATTACCTTAAATCATCTTACTGTAAAATTGTTGATACACCGGAACCCGAAATTCGATGGCAACAACTAAGGACAGACAGATAACTCTTACAGTTCGTGTTTCGTTCGTTGTATCAAATGTTCACAATAAAGGCGTGTTAATGATTCGAATTATGCATGGACAAATGTACACCCCAGCGTTGGAGCCATCGCCTTAAATTGGTATAAGACGATTATTATTATTATTATTATTATTATTATTATTATATTATTATTATTATATTATTATTATTATATTTCGGGTGTT
Organism: Archivesica marissinica; assembly: GCA_014843695.1. Lineage (NCBI taxonomy): Eukaryota > Metazoa > Mollusca > Bivalvia > Venerida > Vesicomyidae > Archivesica > Archivesica marissinica. The sequence continues at coordinate 52,801,818 of CM026402.1, read as the reverse complement.
ACGCCTGCATCAGCACCATTTCGGGCTATATCGCCGGCGGGCAGTTTACCTAACAACACCTTTCCTGGGCAGGCTCCAGCGGTTAACCAGTACTTGAGTGCACCAACCTCCATAAGAAACTGTCAACGGTTTCATATAAATGAGACACTGGCTGAGCGGGGCTCGAACCCGTGACCATCAGTGATAGGTTACAGTGATATTCAAGTCGGCGACCTTAACCACTCGACCACGGAGGCGGACGATATAAGACGAAGGATTACATTGGGTCTAGCGTGATGGGAATATAACAGGGCATGCATGCATTGGTGCGGGAATGGCTTCAGTGGAGGGAAAAGTGCAAGTTTAAATTTCAAGAAAATTGTCATCAAATCTTGATTTTGAATTTGCAGCATAACCCTTGGCCTGCCGAATACTAGTACATTGGACGGACTGTGCAACAACATAGATCCAGGTCAGGGTCTATGTTGTTTTCTATTCAGACAAGTGTTTTAACTCCACTATCCGAATAGCGGCAAACAGCATAGAGCCAGATTAGACGGCACGTTCTGCACACGTTCTATGCTGTCTGATCTGACCCTATGTTGTCTGCAAAAGCGCCTTTAGTCGTGATTGGCAGGTTACGGGTCAATTATAATGAGTTTATCAATGTTTACCATTTTGGCAATACAAACTATATATATATATATTGTGTATATGCATATTGAAACGTGATGTGTACACACGTTTTGAGTTATTATTCTCAAAGCCCTACCGACCGCCTGTCACTGCTAGAGTTCCTTAGAGGCAAACAACATCAACAACAACAACAATAACAATGTGCATACAAGCAAGTGCCAACAACTATCACTACCTTCACGTAATATGTATCGTTGTTGAATATGTAACATTTGTTTGTTAAAGTATATGATCGAATTATATTATGTTATGACTATGTACGTATGTATGCGTCATGAATAAACTTGTGTTCTGTTCTGTTCACTTCTATTTCATTGAATGAACATTGAAACGCAATGCCACGGGGGTTAACGATAGCTTTCCATGTTCATGAGTGAAATATAATTCGATCATTTTCAATGTTGTGATGAAAAACGATGACATCATGCGCGAAAACACGTGTCCAAATTGATAATATTCTAATTGCATATGCTGGGAATTACATGCATATGCGTAAAGCATTGAGTGTTTTCAAACGGTGGCTTTTTTAGTACACATTTTACTTCACTGAGAATGTTCTATATTCCATTGGAAAGCATGAAATACTATATTCCATTGGAAAGCATGAAATAAAACACTATAATTTATACAGTATCACTACTTTTAGTGTGTACACATTTATTTAGCTCGATTGCGAAACAAGTTCTTACAACTTATTAATCGCTCTCGATACCTCATTCCTGATGGAATCCATCGCCATGAGGGAGAGAGAAGAGGCAAAGTGGATATTAAGTACCTTGCCTAAGAGCACACTCGTAACTGCTCCAGCTGGGCGCGAACTCCTGGTATTTCGCACATGAAGCGAACGCGCTACCACTGCGCTATCACGACTTCCACAACTTACGCGATTCCACTATTAATACCTTAGTGTTGAAATAAGTGTTAGAATAAACATCACAAACACACGTCAATTCAAGTATATAGTAGAACGTTCATGGCCCCGAGGTTATAAAACATTTCTCAGATCTCAAGCTCAAGCTCAGACGATTCAGACTGAGTTTTGAGATTGGGGACAATTTTTACAACCTCCAGGCCTGGACATTTTAAGAACTATTAAATATTATAATAAATTATTAAGGAAACGAGTATGTTCTTGTATGCATAATAATGATTGCTTCATGGCATTGATCAATGCATACATAGCTATAGAACATCGTGAAACGTATAGAACATCGTGAAACGTATAGACCATTCTGGAACTTATATAATATTCTGAAATGCATAGACCATTGTGGAACTTATAGAACATTCTGAAATGTATAGAACATTGTGGAACGTATAGAACATTCTGCAATTTATAGAACATTATGCCGTGTATAGAACATTCTGAAACGTAAGGTATATAACATTTTGAAACTTATATAGAACATTATAGAACGTTCTGAAACTGAGAGTTGTGTTCACGACTTAAGAAAATAATAATGCACGGCAAGTGCATTTAACTTGTTTTATAAGCCATGCTATGTAGGATTTACGCCGAGCATAGGTTCCACCACTCTAAGTTAAATAGAAATGTGTCTAAATAGTAGATATATGATAGCAACAACAAAATCATAAAACTACTTCGCTATGAAATATGTAGCTTGTATAATGCAATGTATGTATGCTTTCAAATTTGGAAATAAACTGTATTACACATCAGGTGCCTCAACATTGAAAAAAAGCAAACAAAAAACTGCCTAAACACCCAAACACCTAAACACTCAGTAAAGCATTATTTCTGTGACACGCCCACTACTCTAATTGATCTGTAATTGAGTATCTTCAAATCAGGTGCCTTCAACATTGATAAAAAAAGCAAACAAAACACTGCCTAAACACCCAAAGTGACACTACTCAGTAAAGCATTATTTCAGTGACACACCCTCTACTCTAATTGATCTGTAATTGAGTATCTTCAAACCAGGTGCCTCAACATTGAAAAAAGCAAACAAAAAATGCCTCGCAAATTAATAAATAAAACACTCTAAGCATAATGTCTAAGCTACGTTTGTAAACTGTTCACTTATTTGGTAGCGAACATTGCTTGCATGTAAGCATCGGTATTGCTATAAGTATTAGAATGTGGCGTACTACAAATCTTCTTGTGTCCCTTCTTCCATGCGATCTTCTGGCACGTCGTTGAACAGTACCACGCACTATGACATTTACCGCAACCTATAATACATATAATATTAGTTTAAACTAGGGATGGCAATAAATATTCGAATATTCGGATATTCGCTCGAACGTCCGAATATCCGAATACTATTACAGTATTCGAATATTCGGGAAAGAAAAAAATATATTTGCACAATTTAAATCAGAAAATCAGATACGTCGTTGTTGTTTTCTTTTCAATATATCATAAAACCTTACAAAGTTAGAATACAAAAGAAATCGCACGAGGAGCTGTGAATAAACCATGTTGTTAAACTGTAATCATGTTTTATTTCCTAATTTCCTAATAGTTTGAACAATGCATTACACATGTCAAAAGACAGCAAAAGGATTCGTTAGTTTAAAACTTTAAACATATTTTATGTCCTAATTTTATATAGCTTGAACAATGCTTTACACATGTCAAAATAATAGAAAAGGGGTTACAATGAACGACAATGAGGATAACTGTGTGTAATAGTGTAAGCTAGACTTTTATTTAATCATCGAATTTAATCATCGTATTTCCACGAGTGACGTTACACAACTTCTTTTTCTTTTATAATTTCCAATGATTTTAGCTAATATCATATTTGTTTCCAAATTTTATTCATTTTAGCTGCCCTGTCGGGAGCCTCATTACACTACAATATACAACCGCACAATCACTTCTGTTAGTATAAACGTCCGTACTAAGAAATAGTTCCGGTATAATTTTCAAGTTAGTTTATGTTTGCTGTCAAAATTAAAAACTACAGACAACACAAATTCATTTAAATATATATTACTTTCTAATTAACTGTTCATGAGTATCAGAAAATAGCTACAATACGAAAGTGCATCCAACCGCGAAGGAATACGAAACTCAAGCAGTGAAAGTGAAAATGCCGTCTTCCACGGTTTCAAAACTCAATACTTCATTGGAAAGCATAAAAGAAAGAGGCTTATATAAGTATCCTCAATATGACACTGTAGATCACAGTGCCACGACCTAAGACACTTCCAACAAGCTTTTACAATATAAGATGTTGATGAGGATGGCAACAACGACGATCAACATCTGATATCACGTTGAGCAGCACAACGCTCTATGACTCCCATGTGTGTGTGTGTGTGTTACGTTTATTTATCGTCGCTACCGGTTGACCACTCACCAGTTCCAAATGTACCTCATTGACAGATGTAACAATCTTGAAGACTCATTTTATATCTGATTCAATAGTTGCTATTTGTTTTTTTTTATTATTACGTTTATTTATCGTCGCTACCGGTTGCCCATATGAGCGACGCCTCCTGAAGAGATTAGTCATTTTAGAGTTTTGGAGGATAGTGCAATGATACAGACAGAGACCCATTTTAGAATATACTCTGGTTCTTTTACGTGCCCGGTGTAAAGCACCGACACGAGACCTCGGTTTAAAGTCCCATCTGAAAGACTGTTAATTTCATTATGGTCAGACGGGGGACCTAACTTGCGATCCCTGGATCCACAGTCCAACGTGTTAACCACTGGACAACAGACACAGTACACTAGACACAGTACCGTCTGTACCTCTCATGTTTATGCAATGCATAGAATAGTAAAGTGCGTCACGCTGTTGAACAACAAACATGATGCTTGATTGAAGTGTATTCGTTGTACAATGTCATGTACATGTTGTTGTTGGTTAGCACTTAATTTGTATTTTACGATAAAACACAATTAACACCAGACGCAAAGATGAAGTAAATAAGTAAATAAGTCAATTCTTTAATTTATAGCTGGCGATTCATTTAGCCAGGACTAATCTTCCATTAGGCAATCTTGAAATACAGTAAGTAACTAAAACGGTATAATCATTATTAACAGTATAAAAAGAACATGCATATATATAAAACAAATACTGTATATCAACTTATCATCAAGCCAAGACGGTTAGATTTAAAACAGTGAACAGAATTTCACTTCTAATTGCAAACACTTCCCAAGTCGAAGGAGTGGACCCGAATACAATAAACTTCCTTTGAATTACTGTAATATGTGTGTGTTCTACGTTTATTTATCGTCGCTACCGGTTGCCCATATGAGCGACGCCTCCTGAAGAGATTAGTCATTTTAGATTTTGGAGGATAGTACAATGATACAGACAGAGACCCATTCTAGAATCTCCTCTGGTTCTTTTACGTGCACGGTGTAAAGCACCGACACGAGACCTCGGTTTAATGTCCCATCGGAAAGATTGTTAATTTTATTAGGGTCAGACGGGGGGGTCGAACCAGCGATCCCTGGATTACCAGTCCAGCAGGTTACCACTGGGCTACAGATCCGTCTGTGTAAATTACTCTAATATGCGTTACAGATATACCTACAGAAAATCCTCTCAGAGTCAATGACATTTGTTTCATGTTTTTTTGCGATTTCATTACGCATTTATAATTGGGATGCACGCTGTTTGCAATTTTGAAACATAAAACATGCTTTTTGATAGAACAGTCGTTGATCAAAGCTTTGAATATTAAGAAATGACAGAGCGTATTATGTGTATTATTTGATGGTAAAACAGAATTAACATCAAAAGTAATAATGAAATATACCTTTGAATGAAAGACAAAGGTAATAGTGAATATGCATTTGCTTCGAAACGAGAAGTTAGCCACACTGTTGTTGTTACCAGGGAAACGAGAAGTTAGCTACACTGATGCTGTTACCAGGGAAACGAGAAGTTAGCCACACGTATGCTATTACCAGTGAAACGAGAAATTAGCCACACTGGTGCTGTTACCAGGGAAACGAGAAGTTAGCCACACGTATGCTGTTACCAGAAAAACGAGCAGTTAGCTACACTGATACTATTACCAGGGAAACGAGAAGTTAGCCACACTAATGCTGTTACCAGGGAAACGAGAAGTTAGCCACACTAATGCTATTACCAGGGTATTTTTCTTTGTTTTCACTGCGAGCCTCCTTCCCACATTCTGTACATATATACGGACTGTTTCCCTCGAACTTGCATCGTGTGCACTGACACCAAAAGTTATAGCCTCTGTTTGAAATATAACAATATGATATAAAAGTGTATAGCTTGTATATATATATATATATATATATATATATATATGTCTTAACACCACCACACACAAAATACAACACAACAACTGTTGCCGGGGCTAGGTACAGCATTTATTGCGAGGATGGGACCAATACAGCATGTACATACATGTACATCTTATAATTCTGTTTCACACATAATGTGACATATGTACGCTAAATGACCATTACATATCCATCATGAAAACAGCAAAGCCGCACACGAAAAACCCATTAGGAAACGTGTACCCATAGCAATGCTTTAAACTGTTTCTCTGGATATAAGATGACGGGATATTTTCATCTTATGGTACCGTGTATGTCCCTACTTACTCAAAAACATAAAATGTATATAAAACATATATTGTGGATATTCATCTATGATCTGACATATCAAGAAATGGTATTGAAAATGTTTATGTCATATAAGCAAACTATTATCCGGAATGTCAGTATAAAAATGTGAATTTGAATATTAAATATCGAATAGCCCTCGCGTTATTCTAGCTTAGAAGTGATTACCACACAAAATCACGCTATAAATACCTGTATGAACATATTTCTGCACGAAATACTCGACTAATCCGCCGTGTATTTTGTGTTCACAGGCCGTGTTAAGACATTCGTTCTCAGCTATACATTGTAACGCAGAGAACTTACAAATATATATTACATCACAGATGCTTGGCGTCTGGACAATTGGTTTCGGGTTCGAAACCAAATTGTTTATATTTTTAAGAACAGTTTGCTATATAGGTGGTCTGATAGTGACGGGGTGTCCTTTTTTAAACATGCTTGGATATGGCATACATAAATGGTATGTAGTGTGTAGTTTATCAAAATATTCTTAATCATTTGTCCAGATCCCAATCATCTGTGGATTACATAATCATACAGTGATGTGTTTTGTTATGTAATATGATCAACGACAATTTTGAGACAGCATGCATGTCACGCGCATCTCGATTTTTCTAGAAACTTATTTGATCACATGGTCAAACATGATACCCAGGTCACATATATACCTGTATTACACTGGAGTTGTCCGCCTTCGTGGTCGAGTGGTTAAGGTCGCTGACTTGTATATCACTGTAACCTATCATCACTGATAGTCACGGGTTTGAGCCTATATATATTCTAGAGGACATAGAAAACGCATGCTTCGGATAAGTTTGTTTTACATGAAAAATAATAACTATATAAATACATAGTTTTAAACATTTTGGAATATTTTTAGTTGTTCAGTTTGTGTTTTGTAATAAAGATGTGATATATCTTTGGTGTAATCTTCGTATTTCGTTTTCATGCTGTGCGTTTTCTATGTCCTCTAGTATATAATGTAGGTGTGCGTTTTCTATGTCCTCTAGTATACAATATAGGTGAACGTTTTCTATGTCCTCTAGTATATAATATAGGTGTGGCGTTTTCTATGTCCTCTAGTATATAATATAGGTGTGGCGTTTTCTATGTCCTCTAGTATATAATATAGGTGTGGCGTTATCTATGTCCTCTAGTACATAATATAGGTGTGGCGTTATCTATGTCCTCTAGTATATAATATAGGTGTGGCGTTATCTATGCTCTCTAGCATATAATGTAGATGTGGCGTTATCTATGTCCTCCAGTATATAACATAGGCGTGCGTCTGCTATGTCCTCTAGTATATAATGTAGATGTGGCGTTATCTATGTCCTCTAGTATATAACATAGGTGTGCGTTTTCTATGTCCTCTAGTATATAATTTAGGTGTGCGTTTTCTATGTCCTCTAGTATATATATATTATATTGTATGATATTTACTGTGTAATTCTGAATTCCAAGAATGATCTCAGTCACGTGATCAGATTATGATATAGAATAATTATGTTAGACATAGACTTTCAGGCTGATATCAAGTTACCTCGGCCTGATATGAAACTAGCCACGTGATAACATCTAAATATTTTATATTATAGTGGGACGGATGATCGAATGCCGATTGGGTTGTGGTTATGCTTTACACATATTTGCTTGACCACACCTTTCATGGACAGGCTCCAGCGGTTAACCAGTACTTGGTGCACCAACTCCGTAAGAAACTGCCAACTTTTTCATATAAAGAGACACGATCTGAACGGGGCTCGAACCTATCAGCGGGCACCATTAGTGATAATAGGTAACAGTGGTATACAAGTCAACGACCGTAACCACTCGACCACGCTTATTTATCGTCGCTACCGGTTGCTCATATGAGCGACGCCCTTGAAGAGATTAGCCATTTTCGATGTTTGGAGGATAGTGCAATGATACAGACAGAGACCCATTCCAGAGTCTCCTCTGGTTCTTTTACGTGCACGATGTACAGCACCGACACGAGTCCTCGGTTTAAAGTCCCATCTGAAAGACTGTTAATTGTATTAGGATCAGACGTGGGATCGAACTGCGATCCCTGGATTACCAGTCCAGCGTGCTACCACTGGACTACAGATCCGCCTGTAACCTTTTGGTTTAAACATATTTATTCATTCATAATGTACAGTACATATCTATTGTATACAGAATGAAAATGGATTTAATCGAAAACTTAAAGCTTATTATGTACCCTTTTTGCTAGTCACGGTCACATTATATACGTACCGGTAAAGCCACGCCCTGCGTTCCTGGCGACATAATCGTGTGTTTATGTATGTAGTGAACATTTCCTCTCCCTTCTTGAGTGGCCTCTTTGCTCTTACAAGTACACCCGGATGTCCATCTAGAACCTGTCAACAAATATTTCTTTTACAATCTGTTAATTGTAAAAATGGTTTTATTTCGTCAAGAATCATTTTGTTGATACAAATTCACCCGGATGTCCATCTTAGAACCTGTCAAAAAAGTATTTCTTTTACAATCTGTTAATTGTAAACATTGGTTTTATTTCGTCAAGAATCATTTTGCTGATTCCAATTCGGTTGATTTTTGTAATTTGTCGGTACCTCTTAGCCTTGGTTCCAGGCTGTCGATGTTTCACTAATTTACTAATTAGAAGCCAAAGATTAGTCTGGGAACAGGTGTCGATATATTTTGCCTGGTCAGTCAAATAAATATATTTTAACACCGCAACTATTAATTGGGCCGTATTGAATTTCTGATCAAATCAACATTTTGCCAGAAGTTAAAAGGTGAAAAATCGACAGACTGGAACCCAGGCTAGCCGAAGATGTCCACAGAAGGAAGAGTAAAAATGGACACCTGTATGTATATATATATTCTCATCTATGTCTATATTCCGCAACTGGAATACAGCACGCTGCCAAGAAAACAATATCCCACATATACAGACGCTATTGTAGAAATTGACTAGAAAGAGCTAACTGAAATGAAGTATTAACTCATATGCTCAAAGGGACTCATTTAAAGTTGTGTTGGTTTATCTTATTTTTAATTAAATTAATGCTATTTGATGTTCAATGTCTTTTCTGACTTTCAAATATCTGAAAAAAATCATTAAAAAGAGGACGAGTTTTATTGAGCTTACAATTTAATTTTGCTTTGTATTTAAAGTTAATCAATGTATTTTTCAAGATGGATTGTGTTATCACAAAAGATAGTGTTTGTTTGCAAATGTTGATTAATGTTAATGTTATTTGTAACAGATCATAAGTCTGTCAAAACAAATGTTAGCACATTAATCCCAAAACAAATGTTGGCACAGTAATCCCAAAACAAATGTTGGCACAGTAATCCCAAAACAAATGTTAGCACATTAATCCCAAAACAAATGTTGGCACAGTAATCCCAAAACAAATGTTAGCACATTAATCCCAAAACAAATGTTGGCACAGTAATCCCAACACAAATGTTGGCACAGTAATCCCAAAACAAATGTTGGCACAGTAATCCCAAAACAAATGGTCCAAAGTTTCTTCATGCATGTTACAAAAATCACATACAGTAATTGAACAAATTTTATATTTTAAAAGGTACCTGTTTGTCGGTATTATACGCGTTACATATTTATATTGAACATCCATTGCACATGTAAACGGAACTAAATATATGTTAATTCCAAACCAGATCAAATTGGGTATTCCATCTTAGTTCTGCCTTACAATAGTGTTTGCTATTTTCTGGAGATTTCGCAACATACTTCTTGTAAAGAGGTGTAGTGTTTTTCTTTACTTTTAACATATTATTTATATAACTTGTGTTTGATGTAATGTTGTTAGCATCTATCTGATCGAGGTTAATACTTGAAATTTCAATATATGTTTTTCTTTATTTTTTAACAATATTATTTATAAAACTTGTATGTTGTTAGCATCGATCTGATCGAGGTTAATACTTGATATTTCAATGTATACAGATGTAGGATATATCATGTGCATTTTCAAGCAACGTATATTTTGTAATACTTAATACAAATTTATTTTAGATTGTAAGTACCTTGTCTAAGGACTACAGCTAGGAATTACCTCCGGGCCGTTCACATCTGAAGAGAAGGCGCTTCCACTGCGCTATCACGACTTCCACAATCATATAAATGTATATATATATATGAAGTTGTGCGTGAGAGAAACCATGATTACCTCAACATTGTTGTCACACGAGTGGTTGAGGCATGCGTGTAGGGGAAACATCCCGGCAAACATTGCGTCTTCCGGATCCGTTCGTGTGTGTATGTGAACAACTTCCCTGTAAGTAAAAGATAGAGCAACTAATATGTGGTTATACGGTTGAAAACCGCATCAAGAGCCTGTGTCACATGGTTACTCTCAAGCTCTTATTTGTGAAGGAACCAGGCCGAGTGTCCCTCCGAGCAGTACTTTATGCACGGACGGGTTCCCATGTAAAACCACCTACCTTCCACCGACCAACTTAATAACCTCCTCACATAAAATATTCGACAATCCAGTATGATTCGAACCTGCAGCGGTGATGGATAAATGATTTGAAGTCACGTCACCTTATCCATTCAGACACGGACATCTTTTGAAATGTGTGTATGTTTTACGTTTATTTATCGTCGCTACCGGTTGCCCATATGAATGGCACCTGCTGAAGAGATTAGTCATTTTAGATTTTCGAGGATAGTGCAATGATACAGACAGAGATCCATTCCAGTCTCCTCTGGTTCCTTTACGTGCACGGTGTAAAGCACCGACACGAGACTTCGGTTTAAAGTCCCATCTGAAAGACTGTTAATTTTATTAGGGCCAGACGGCGGATCGAACCTGCGATCACTGGATTACGAGTCCAGCGTGTTAACCACTGGACTACAGATCCGTCTGTAACGGAAATAAATTGCATGTTATATGGTTAGCATAATCGTACACCTGCTTAATGAACACATTACCGTTTGGGATCACGAGCGATGCTGTTCATAAATACATTGAACGGCGGCATGGGGTCGGAGAACGCCTGCACATTACACGTGGCTTGGAAGTAACGTGCGTCAAATTCTTTACTGTTTATCTTCAGTCTCCATTTAGGAGCCAGAGCCTCGTTATCAAATAACTCCTGCATCAACGTCACCATCTGGGGTATTACCGCAGCATTACTGGATGAACCGTAAGCAATGAACCTAAATAATATAATAGAAGAGTAGATTAATGCAGCGCTAATACACGAAAACCCGCTCGCATTGAATCTAATGTATGTAAGAAAATAGAAGAGTAGATTGCAGCGTTAATACACGAAAACCCGCTCGCAATAAATCTAATGTATGTATGAAAATAGAAGAGTAGATTACTGCAGCGTTAATACATGAAATACAGTTTGCAATCGATCAAAAGTATGTAAGAAATAGAACAGTAGATTAATGCAGCGTTAATACACGAAAACCCGCTCGCAATGAATTTAATGTATGTAAGGAAATAGAACAGTAGGTTATTGCAACGTTAATACACGAAATACAGTTTACAATGAATCTATTAAATATAATGAAAATAGAGCAGTCAATTACTGCAGGTTAATACACGAAATACAGTTTGCAATGAATCTATTAAAGTATGTTAGAATAGAACAGTAGATTAATGTAGCGTTAATACACGAAATACAGTTTGCAATGAATCTATTAAAGTATGTTAGAAAATAGAACAGTAGATTAATGTACCGTTAATACAGGAACTACAGTTTGCAATGAATCTATTAAAGTATGTTAGAAACTAGAACAGTAGATTAATGTAGCGTTAATACACGAACTACAGTTTGCAATGAATCTATTAAAGTATATTAGAAAATAGAACAGTAGATTAATGTAGCGTTAATACACGAAAACGCTCGCAATGATTTGCAATATTATTAAGCTAAACATGTTTCCAAATTGAACAAATGTAAAAATAGAACTGTATATCAATTATTGCAACACACTAGAACAGCAACGTGTCGACATGCAATACACTTATGAACAAAACATATATCTGTACACAACGAACCTACATGTATGTGGGATACCGTAAATGATATTGCATTGTTCACTGGGGAATGTTCACTGTTGAATTGCTACAAGAATAATCCAAGAGCTATGCAACGAATGAGAAACATTAGTCGGTTACTGCCCCTGAATACTCCTAATATTATATTGGTAATCTTTCCTCTGTTTTTATCGATGTTTCCTTTGCACCACATGTTTTCCATTCTTATCCGTATTCGCGTCTTATAATTATGAAATTATTATATCCCGACAGATATCCTTTAGCATGTGCAATGGATACCTTACTGTAAAAATTGGTTCAATTAATCAACACGAATTTTATAAAATTACATTTATCCTAACGCAACATCTGTTTAGACGACAACAATAAAAACAAAGGATTCCAACTGAAAGGACCAATATACATGTAGGGATAAATCTGACTTTATCCATCAAGGGAGGTAATCGAAAACCCAGTAATGTCTCTCATTTGTCTTTACTTACTTCCTATATGGAGATTTCGCCAGGGCCCAGTTGGATGGCGAAGGACTATCTCTGCCCTCCTGTGTTGCTAGAGCATTCGCCATGCATATTATACTTGCCCAGATATTTGCGAGTACGAACGGACTAAATGACGCGTTCCACACTCCTTTCCAGCAGCGGCTATCCCTACTCAGGTTTTTGTATTCCGCACAGATTTCATGTAACTTTACAGCGACTGGATTTACAGTAGCACATAGAACTTGGTGATTCATTGACCAACTCTCATCTCTGCATTCCGTGCTACAGTATATAGTCCTACTTCCGCATTGTGTGCATTCAACACGTGGCCTTATTGGCCAATGTCTACGAACTATTTTTCTTAAATCAGCATTTTTCGCAAGAACACCTTTCCCAAAGTAGTCCTCTGGTAGCATCAGACATTTAGCGCAATGTGAGCATGCAGCTACATGAGCAGTGTCCAGTGTTTGAGAGAGTACTGCAGGTTTATCCCGGAAGCAGTTTTCTCCCTGCGCAATGTTGTCTGCCGCTTCCACTGCCCGTCCATATTGTGTAAAGACAACTGTTGCCTAAAAATAACAGTCGGTAGTACAGGTATAATAGTCTTAACTCCTTTACGCACAAAACAACACATTTTTGCGGTGGGCAATGACGTGCGATAGACAGACGCCACTAGTTTATTCATGTACTTATAACTATACATACTAGTAAATATACATAATAACATACTTTCCAAAATGCTTTGCATATACTTTATCTTCCTAAACGCTATATAACTATGCCAGATGCGACATGTGATGTACCAAGCCAGGGTAAAACCCAGAGAGAAAACTTCACCCATTGTAGTTATGTAAAATACATGCACCTGGTCCACCACATTCCACCCATCTTGCATACATATACTATTATTCAATCATTACTTTTTCCGTCGCTCAACATCGTTGCATTAAATAAATGTTAATATTACTTTTCAATATATCTTTGTACATATGAGAATTTGAATAGCGAAATTTAAATAAACGTACGTGTGTATCGCAGTCAGAACTAGAACTGATTCTACTAAACGATTTCCTCGTGGTGTGTTAGCGCCACAAACCTGTTTGACCACTCAGTCATGTGATCGCATACATGACTGAACAGCACATTAACTAATGTAGTGCATACAATACTTTAAGACATACGTTCTGCGCTATACTACGTAACGCTCAGAACTTCAAATTATATACTAGTACATGTAACGGTCTACAGAATTGCAGATGTTGATTAAATGGGAATTGTAGTTGACTGTAGTCGTTTGGAAGGGCCGTTTTCTAATGTTAGCTATAACCTTTGACATGACCCTTTTCCAACGGTTACCCCATTTATTTACTCCGTATGGGTACTAGTAGGGGTTGGTAGCACAGTCACTAATAGCCGTACATGCTTCTTATATAGATATCAACATACAATGTAGAAAAGTATCTGATTTATAATTGGGTAACATTTGGGTAAATTCAATTGGTACGCCTGTTAGAGATGTGTTCCTTGATTAGCCAGAGTGTTCAGTTGCGCAGTTGTGCAGAATATTATACAGTCGTGTAATCAAACCGGACAGGTACAGATAGGTTTTCGCGGGGTTTTCAGTCCAATCTTATCATTTACCTTAGTTCCTTGCGTGAGTGGGCCATACAACCTTTTGACGCGGATATTTTGGAATAGAAGTGGCATGTCTTTATCATGTGTATCCAGCTTACATCCCTGTCGTAACCATAACTCCGCGAGCACCGGAAGATCTAGTGCATTGAGAATCTGACCTACAACGTAGCAAGTAGTAAATATGTAATGTCAAAGATAGCAAAGGCAAGGAGTTCAAGGTCATATGTATGTAACTATGTGGGTTTTAAGTTTTAACGCTTTGTGTAAATTAGGGTAAATTGTATTGTGATGCCACTATGCAGTTTTTTCACGGTGATTTCACGAGATTTTGAGTGAACAGAATAGTTGTACATGCATAATGGCGGATAAAATGTATTGACAGTTTTAGGTAAATACTCAGGATGTACTCGTAACAGCAGAATGGCACCGCAGTGAGATGGTCGTATTGTGTATTATGAGTGGATGGACTCATCTCCACAAGATGGGTTCGTGTTGCTAGTCAGCAGCTATGATTGTACACGAGTAACTGGCGTTCCGACCAGTTTGCTATGTTACACAAATGTTTGTATGTGTCTTATAATGTGTTAGCTATTCCATCAGCTGATCCATGCGGGCCGTTGTCTAATATTGTTCAAACTTGTGGCCCAAACCATTTGTATTTTCATGCTATGTATTGTATCTTTATGTGTATGACATATGTACTATTGATTTGCAATAAAATATGGTTAAATTAGATCCATACATGAATGTAAATTTGTGTTATTGTCTAATTGATTACATATGCAATGAAATATGGTTACATTAGATCCATACATGAATGTAAATTGGTGTTATTGTCTAATTGATTACATATGCAATGAAATATGGTTAAATCAGGATTGTACAGTAAATTAACAGACGGATGTGTAGTCCAGTGGTAACACGCTGGACTGGTAATCCAGGGATCGAACCTGCCGTCTGACCCTAATAAAATTAACAGTCTTTCAGATGGGACGTTAAACCGAGGTCTCGTGTCGGTGCTTTACACCGTGCACGTAAAAGAACCAGAGGAGACTCTGGAATGGGTCTATGTCTGTATCATTGCACTATCCTCCAAAAATCTAAAATGACTAATCTCTTCAGGAGGCGTCGCTCATATTGGCAACCGGTAGCGACGATAAATAAACGTAAAACACACACATACAGTCAGATACGGTTATTCCATTTTTATTTCAGCCCTACTAGTAAAGAACAGCAAGCCGACCGCGACGTCTCTACACCAAATAACGGCATTAAGCCTAAAAGGCAAGAGGTTACAAATACGTACCTATTTGAACAGGTATAAAGATAGTTTATTACCTTTTCAATATACAAACGTTGAAACTACAGACAAAATGAGGGTCACAAGCTTAAAGTGCAAATCACATTACAACTCACCAATAGCAATGGTAACAAGTCAATATATACAAAAGGCGAGAACACACGCCTGTTAATCTTAAACCAAGGTATAGTAAAAGAGAGTGTGGAATGACGAGCCCCTTACCAGATAGCTATGCAAATAAGAATGACATTGAAGTCGACGAGAATGAAGTTTCCATGAATTAACGGGTCTGAAATCTGCGTTAATATATAAGGCACTAGGCTACATAGCATAATTATCATGTTTCTACAAAATCACGTACCTGCAATTTTTTCTAGCAATTAACGAATCTGACTGGGGTCGATGGTAATGAATTTACAGTGTTTAACGGGTCTGAAATCAACGGTAATGAAATAGTAACTTACCTCCGAGTTTCCAGTACTTAACGGGTCTGAAATCAACGGTAATGAAATAGTAACTTACCTCCGAGTTTCCAGTACTTAACGGGTCTGAAATCAACGGTAATGAAATAGTAACTTACCTCCGAGTTTCCAGTACTTAACGGGTCTGAAATCAACGGTAATGAAATAGTAACTTACCTCCAAGTTTCCAGTACTTAACGGGTCTGAAATCAACGGTAATGAAATAGTAACTTACCTCCAAGTTTCCAGTGCTTAACGGGTCTGAAATCAACGGTAATGAAATAGTAATTTACCTCCGAGTTTCCAGTACTTAACGGGTCTGAAATCAACGGTAATGAAATAGTAACTTACCTCCAAGTTTCCAGTACTTAACGGGTCTGAAATCAACGGTAATGAAATAGTAACTTACCTCCAAGTTTCCAGTACTTAACGGGTCTGAAATCAACGGTAATGAAATAGTAACTTACCTCCGAGTTTCCAGTACTTAACGGGTCTGAAATCAACGGTAATGAAATAGTAACTTACCTCCAAGTTTCCAGTACTTAACGGGTCTGAAATCAACGGTAATGAAATAGTAACTTACCTCCAAGTTTCCAGTACTTAACGGGTCTGAAATCAACGGTAATGAAATAGTAACTTACCTCCGAGTTTCCAGTGCTTAACGGGTCTGAAATCAACGGTAATGAGGTAATGAAATAGTAACTTACCTCCAAGTTTCCAGTACTTAACGGGTCTGAAATCAACGGTAATGAAATAGTAACTTACCTCCAAGTTTCCAGTACTTAACGGGTCTGAAATCAACGGTAATGAAATAGTAACTTACCTCCGAGTTTCCAGTACTTAACGGGTCTGAAATCAACGGTAATGAAATAGTAACTTACCTCCAAGTTTCTAGTACTTAACGGGTCTGAAATCAACGGTAATGAAATAGTAACTTACCTCCAAGTTTCCTGTTCTTAACGGGTCTGAAATCAACGGTAATGAAATAGTAACTTACCTCCAAGTTTCCAGTACTTAACGGGTCTGAAATCAACGGTAATGGAATAGTAACTTACCTCCGAGTTTCCAGTGCTTAACGGGTCTGAAATCAACGGTAATGAAATAGTAACTTACCTCCAAGTTTCCAGTACTTAACGGGCCTGAAATCAACGGTAATGAAATAGTAACTTACCTCCGAGTTTCCAGTGCTTAACGGGTCTGAAATCAACGGTAATGAAATAGTAACTTACCTCCAAGTGTCCAGTACTTAACGGGTCTGAAATCAACGGTAATGAAATAGTAACTTACCTCCGAGTTTCCAGTACTTAACGGGTCTGAAATCAACAGTAATGAAATAGTAACTTACCTCCGAGTTTCCAGTACTTAACGGGTCTGAAGTCAACGGTAATGAAATAGTAACTTACCTCCAAGTTTCCAGTACTTAACGGATCTGAAATCAACGGTAATGAAATAGTAACTTACCTCCAAGTTTCCAGTACTTAACGGGTCTGAAGTCAACGGTAATGAAATAGTAACTTACCTCCGAGTTTCCAGTACTTAACGGGTCTGAAATCAACGGTAATGAAATAGTACTTACCTCCAAGTTTCCAGTACTTAACGGGTCTGAGTCAACGGTAATGAAATAGTAACTTACCTCCGAGTTTCCAGTACTTAACGGGTCTGAAGTCGGCGGGAATGCAATTGCAATGTTTGTAAGCCTCCTTGAAGCTTCCAGTGTCATACAGGAGAACCGCGATCTCGCCTCGTAGCATAAAGTTGGCAGCATCGTACTTTATTGCCTCCTGAAAACAAACACCAAATACGTAAGTTGAATACATGAGTTTGAAACATAGTCCTGAATCCCAGAGGGGGTGGAGGTAAAATAGTGATAATCCTAATATGCTATAACAGTTAACAAATATCTATCACGAAGTTTAATTGTATATATCTGGCATTTTTCTACATTAGATCATACGTAACAGAAATTGTTCATCCAACGTTGTTAATTTAGTTTGAAGTGATGGGAAGAGCTGTAAATAATGTTGTCATAACTTGTATCCCAACCCATTTTATTTTTTCCCCCAGATTAAATAGTATACAGCAATAATAATAAATCCTAATATAATTTCATATTATTTTCTACGTATTTCATTGTGTGTATAATTGCAATGTAATGTATGGGGAAAAAATGCAATAAAATATTATTAAAAAACAAAAATAGTGAATGGTCACACGAACTGAAATACAGTTACAAACGGCCTCAGGGGACTTCAAATCACACGTGTCCCTTGTCGATGTAGTTTCGAAGCCCACTTGAGGAGTTGAATTATATCATGAGAGAAAGCTATCCAGCAGTCTTGTAGAAAATCGGTGGTTTTACCCGGGTACATGTCCGTGTCTTAATACTGCTCTGGGGGACTTCCTCCGCGACTAACAGCTGGAGAGTCACCATATGACCTAAGCTGTTGGTGCGACTTAGCCTGGGAACAGGCGTTGATATATTTTGCCTGGTCAGTCAAATAAATATATGTTAACACCGAGACTATTAATTGGGCGTATTGAGTTTCTGATCATTCAAATATCGACAGACTGGAACCCAGGCTAGGTGCGATATTAAACTAAACAAGCAAACAGTATTTGTACGTGGTAGTGAAAGTAGTGAAAGTTCTATATATCCCTCAATGTAGGAGAAGGACTGCAGTATTTTTTATATTTATTTTTTTATTTAAATTTATTTAACGTCGCTATCGGTTTCCCATTTGGGCAGTTTACCTAACAACACCTTTCCTGGGCAGGCTCCAGCGGCTAACCAGTACTTGGTGCAACAACCTCCGTAAGAAACTGCCAACTTTTTCATATAAATGAGACACGGTCTGAGTGGGGCTCGAACCCGTGGCCATCAGAGATGATAGGTTACAGTGGTATACAAGTCAGCGACCTTAACCACTCGACCACAGAGGCGGTCTACTGCAGAGTTTGAAATATAACCAGAATGGTCAACCAATCAAAACATTTGAGCTCACAAGTTTGAGATTTGGGAAAAGCTCCGTGCCAGAAAGTGTGTTCATACGTGTATGTCTCTATAACAATAACACCCCTTAGTGTAAACTTTATTTATCTTACAACGATTCCGAAGCAAGTTTTTAACAACTTATATTAATCACTCTCGTTGGCGCGGATGAAAGCGTAAATGTGGTCATTCGTGTGGGAGGAAACCG
The DNA here is from genome assembly GCA_014843695.1 of Archivesica marissinica. Classification (NCBI taxonomy): domain Eukaryota; kingdom Metazoa; phylum Mollusca; class Bivalvia; order Venerida; family Vesicomyidae; genus Archivesica; species Archivesica marissinica. Next base: position 52,782,428 of record CM026402.1, on the reverse strand, counting down.
GAGTACCCGGTGAAAACCCACCTGTCTGATCTGGCGACCACCGTACAATCTCACATACTTCCCAGTCCGAGGATCGAACCCGGGTTGCATTGGTGAGAAGCGAACACTAACCACTGAGCTAATCGGAACACCCCTTTCCAACCATGCAACTTTCAGACAAATATACCTTCATTGTATCTAAAGCCTGTTCATCATTTCCCGCCTTTCTAAGTTGAAGTGCTGTGCTATATTCTCTCAGTGCCATCTGTGGATCCTGTATAAACACTTCCATGGGAGGTAACTCTGTCATTCCCCATTTCTGCATTATCTCCCTCTCTAAGCTTTCGAGTTCGTTATCCCCAGGATACGGCGCCTGTGAGCTCATTTTAATTGCATCATAATTCTCCTCTTTGCCATTCTCAACAGCTGACATAATGTCCGTCTGCATGTCTTTTAAACCTTTTTTAATTTCACTGTCGTTTGCGTCAATTTCCAATCCAAGCCGAAATGTCGCTAAAGCTTCTTCGAAATGCTTTTGGTTTGATAGCGCAGTTCCCCACAATGCATATCCAGTTGTTGATTTCGAATCTATTTCTATTATTTGTTTAGCGTCATCCAATGCGTCTTGGAATAGACCGATCTCCAGTCGGCAAGTGGAACGTCTAGTGAACGCTTCTAATTTCTCGTCAGGGTTATCGCCCTTGATTATTTCTGTAAAATGCTCCTCGGCAGTCTTGAAGTTGCCCAGCTCAAACTCGGACAAACCACGCTCTAACAGATTGCTCGTTGACATGGTTGTTGTGTATACCTGTAGAATATACGTAATATACTGGTACAGTACACGTGCATGATCACATTCACAAATTATAATTGGAAATTGGAATAGCAATTGGAATCAAAAACAATAAAGTTTAAAATTTATTTATTTTACAACGATTGCGAAACAAGCTTTAACAACTCATATTAATCACTCTTGATGGCGCAGATGAGAGCGTAAATGTGATCATTCGTGTTGGAGGGAACAGGAGTATTCGGGGAAAAACCATATGTCCGATCTGGCGACCACAGTACTAATGAATGAATGAATGGTGTTTTACGGCGCATCGACATCTAAGGTCATGTAGCGCGCATTAAAGTTATGTTTATTGTCGAGTGTGACCACCGTACTATCTCACATACTTTCCGGTAGTTGACCGGTACCCTGAGTAGTTACATTTAACGTCAACCAATTTGATTTTTGGCGACATGCAGGTATTAATAATTAGTATTATAATGTATGCTAGCCAATCCACCACAGACGCTTGTGGTCTGGATAAATGATCAACCAGAGTCAGGTGGGTGTTTCTGGCCCTAAATAGTTCTTATTTTTTGTAAATGATACACAATGGGCTTGGCAATATACACACACAATGTAGGCGATGTCAAAGCAAGATTAAAGTGTAATGCTTTGATATTGACGGGATGTTAGAGTAATGTTTTGGTAGTGACGGGGTGTCAGAGTAATGTTTTGGTAGTGACGGGATGTCAGAGTAATGCTTTGGTAGTGACGGGGTATCAGGGTAATGTTTTGGTAGTGACGGGGTGTCAGAGTAATGTTTTGATATTGACGGGATGTTAGAGTAATGCTTTGATATTGACGGGATGTTAGAGTAATGCTTTGGTAGTGACGGGATGTCATAGTAATGCTTTGGTAGTGACGGGATGTCATAGTAATGCTTTGGTAGTGACGGGATGTCATAGTAATGCTTTGGTAGTGACGGGATGTCATAGTAATGCTTTGGTAGTGACGGGATGTCAGAGTAATTAATGCTTTGATAGTGACGGGGTGTCAGAGTAATGCTTTGGTAGTGACGGGGTGTCAGAGTAATGCTTTGGTAGTGACGGGGTGTCAGAGTAATGCTTTGGTAGTGGCGGGGTGTCAGAGTAATGCTTTGGTAGTGACGGGGTGTCAGAGTAATGCTTGGTAGTGACGGGGTGCCAGAGTAATGTTTAGATAGTGACGGGGTGTCAGAGAAATGTTTAGATAGTGACGGGGTGTCAGAGAAATGTTTAGATAGTGACGGGGTGTCAGAGATATGTTTAGATAGTGACGGGGTGTCAGAGATATGTTTAGATAGTGACGGGAGATAGTGATGGGGTGTCAGAGATATGTTTAGATAGTGACGGGGTGTCAGAGATATGTTTAGATAGTGACGGGGTGTCAGAGATATGTTTAGATAGTGACGGGGTGTCAGAGTAATGCTTTGGTAGTGACGGGATGTCGGAGTAATGCTTTGATAGTGACGGGGTGTCGGAGTAATGCTTTGGTAGTGACGGAATGTCATAGTAATGCTTTTATAGTGACGGGGTGTCAGAGTAATGCTTTGGTAGTGACGGAATGTCATAGTAATGCTTTGATAGTGACGGAATGTCATAGTAATGCTTTGATAGTGACGGAATGTCATAGTAATGCTTTGATAGTGACGGGGTGTCAGAGTAATGATTTGATAGTGACGGGATGTCAAAGTAATGTTTAGATAGTGACGGGGTGTCAGAGTAATGATTTGATAGTAACGGGATGTTAGAGAAATGCTTTGGTAGTGACGGGTGTCAGAGTAATGCTTTGATAGTGAAGGATGTCATTTTTAATATTGCTTGGATATCGCCTAAATATATTTGTGTATCGCTTATGGTGTATCATAATGAATGACCTTACTCATGTGCCCAGACACCAAGCTTCTGTGCAATCTACCAAGCAAAAGTAGGGTGATAAGTAATACACTGAATACAAATGTACATAGCTTAAGATGAAACTAACTTAAACGTAATTATTCAACATGAAGCATATATCTCAGTCAGGGGCGTAGGAGCAACTATACAATGGGTGGACAGCATTACCACGTACAGGCCTAACATTTATATGTATGTATGTATGTTCAATTAATGTCAAGCCCTTTGCGGGGACCTTAACATGTTTTCCTGGGCAGGCTTAGCCGACCTAAGTGGTTAACCAGTACTAAGCAATGTGTGTGAGGTGCCTTGCTCAATGACACTACATACGTGGCCTGACCGAGTATCGAACCCGGGGCCGTTCGATTCCAAATCCGACGCTCTACCACTGGACCACGGATGCCACACTTTAGGTAACCCCCCCCCCCCTCAGTACTGCTTCACAAATATAATATGTAAAACACAAACAGATGTTGGTATTATCACACTATGAATACACTATGAATACACACTATGTTATATGTCCATGGTCGTATAAGCTTTAGCATCGGTGATCCATTCAATCATGCTAATTGAGTTCGTTCTCTTATCAGTATACCGGCCCCTTTCCAGCTATTATTGGTGGAGGAAGACCCCGGGTGCCTCTGCGGGCAGTATGTCAGGCTTGGTTGGGTACCCTGGTAACACCACCGACCTTCCACAATCCAGCTGGATAACTTACGCACATGAAATAATTTCACTAATGTTGTAAGAACGTGATTCGCAATCTTGCTCAATTTTTTTTTATTTAAGTTTATTTAACGTCGCTACCGGTTTCCCATTTGAGCGACGGGCAGTTTACCTAACACCACCTTTCCTGGGTAGGCTCCAGCGGTTAACCATTACTTGGTGCACCAACCTCCGTAAGAAACTGCCAACTATTTCATATAAATGAGACACGGTCTGAACGGGGCTCGAACCCGTGACCATCAGAAATGATAGGTTACAGTGGAATACAAGTCAGCGACCTTAACAACTCGCTCAATTAAATGTATATAAACAAATAAATAGATGACAGATAAAACATTTTCCTAGAAATGCAAAATACAATCATCTAGATTGGAGCAGTCGACAGCTTATTTACACTATGTACACCTGCAAATGCTTAAACAAGTAGAGTATGTGTACAATAAGAAGCAGATCATATACTTCTTATTTCGCTATATACACATATATCTCCTTCCTATGTAAACTGTTTCCTGCTCCATCGAACCCAATTTATTTTTGTTAAACTTTATTTATTTTACAACCATTGCGAAGCAATTTCTAACAACTTATATTAATCACTCTCGTTGGCTCGGATGACAGCGTATATATGGTCATTCATGTGGGAGGAAACCGGGGTACCCGGAGAAAACCCACGTGTCCGATCTGGTGACTACCGTACCATCTCGCATACTTCCCGGTCCGAGAATCGAACCCGGGTTGCATTGGTAAGAAGCGAGCGAGCGAGCTAACCACTGCGCTAATCTGACAGCCCAATTTAATACAATGTATATAAATGTATGCACATTTATAAATGATTTACAAAGACGCACTCGTAACGGCTAAGTACCTATCTGATTTATTAAATCAGATAGGTACTTAGCCGTTACGAGTGCGTCTTTGTCAAATAAATTCCACATCGCCTCTTCTCTCTTCCTCGTGGCGATGGATTCCATCAGGAATGAGGTCTCGATATATAGCGATACAAATAATACCGAAATAACTTGTTTCGCTATCGAGCTCAAATAAATGTGTATGCAGTAATAAATCAGACCGTTTACATACAATGTAATATAATGTATATATGGCTACTTATGGTGTGCACCCATCCCTACTAGTCACAGAACGGAGCAAATAAATGGCTGTCCGATTAGCGCAGTGGTTATCGCGCTCGCTTCTCACCAATGCAACCCGGGTTCGATCCATGGACCGGGAAGTATCTGAGATGGTGGTACGATGGTCGCCAGATCGGACAGGTGGGTTTTCTCCGTGTACTCCGGCTTCCTCCCACACGAATGACCACGTATACGCTTGCATCCGAGCCAACGAGAGTGATTAATATAAGTTGTTAAAACTTGCTTCCCAATCGATGTAAAATAAATAAAGTTTAACAAATAAACATAAATGGGGTTTCCCCTTTTGGGGTGGGGGGGGGGGGGCGAAACGGAAAAACATGTATAAGATATACTAACCTACGGGCGAGATATACAATATGTAGATACTAATATAAGCATAACCTTCCTTCTGAGCAACTCTAAATCCAAACTTCTTTGAATATATTTATGTAAATCGATCAAATGGTTCCCCTATTCCTGTATCAATATGTTGCATATGTGTAACATATTCATATGTGTACCACATCAGCTAATCAAATAATAATCCCTAGCACTTTGTACAATACCATCAGAAAATAAAGATACGTTCAATACGCTTATATCTACAGCGCTGATAAGCCATTTATCGGCTTTCTGGAGGTACACCACGGGGTGAAATGTTCCACACGGTAACCGTGATTTACATACATATAAACCTGTAACCCAGATATAGGTAGTAATAACGCATGCACGAGTGTAAAATAGCATTTGTTATGCATGTAGTTTTAAATATATATCAGCGTATAGATATATAAGTAAGGTGTCTTTCCATGCGGTATATTTATAACCCAAGTGTAACCCCCACCAGGTGCTACAGATGTATAACCATGGTAACGGGAGTGTGTTCTAACTAATCATTACAAATTGCTATCGCCTGATTGTGTCACTTTATACATAGTTGTTTGCACCTTGATCTGTCGTGCAACAAGTCTGTTCGTGCAGGGGCGGTTATTTAATTGCGGCGATAGAACTCAGTAATGTGCTGGGGTGGTTACTTATGGGTGGCGATAGAACTGGTGCGCGTATTCATGCATCTGCCGTGTAGCATTACAAATGTATACAGTTCAACATTGCTAATACAGGGGCGGTTACTTACGTGTGGCGATATAACTGGTGTGCACCTTGATCCGTCGTGCAACCTTGCTAATACAGAGGCGGTTACTTACGTGTGGCGATAGAACTGGTGTGCACCTTGACCCGTCGTGCAACATTGCTAATACAGGGGTGGTTACTTACTGGGGCGATAGAACTGGTGTGCACCTTGATCCGTCGTGCAACCTTGCTAATACAGGGGCGGTTACTTAGGTATGGCGATAGAACTGGTGTGCACCTTGTTCCGTCGAGCTTCATTGCTAATACAGGGGTGGTTATTTACGTGCGGCGATAGAACTGGTGTGCACCTTGATCCGTCGAGCTTCATTGCTAATACAGGGGTGGTTACTTACGTTTGATTTTCTTCATTGTACAATGTTTCGCACTCGCACGGAATTGTGGTACTATGATGTAGTTCGAAGTATTAGCACCTTAGACCGCTCGGCTATTACCACCTTGAAATGTGAAATCAATGTTATTCAATGAGAAACATTAGTCAATTACTGCCCCTGAATACTCCTAATAGTAGATTGGTCCTCTTAATTGGTTTCCTCTGTTTGTATCGTTGTTTCCTTTGTACCACATGTTTTCCATTCTTATCCGTATTCGCGTCTTATAATTATGAAATTATTAAATCTCCACAGATATCCTTTAGCATGTTCACTGGATACCTTAATGTAAAAATGGGTTCAATTAATTAATACAATTTTGATAAAATTACATTTATCCTAACGCAACATCTGGTTAGACGACAACAGTAAAAACAAAGGATTCCAACTAAAGGGACATTATACATTTAGGGATAAATCTGACTTTATCCATCAATGGAGGTAATAGAAAAACCAGTAATGTCTCTCATTAAGCTACACAGACGGATCTGTAGTCCAGTGGTAACACGCTGGACTGGTAATCAAGGGATCGCAGGTTCGATCCCCCGTCTGACCCTAATAAAATTAACAGTCTTTCAGATGGGACGTTAAACCGAGGTCTCGTGTCGGTGCTTTACACCGTGCACGTAAAAGAACCAGAGGAGACTCTGGAATGGGTCTCTGTCTGTATCATTGCACTATCCTCCAAAAATCTAAAATAACTAATCTCTTCAGGAGGCGTCGCTCATATGGGTAACCGGTAGCGACGATAAATAAACATAAATCACACACATTAAACTGCAAAAATCCACTGCAAATGAAGCGTGTAATTATGATAATATCTCAAGTAAATATATTCATTGGATATTTATCATTTCTTGGCGACTATTTCGATTTTTGTAAACACACATACATTACCTTTGGGTATAATTATCTCAGTAAATATAAGTACTAAAAAAATGGCCCAAACGATAACGTGTTATTTACAAGCATCACTATAAATAGGTTTGGAATACTATGGCCCAACGATAACGTGTTATTTACACGCATTACTATAAATAGGTTTGGAATACTATGGCCCAACGATAACGTGTTATTTACACGCATTACTATAAATAGGTTTGGAATACTATGGCCCAACGATAACGTGTTATTTACACGCATTACTATAAATAGGTTTGGAATAATGTGGCCCAACGATAACGTGTTATTTACAAGTATTACTATAAATAGGTTTGGAATACTGTGGCCCAACGATAACGTGTTATTTACAAGCATTACTATAAATAGGTTTGGAATACTGTGGCCCAACGATAACGTGTTATTTACAAGCATTACTATAAATAGGTTTGGAATACTGTGGCCCAACGATAACGTGTTATTTACAAGCATTACTATAAATAGGTTTGGAATACTGTGGCCCAATGATAACGTGTTATTTACACGCATTACTATAAATAGGTTTGGAATAATGTGGCCCAACGATAACGTGTTATTTACAAGCATTACTATAAATAGGTTTGGAATACTGTGGCCCAACGATAACGTGTTATTTACAAGCATTACTATAAATAGGTTTGGAATACTGTGGCCCAACGATAACGTGTTATTTACAAGCATTACTATAAATAGGTTTGGAATACTGTGGCCCAACGATAACGTGTTATTTACAAGCATTACTATAAATAGGTTTGGAATATTGTGGCCCAATGATAACGTGTTATTTACAAGCATTACTATAAATAGGTTTGGAATACTGTGGCCCAACGATAACGTGTTATTTACAAGCATTACTATAAATAGGTTTGGAATACTGTGGCCCAACGATAACGTGTTATTTACAAGCATTACTATAAATAGGTTTGGAATACTGTGGCCCAACGATAACGTGTTATTTACAAGCATTACTATAAATAGGTTTGGAATACTGTGGCCCAACGATAACGTGTTATTTACAAGCATTACTATAAATAGGTTTGGAATACTGTGGCCCAACGATAACGTGTTATTTACAAGCATTACTATAAATAGGTTTGGAATACTGTGGCCCAACGATAACGTGTTATTTACAAGCATTACTATAAATAGGTTTGGAATACTGTGGCCCAACGATAACGTGTTATTTACAAGCATTACTATAAATAGGTTTGGAATACTGTGGCCCAACGATAACGTGTTATTTACAAGCATTACTATAAATAGGTTTGGAATACTGTGGCCCAACGATAACGTGTTATTTACAAGCATTACTATAAATAGGTTTGGAATACTGTGGCCCAACGATAACGTGTTATTTACAAGCATTACTATAAATAGGTTTGGAATACAATGGCCCAACGATAACGTGTTATTTACAAGTATTACTATAAATAGGTTTGGAATAAGCCAACTCAATACGTAGGGTGTAATAAATAATCCTGAGTGCCAAGTAATGCATACATAAATGATAATAAACTTCTTTTTACCCGTTATAATACTATTAGCCCGTGCTATATTTTTCGCGGGAATCACGTTATCGTTGGGTACTGTGCTTTCAAAGTAAAGTAATAACGGTTGTAAACAAACATTCGATACACTATTGCATTATAGGTAAGTCAGGTATAGCCTATTAAACAATAAATCACAGTATAAACACCGCACAACATTATCGGAAGAGTCCATTGACTCGTTATAGGTGTTTTTATATTACTATTTATAGGCAAACGTTACCATTCAATGTTATAGACTACACAATAGTCAATTTGCCTATAAATAGTAATATAAAAACACCTATACCAAGTCAATTAACTCTTCCGATAATGCTGTGATTATCGTGCGGTGTTTATACCTGTAAGCTACCGTATATTGCCTTACCTATACAGTAGTGTAATATTCCAACGGTATTATTACTTTACTTTGAAAGCACAGTATCTTTAGTAATAGGTATATAAATAATACTCTACGTTCAATGATGCATATTCACGCTATTTAAAACTGTTAACATAAGGTTACTTATAGGCCCGTTGGGCCGGGTGTTAAAATTTCAGATTATACTGAATATATGTCGTAAATATGTTGGAAAACACTAAGTCACTATAATAAACAATTATCTTATCTTATCATACATTAGTATTTATATTTTACCAAAATCATCCTTTAGTACGATATAGTGCTGCTTTAAAATTCGATGTATTTTTTCAAAATGATACCAATTTGAGTCTAAAATTAAACAGAGATAATGTGTCACATTGACTACAACAATATATGATCCCGTCGCGGGACGTAGAGTGCATTTTTTGTCCTATTTGGTGTTTTCATTTTCTGTGACAATTATTTGCAGGCCCATATAGGAGCTACGCCCCTGACCAGTACTAAGCAATCATGCGTGATATACCTTGTTCACACCACGTACGTGCCCTGACCGAGTATGTATGTTCCATTAATGTCAAAGAGTGTGTTTTACGTTTATTTATCGTCGCTACCGATTGCCCATATGAGCGACGCCTCCTGAAGAGATTAGTCATTTTAGATTTTGGAGGATAGTGCATGATACAGACAGAGACCTATTCCAGAGTATCATCTGGTTCTTTTACGTGCACAGTGTAAAGCACCGACACGAGACCTCGGTTTTACGTCCCATCTGAAAGACTGTTAATTGTATTAGGGTCAGACGGGGGATCGAACCTACGATTCCTGTATTACCAGTCCAGCGTGTTACCACTGGACTACAGATCCGTCTGTGGTTAATGTCAAACCCCTTCCGGGGACCTATACATGTTTTCCTGGGCATGCTTAGCCGACCATAGCGGTTAACCAGTACTAAGCAATGTGTGTGAGGTGCCTTGCTCAATGACACTACATACGTGGTCTGAATGAGGATCGAACCCGGATCGATTCCAAATCCGACGCTCTACCATTGGACCACGGACGTCACAATTAATTATTAATAGAACAATACCAGACTGTTGAACCTTAACTGGTCGTTGTATGTGTCTACTAACAATTATGTCACTTTGGACATTGTTTGTAAGAATTCTTTCGGTTTTTATCCGCAATATTCGCTTTGTAGAGAAACTTTCGCTTTATTAGGCTACAATCAAGATCATACCGAACGCTCGCTGTTTCCTATGTTTTTATTTAGCGTTCCGAAAAATTGATTTAGTTGACAGGGAAGCTACAACTTGTTTGTGCAGATCCGTGCTTTCGACTTCATTGCTGTCTCTGGAACGTTAAAAACATATTTGTAATTTTAATACAGCTGGGGATTTTGTCATGTAGTTTCAGTTCCGATCTAACGAATGCATGAACAGTGGATGTGAGATTTGTAACACAAACGGATAAAATAACAGTTTCATGACTGTCACAGAGTAGCAGATACTTGTCTGTTGTAAGTATTCCCAGTACCATGTGGGCTTGTGAGGTTTATTGTAATTATTCTAACCTAATCTAGGGATAGTATGGTAACCCCTAATTTTCTCTCTTTGATTTGTACACGGTCCACATTGTCGTACAGTCAGTCTGTTGTGGTTGATGTTACCGCCCACATATCATGGGTGCTATCAGGAACTTAGATAGAAATTTAAACTTTATTTATTTTACTTACAACGATTGCGAAGCAAGTTCTAACAACTTATATTAATCACTCTTGTTGGCTCAAATGAAAGCGTAAATGTTGTCACTCGTGTGGGAGGAAACCGGAGTCCCCGGAGAATACCCACCTGTCCGATCTGGCGACCACCGTACCATCTCACATACTTCCCGGTCCGAGGAGTAACCGGGTTGCATTGGTGAGCAGCGAGCGCGCTAACCACTGTGCTAATCGGACAGCCAAAATAGAAAGGGTGCATGTCAATTCGTACCCTGGACATTTCGTACGCAATGTCTTGACACGATTCTTACCCAATGTCTGAAACGTTTCATACCTAATTTATGAGATGATTCGTACCCAGTTTGGATGTTGCGGACCCAATGTCTACTCGCCTATGTCGTCCTTTAGAATGATCTCTGAAAGATAAGATAAATTAAATTAGTTTGTTTCAGTTGGCAAGAAAGTACTTTCATTACTTTCCTATATTTATGCTTTTAACTTCTTTGCAATTTTTGACGCTCAACATGTCTACATCCCCACATGGGGTTCGATATTAGAGAAAGATAGACAGGGATCATTTTAGAGGGTGATGTGGGTGAAATAGTCGCCCTAGAGACCCTGATTTCCCCCTCTGGGGGCCTCACTTCTCCCTAAAATTGTTTAGGTTTTTACGATTTTCAAACAAAATTTTGTCTAGTAAGATACACTGGCCCATTCATTATAAAGCACTCCTTCTATTCAAATGTTGTATTTAATGGTTGTACTGTGTATTTTAACCCTATTTTGCAGAAGTATATTAAAGAACACCATTTAAGGAAGTGATCACGCGCTTTCTCACTTCTCTCAAAAATCTGACCTAGAATGACCCCTGTATTAAAGAACACCATTTAAGGAAGTGATCACGCGCTTTCTCACTTCTCCCAAACATTCTGACCTAGAATGACCCCTGTATTAAAGAACACCATTTAAGGAAGTGATCGCGCGCTTTCTCACTTCTCCCAAAAATCTGACCTAGAATGACCCCTGTATTAAGAAACCTTTAGGAAGTGTGGTTTCTCACTTCTCCCAAACATTCTGACCTAGAATGACCCCTGTATTAAAGAACACCATTTAAGGAAGTGATCACGCGCTTTATCACTTCTCCCAAACATTCTGACCTAGAATGACCCCTAGGGTCCCTGACCTAGAATGACCCCTGATTAATGTCTTAATTTTGGGGTTATATTTGCATATGTATATCTATGGAAACAATAATTATAATCAAAAGCTGTGATGTGTATGATGTTTTTATTTACAATGTACAATACGTATATGTAGATATTTTCCATTGAATGAACCCTGATAGATAAGTAATAAAATGATGTAGCATACGGTCTGATTGGGCCTTTAACTGAAGGAAAGTTACAATTATCAGGGCTCATTCTAGAGGGTAACATTAGCGAAAATAGTCGCCCTAGGGACCCCTGACTTCGCCCCCTAGGGGGCCCCACTTCTCCTTAAAAAAAAGTAAAGAAACAATTATTTGTTTTTACAATTTTCTTACAAGATTTTGTCCACTGGAAGTGCTCACTCCTTCTATTCAAATGTTGCACGGACATCGCAGGTACCGGTGTAGAACCACCGATCTTCCACAAAGTAGCTGGATAGCTTCATCACATGAAATAAAGTAAAACAACTGCAGGCCCCGAGGTTATAAAACTTTTCTCAGATCTCAAACTCAAGAAATTTGATTGGTTGATTGCGAGTTTCACACCAGGCTGAACACAATCAGAAGCTTGAGACTGAGTTTGAGATTGGAGAAAAGTTTTATAACCTCCAGCCCTGGGCTCATTCTAGAGGGCGATGTGGGCGAAATAGTCGCCCATTATAAAGCACTCCTTCTATTCAAATATTGTATTTAATGGTCATATTGTGTATTTTAACCCTAATTTGCAAACATTTATTAAAGAACACCATTTAATGATGCAATCGCGCGCTTTCTCACTTCTCCCAAAACATCTGACCTAGAATGAGCCCAGAACGATAATTAGAAATACCACAAGTACACTCAACAAACTTGTCACCAATTAGATAATTGTAGTGTATTTCGGCGTGGGTAGAACATCGGCCCGGCTAGCTCAGTTGGTAAAGCTGTCCGACTAATCTACAGGAGGTCGTGGGTTCGAGTCCCACGTCGGGTCACTGACTTTTCTGCTCTTTCTTTGCTTGGTCACTTTATAATATTGGAGCTAATTGGATTCTACTAAATTAACCTGCAGTTGTTTATTGTTTCATAGGTTGAACAATGGATGATACACAGAGAGATGGTAGCGATTCAGATTGGGATAGCACCCTGGACTTCACCTCCCCGCGTCAAGTTGGTATCGGGCATCTGAGGCCGGGATTGAACATGGAGGTTGAGGAGGAGTCGGCACTGTCGGACGAAAGTGATATTGACATTGCTGATAACCTACCTATCGACAAACATGTCATTAAGAATGGTATGTACAAGGATTCCACAGGCCGCCATATTAACAGGGCTCATTTTAGAGGGCAAGTTGGGCAAAATAGTTGCCTTATGGAGTAGACACCCATGGGGGCCCCACTGTTCCATAAAATAAATTTTTTTAAATTATGTTTACACATTCCATATTCTTGTATACCACTGTAACCTATCATCACTGATGGTCACAGGTTCGAGCCCCCGCTCAGACCGTGTTTCATTTATATGAAAAAGTTGGCAGTTTCTTACGGAGGTTGGTGCATCCAAGTACTGGTTAACCGCTGGAGCCTGCCCAGGAAAGGTGTTGTTAGGTAAACTGCCCGTCGGCGATATAGCCCGAAATGGTGCTGATGCAGGCGTAAAACCCGAAATATAACATAACATATATAACATAACACAAATTCCATACAGATTTTGGTTCAATAAGATACACTGGCCACTGTAAAGCAATCCTTGATATCAAATGTTTTATTAAATGGTCATTGTCATGCTGTGTATTTTAATACCATTTTATAAAAATTTTAAGACGTAATCGAGCACTTTCTCACTTCTCCCAAAGACTCTGACCTAGAATGAGCCCTGTGCATGTAATCTATCTCTACCGCTGCAGCTGCAGCACCATCTTAAAGTATTATGTGCAGTTGTCCATTTTGATTTGGGACACGCTTAGTCCCAATGTAACCCACCCAGAAAGAGAGAGGCAATGTGAAATTTACAGGTGGGTGCAAATTCCAGGCCTTTCATTTCATACCTGAAGCGAACGTACTACTGCAGCTGCACTAGCATGACCTAAACTTCTGACTGTCTAAAATCAGTGTAATGTTCATTAATGTATAATCGCTTCTTACCAATGCAACCCGGGTTCTATCCTCGGACTGGGAAGTATGTAAGATTGTACGATGGTCGCCAGGTCGGACAGGTGGTTTTCTCTGGGTACTCCGGTTTCCTCCCATGCGAATGACAACATTTACGCTTTCATCTGCACCAACTAGAGTGATTAATATAAGTTGTTAGAACTTGCTTCGCAATCGTTGTAAAATAAATAAAGTTTAATGGTTTAATGTCAATTTCTGTTTTTTACGCATAGTTATCTATTTATTGCATTAATAATATTGATAAAATAGACAGTAAAATAAAGCATCACACATACGTGTATAATGATACATTGAACATCTGATCAATTGAACTTTCAAATAATGTCTCAAGCAGCCAACCAAAGGAATATGAAAAACTGGCTGCTTAATACAGGTTGTTAGTTTAATAGAGGTGGTTAACATGCTCGCTTCTCACCAATGCAACCCGTGTTCGATCCTCGGACCGGGATGTATGTGAGATGGTACCATTGTCACCAGATCAGACATGTAGGTTTACTCCAGGTACTCCGGTTTCCTCCCACACGAATGACCACATTTACGCTTTCATCTGCGCCAACAAGAGTGACTAATATAAGTTGTTATAACTTGCTTCGCAAACAAATAAAGTTTAAACTTTAATAGAGGTGACCACTAACACAGGTTTGATCTTATTTCAGTATTAAAGCCCACAGATGAGAGACCGAGAGCGCCGTCTCCCAGACATAAGGAGAACAATATTATTCTAGCACAGAAACAACAGAACGTGCACCACAAACAATCACAGAGGTAATACATCCTATAAACGAAGGACTTCATATTGAGAATGAGGCCTAGAAATGACATTTTGTAGCACACAGAGGTGTATAAATTGTTTTGGTTTCCATATTTTTATTTAGTATGGTCTTAATTGCTAAATTGAAGATGTTTAGACATTTAGGGAGTTATCCGTTACCACTGTGATGGTCGCTATGTAACCACACTAAATTTGAGACTAAATCATATTATTCAGCATATTGATTCGATATGGTGTATGTGCAACATCTTGTCTGTACCTCAAAGTCAAGGTCACACTTAGGGGTCAAAGGTCACATCTGTTTCAGTAATATCATGCTAAGTAGTAACTACTGCAGAGAAGTTTACGAAATTTCACACATGTGTTCAGTATATCGAAAGTGCAGCATCAGGGTGCTACCATACAGGCCTTGAGGTTATAAATCTTTTCTCCAATCTCAAAACTCAGTCTCAATCGTCTGATTGGTTCAGCTGACAGTAACACTCAACAGAATCAACCAATCAGATCACTTGAGTTTGAGATTTGAGGAACGTTTTATAACTTCGGGGCCTGGTCAACGGTATTATAAAGTATGTCTGTATTTAATTGTACATATTTGTTTATATTATAGGGTGGAGCAGCCAGCCAATCGGTATACACAGAATGCGGATCCACATGATCCGCCACCATACAACTTCAGAGAAGCTTTAACAGGTCAGTGTAATTAAAAACGTGTTTAATTTAGATCCTTTTTTTTCAATCTGTCATGGATTTATTTTGTGTGTTTGTGTTTTACGTTTATTTATCGTCGCTACCGGTTGCCCATATGAGCGACTCATCCTGAAGAGATTAGTCATTTTAGATTTTTGGAGGATGGTGCAATGATACAGACAGAGACCCATTCCAGATTCTCCTCTGGTTCATTTACGTGCACAGTGTAAAGCACTGACACGAGACCTCGGTTTAAAGTCCCATCTGAAAGACTGTTAATTTTGTTAGGGTCAGGCGGGGGATCGAATCGGATACTCGATTTTTTTTAGAAACACATGCATATACATATTAGTTGAAAGTTAGAATGTAAGATTCATGTAGTTCTTTAAACTTTCAAGAAATACACAGAACCTACACGCCTTGCTACAGGGGTCGGATCCTTTCTATCCATCCCAGGCTCGTTGTCCGATATAGTCAGTCATGTATTATTATAAACGGAATCCAACCTTTATTATGAACATTAGTTTGGCTACTACATTGTCAATGTATGTCGTATTGGTAATGCCGTGAAGAGGTGCTTCTATGAGGGAAAGGGTTAAATAACCCCATTTAAGGACGCAATCAAGCGCATTCTCACTTCTCCCAATAATTCTGACCCATAATGAGAGCACTGCTTTATGAAACATTAATGAGAACCACACAACACAACACAACACAACTCATCACAACTCAACACAACTCAACACAACACAACTCAACACAACTCAACACAACACAACTCAACACAACTCAACTCAACTCAACACAACTCATCACAACTCAACTCAACTCAACTCAACACAACACAACACAACTCAACACAACTCAACTCAACACAACTCAACACAACACAACTCAACACAACTCAACACAACTCAACTCAACACAACACTGAACTCAACTCAACTAGAGTGATAAATTACATATTAGGAGTGCTGGAGTTCAGCTAGATACACAGACGGATCTGTAATCCAGGGATCGCAGGTTCGAACCCCCGTCTGACCCTAATAAAATTAACAGTCTTTCAGATGGGACGTTAAACCGAGGTCTCGTGTCGATGCTTTACACTGTGCACGTAAAAGAACCAGAGGAGACTCTGGAATGGGTCTCTGTCTGTATCATTGCACTATCTTCCAAAATTTAAAAGGAATAATCTCTTCAGGGTGCGTCGCTCATATGGGCAACCGGTAGCGATGATAGATAAACATAAAATGCACTCTAGCGATGACCTTCACTGGTATGTATCTATTATTGCTTGAGTATTTACCACATATCCAAGTACTATGCCATTACAGTAACTGTAGTCAATTTAATTAATTTCAGATAAGGGACGAACTCCAGAACCAGCTGAAAGGGGTCTACCCGGGAAAGACAGGAAAGGAACAGCTTATGACCCTGTTCCTAGTCCAACACCCAGGGGTGTAATGAAAAATCAAGGCAGTGTTAGAAGTAAGTGAATTGCTGTGTATTATGATGTACAGGGTGTGTTAGAAGTAAGTGAATTGCTGTGTATTATGATGTACAGGGTGTGTTAGAAGTAAGTGAATGCTGTGTATTATGATGTACAGGGTGTGTTAGAAGTAAGTGATTGCTGTGTATTATGATGTACAGGGTGTGTTAGAAGTAAGTGAATGCAGTGTATTATGATGTACAGGGTGTGTTAGAAGTAAGTGAATGCTGTGTATTATGATGTACAGGGTGTGTTAGAAGTAAGTGACTGCAGTGTATTATGATGTACAGGGTGTGTTAGAAGTAAGTTACTGCTGTGTATTATTATGTACAGGGTGTGTTAGAAGTAAGTTACTGCTGTGTATTATGATGTACAGTGTGTGTTAGAAGTAAGTTACTGCAGTGTATTATGATGTACAGGGTGTGATAGAAGTAAGTCACTGCAGTGTATTATAATGTACAGTGTCTGATAGAAGTAAGTCACTGCAGTGTATTATAATGTACAGTGTCTGATAGAAGTAAGTTACTGCAGTGTATTATAATGTACAGGGTGTGCTAGAAGTAAGTTACTGCTGTGTATTATAATGTACAGAGTGTCTCCACCCATGCAGACATTTAATCGTTTAAGTCTGTAAATACGATGTTTTCCTCTGATATCCACAATTATGCTCAGATATCCTTGTCATGAATTGGCGCGTATTACGGCATTCCGCCAACACAAACATGTGTGTGACGTTACGTCACTTTCACGTACTACGATCGGTTACTTGTAAACATTAGTTGAATAAAGATAAGACAAAAGACACAACGTTTAGTAATTACGATCTAGAGTCCCTATCTTTCCGAAAATCCTATCCAGTTTTTGCATGAGTAATTTACCCAAAACCACCGGCACAAGACACAAAATTATTTTATTTTGCCCAATGGTCATATAGTAAGTAATGTTTACTAAAAAAAAAAATGTGTGTCTTGTGCCTGTGCCTAAAACCTTGTCTGTTTATGTTTCCTGATTTGCCTATTATGTGCTACACACTGATATATTTTAACCCATTCAACCCCAAGTAACTGACATGGACTGGTGCGTGATATTTTCAGACCAATAAATTAATAAGAAAATTACCTTTGGACCAGTTCATTTATCAAAATGGGTAATTTTATCTAAAAATAGTAATAATTATTACTGGCAAAAAAGTGCAGATCCTGATGAGACGGCTCGTCACGAGCCGGCTCATCTGGATCTACACTTTTCATAAGCCTATTTAGAGGCCTGTGGGGTTGAAAGGGTTAAGCAGCGGATTAGAAATTGTGATTATGGTATTTAAATAATAATTTGATACAGATTATAATTATGTATAATAGTTGCCGTGTGGTTACGGTCGTTGACTTCAAATCATGTGCACCTCACCGCTATACGTTCCAATCTCACCACCTGCGTTGTACGCTTGCCCACATGATTCGCCATATATTTCACCGAATGAACATTGAAAGCATTATTATCTCGAGTGGCTCTAGCCAACGAGTTCCAATATTATCTATGTTCATGAGTGAATAGATAGAAAACAATGTAATCGTTCGCTAAATGGTGATAGAACGTCATGTTTCAATGAATATAAATGACATCATAAAGACAAAGTCATTAATGACGTCACTGACTAAATCTAAATACGTTCGCGTTTCAACATGCAACGGCTAGGTACCACATGTGCAAAACAATGAAAAATAAATTGTGTTATTCCACTGCTTTCAACCAGCGGAATAACACATTTTATTTCACTAATAAATTTCTATAATTCATGGGAAAGCATTAAATAAACCAGGACTATTTTACATATAAAATGTAGTGCAATAGTTACTTTTGAAATCATAAAAATACTTTAACAACATAAACTTAAAGCAGCATTACATAGTAATAAAGGATGTTTTGGGTAAAATATAAATACTAATGTGTGTGTGTTTACAAATATCGAAATAGTCGCTCAGAAACTATAAAATTCCAATAAATTTAAACCGTCATATACGCGTATTTGTTTATCAACACACGAAATATAAACACAGTGCGCATGCGTGAAACAACAGAGGATGTAAAAAACAACTTATATTTTGAACATGAAATACTATCTATCTATCTTCCTCTAATGTCGAACCCCTCGCGGGGATGTAGAAATGTCCCTAAAGACTTATCAAGTAATTTAATTAAAAAAGACAACGTGGGACAAATGGGGACGATACATTCCGAATGCAAACAAGTGCGGACGATGCGTTCTGGTTGTAAACAAGTGCGTGACCGATCGACTCGGAAAGTCCTACTTTCGGTTTCGAATTTTATCGCAAAAAAACAATGTTTACCAAATGAACATAAGCATACAAAGTATAATGTTAGAATGTGTAGCAGCATTGCTACCCATACGTAAAAATTGAATTTTTCAAATATCTTTTATTTCATACGATGTAATGCTGCTTTAAACATAAAGCTTTAATACCCAATAATGACGTTTTTAACATTTATTTGTTGAAAAGTAAATCACAAATTTTCATGAGCACCAGACGGCCATACATCTACAAGAGCAGTGATGTTTCATGGTATCATAAATGGCTACATAAATATGGTGCATTTTGTTTGGCGGAAAGGGAACCAAGTTATTTATGTTCAGAAATGTATTCCTCAATGCTGAGGTCTTCCTTGGATAAAAATCTTTCCATCGTCCGGCGTGAAGAGTTTTCGCCCAGAACAGGTTTTCGCCCAACTGTGGAAATAGCAAGTCGCGAGAGATCACGCAATATTTCACGCTCCAGTTACCGGAATTATACATACCTTGTGCACTTCCAATCTATTTCTAACTGATCATAATATATCAGACAAGGTAAATTAGCGGTGAAAACTTTAAACCTACCCCGGTTTTCACTAACTTTAAGCACTGTAGAAATGGTAGTGGAAGTCGTGTGGTAGCGTGTTCGATTCAGGTGTGAAAGGCCCGGAGTTTGAGCCCAGCTGTAGCTGTTACGATTGTGCATTTAGATCTGCATGTATGCGCAGTACCAGGGTACATGAAACTACTGTGACACAGACAGCGTTATTTTATATATATCTCTCATTTATAATGATTTATTTGAGGTACGGGTTCGTGGGACGAGTCTGATGCGGATGAACGGACACTGCGGGAGGTGAGGTCCAACTACAGGCAGGAGAGACAACGAGAGGATCAAAAGATGAAAGAAGGTGATAATTGATGCGGAACCATCAGCTTATTTTCGCAAGAGTCGTATTTTTAGCATGACTGTTCGAAATATAGTGATGGCTCTTAATTTGTACTCTCACTTGTGTGTTGCTCATTTTTCCCAATTTAGTTTATACAAATTTATATTAGCTCGATTACAAAACAAGTTCTTATAACTTTTATTAACCTTTTCCCTCATAGAAGCACCTCTTGACGTCATTATCAATACAACATACATTGACAATGTAGTAGCCAAACAAATGTTCATAATAAAGGCCAGAATCTCATGTAGTTCCAGTAATATCTATGGAAGTGGGATAGATATGTTGACTACCTATCCACTGCATGATAGCTAAATGGCTGTCGTTTGTATGGCGATATAATAGTATATTAACCTAAACCTCTATGAAGGAAAGGGTTAAATGCCTGTCGTTTGTATGGCGATATAATAGTATATTAACCTAAACCTCTATGAAGGAAAGGGTTAATCAATCTCAAAGCCTCATTCCTTATGGAATTCATCGCCATGAGGGAGAGAGAAGAGACAATGTGGAATTAAAATAACCCTGGAATGATGTTGTTAGGTAAACTGGTAGCGACGTTAAACAAACTTAATTATAAAAACAAATTACACCCATTCACAATGTCTTTCCACGGTACTATTTTCTGAACATTTATGCAAATTTGTGATGAGGCTAATGTCCACTCTGGCACTCTGAACATTTCAGCGTTGAGGTTACTGTTCAGATGGGGCTAGTGTCCATAATCCAATGACTTACAGTAGATATATATATATTAAGAAAAACAGCAGCAATTGAGCTTTGGTGTTTCTTATGCATTTTGTACTAGAGATTCAATAAGTGTGTATTTGCGAATCATTTCAGACGAGTGAAATAATTGGCCAAATTAACCCAGTTATGGCCCCTGAATTAGATGTTTTGTTTTTGTACTTCATTTAAGAAATAATACCTGAGGATCCAGACATTAATTATGAAGCAGTAATTGAAGGTAATTGCATTGAGCTTGTGTAGCTTCTGGAATACGTATGTCTGTGGCTTTTAACTCCGACATTTATTAACAATTAACATTTTTTACCCTACCAGCATCGCAGGATATAGGATGTACAGTCAAACCTGTCTATAAAGGCCACCCTCGGGAAAGGCAAAAAGTGGCCTTTGTTGGCAGGTGGCCTCTCAATAGAGGGTTAAAATGCATTGAAAATGGCTCGACGGGAGAGAAAAATGGTGGTCTTTAAAGACAGGTTTTTCATATGCGGCCTTTATTCGGAGGTGGCCTTTAGCACAGGTTTGACTGTACTTGTATTGAGATATATTTTAGATAGAAAAAATTGGACAGCTTCTTTGAGCATCCATTGTAAATTGCTGTATGAATTTTGCTTAAGAAATAATTGGTTTATTTATTTTATTTTATTTGGCGAATAAAACATGGTTTGGAGTTCTGACGTGTAGGAATTAACCTCGCAGGTCGTATGCCTAAGTGGTTAGTTATGGCACTGAGAATGACAAACCATGTTTTATTCGACTATAAATAACGCAAATGCAAATATTATTTCCATTCTAACCAAAATATCTACCGGTAAAAAGCGCAAAATTAGTTGTTTAGGAATCTTAAAATGATGTCACAAAATTATAAGAACGACGTCGTGTTTGACATCACCATGTTTTATTGCAGATTTAGTAACGGTAAATTCCTTCGTTACGTATACATCCAAAATGTCAAGCCATGTTAGAATGATAATTTTATGACTACATTTGAAGAAATAATGCTTAAACTAACCCTGATATAGTATTTATATACATTGTATAAAGCGCTATTTAATAGCATTCGTATAATCCGCTTTGTTTCAATCAGGCTGTGTGTGTTTGTACGCTGATCCCAGCTCAGTCATCTGAGTGCTTAGTTTAAACAAATTTATTTTAGCTCGATTGCGAAACACGTTCTTACAACTTATATTAATCACTCTCGAGACCTCATTCCTGATGGAATCCATCGCCATGAGGGAGAGAGAAGAGGCAACATGGAATTTAAATGCCTGCCTAAGAGCACAATCGTAATGGTTCCAGCGGGGCTCGAACTCCGGCCCGTACCAATTTCACCAAAGAGGCTTCTTGTTAACCCTTTCATCACCACAGACCTCTAAGTAGGCTTACAAAAAGCGTAGATCCAGATGAGCATGCTCGGGACGAGCCGTCTCATCAGGATCTGCACCTTTGGCCAGTAATATTACTATTTTTAGACAAAATTACCCATTTTGATAAATGAACTGGTCCAAATGTAATTTTCTTATTAATATATTGGTCTAAAAATATCATGGACCAGTCCATGTCTGTTACTTGGTGTTAAATGGGTTAAATACCATAAACTATAGAATTAGGTGTAAAATGTAGCTTTGAACTTAGTTCAGGTGGTAAATCTCATCCCATGGTGATGTTTAGGAAGGAAGGAGAATGGTTTTGTGATTTTGTATTTAATAAAATATTTTTAAAGACCTTGTGAATACCTTTCAGAAACTTCCATAGTGGAGAATCCACCGCAGACAGCCAGGTCAGAGACAACGTGGCGGAATTGGACACAGTTTGGCAAGAAAAACAAAGCATCAAAGAATACTTCTCAAAGCCAGGTACCAGCTGTTTAATGAAAGGCTATTAAATAGATATTCCTCATTGAACCCTTAACCCGATAGAGACACCTCCATAGAGATATAGGTTTATATACTACTGTATCTCCATTCATAATCAATGGATAAAGTCAGCTTATCTACTCGGGGGGAATGGCCGTAACTAATGTTGCATTGCTTTCTGGAAATATGTCATGGAATTTCATTAGAATTGTGTCATTATGACACAAATATAATGAAATTGCATGACATATTTAACTGTTATTTTCACCGCTAGCCTGTAGTTCAAATTTAATGTTTCTCTATTATTCACCAAAATATGTCGAAAGTTGATAAAAATGTATACAATCTTCAGTGCGTTATATTGTGGGATAATGTTTGACCCATGATATTCAATTGGTGGGATTATGTCGTATGCATGATTTTCAATGTGGGGGAGGGGGTGGGGGGTAAATTCCTAACCTGTGTGTAGGGGTAATAATGTCAGGAGGGGTAATAATTTCCTACACTCAATGTGGAAGTCGTGATAGAGCTGTGGTAGCGCGTTCACTTCAGGTGTGAAAGGCCCGGAGTATGAGCCCTGCTGTAGTCGTTATGATTGTGCCCTTAGGCAAGTCATTTAAATTCCACGATTTCTTCTTTTTTTATCGAAATACATGTATATAAACCATAGAGGATGTTATATCGTATCTTGAGAAATTTTGGCTTGTGAAAATGATATTTTACGGTGCGCGGTATACACCAGAATCAATTTGTTCACCGATTTTCATGCCAAAAAGTGTGTGCGCATTATACATCGGTAAATACGGTAATGTCCTACATCTCAGAGGATGAAAGTAATTTGTGCTGCTGAATAAAATAATCGCCTTATTTGTAAATAAAAACACTAATCGCTATTTAAATAAAACTGTCGCCAATGGCGATAATTGCGACCAACAGCTTGAGCATTGCGTCGTGCATATTATAGATACGAGTACTTTCCTATCACCCAGGAAAATCTACAATCACTAGAGCCGCCCATGCAGAGTGCACGGTCACAGTTGCAGAAGACACCTACATCAGCAAATGTACCGCCCAGAGTAGAGGTCTCTTCACCTTCTATGATTGAGGTCCACGATCCGAGGTAAATATGAACAGCCATAACGACATAAACCCAAGATCTAGAGGCTATTTCCTTACTTATGTGTATCATCCTGTTATACAGTCAAACCTGTCTATAAAGGCCACCGTTGGGAAAGTCAAAAAGTGGCCTTTGTTGGCAGGTGGCCTCTCAATAGAGGGTTAAAATGCATTGAAAATGGCTCGACGAAAGAGAAAAATGGTTGTCTTTAGAGACAGGTTTTTCATATGTGGCCTTTATTCGGAGGTGGCCTTTAGCACAGGTCTGACTGTATATTACATACCGTTAATGAATATTGAAAGCAATGTTATCACCAATGGTGCTAACTGTTTCACGAGTGAAATATAATTCGATCATTCACTTAATCCAATAAATTTTCTTTTTATTTTATGCTGAAAAGTGTCATTATGCAATTGTGCGCTAAAATGTTCTAAAATGTCACATAAATGACACCACCGACGGCATGAGTTCAAAAACATTTGAAACTGTAACAGATAGAAACAATAAATTTCAACATGCATCGGTTAGGTACGACATGTGTAAAGCAGTGAAAAATAAATGTGTTATTCCACTGCTTTCAACCAGGTGGAATAACAAATTTTATTTCACTGATAAATTTCTATATTTGTATTGTATTGTTTAATTGATTGACATTCTTAATCTGCTTTTCAGTAACCAATATTAACATCTGGAAAGGAATTTACATAAGCTCTCAGCTTGTTTTCCAATCCATTTCAGATATACTGTTGTATTTATATACCGTATATATATTGAATGAACTGAATAAAATATGTTTGAACTAATATTAACATCACTATTGCATTTCCTTCGATGAACGTATGTGCCCTGATTGCATACAATTTCACATGGGGGTTTCCAAATAATGATATGCAGCTGACATGCGCACTCGCAGCTACAGGCAATCGCATTATTATACAATGTTCGGTCTCCACACACTTTAACCACGCCCAATATAGTTCATACCATGATGGAAACTATTACCCCGCTATTCATTCCTTAATTAAAGATGACAGTTAACCCATAATCTGCCAAATAAATTGGATAGAATGTGCAAACAACATAGATCCAGATCAACCACGGCATATTGCCGCATCTGATCAGGATCTATGTTGTTTGCTATTCAGACAAGTGTTTTAGCTCCACTATCTGAATAGCTAACAGCATAGAACCTGATCAGACGTTTTGTACAACTGTAGAAGGCAGCACAGGGTGACTATTTCTCCCAAATCGATATGTACCTCCAGCTCTGGCACAGACACTTTTCTGGATTACAGGGCTCATTCTAGAGGGCGACTTGGGTGAAATAGTCTAAATAAAATTTATAAACAATTTTTTTTTTTAATTTTCATACACAATCTTATCAATTAACCCTTTGCACGCTAGCGGCATATACCTCCCTTTTGCAAATATCATATAGCTAGATCAAACGACACAGATCTGATTAGCAAACTTGGCTGTTGTTTGCAAATGTGATTTTATTTCCTCAGCAAACATAGGGTTAAGATACACTAGTCCATTATAAAGCACTGCTTCTATTCATATGTTCTATTTAATTGTCATATTATGTATTGTAACCCTATTGTATTAATTTATTAAATAACACCATTTAAGGACACAATCGCACTCTTTCTGACTTCTCCCAAATATTCTGAACTAGACTGAGCCCTGGATTATACCTTTTATTCAATCAAATTGAGTGAGCAACATCAGGAAGGTAGGGGCTGAGACAGGGATAGAAATCTGGTAATTCATATATGATACCCTAGAGTTTAATTAATAGAATATTATGTACACACAGGTACCGCAGTCCTATGCCATCTCAGCACCATGTTCCATATCATCAATACCCTGCCACCCCAGTCGCTATGCCAACTGTAGGAACAATAGAAGACAAGCCTTTTGAAGAACCCCGCAAACTGTTTGATAGAGATGAGGAAACTGGAAGGTATGAATTTAGTTGTATAGGTGGTTCATAGAGATGAGGAAACTGGAAGGTAGCGATTTAGTTGTATAGATGGTTGATAGAGACAATGAAACTGGAAGGTAGGGATTTAGTTGTATAGATGGTTGATAGAGATGAGGGAACTGGAAGGTAGGGATTTAGTTGTATAGATGGTTGATAGAGACAATGAAACTGGAAGGTAGGGATTTAGTTGTATAGATGGTTGATAGAGACAATGAAACTGGAAGGTAGGGATTTAGTTGTATAGATGGTTGATAGAGACAATGAAACTGGAAGGTAGGGATTTAGTTGTATAGATGGTTGATAGAGATGAGGGAACTGGAAGGTAGGGATTTAGTTGTATAGATGGTTGATAGAGATGAGGAAACTGGAAAGTAGGGATTTAGTTGTATAGATGGTTGATAGAGACAATGAAACTGGAAGGTAGGGATTTAGTTGTATAGAT
Source organism: Archivesica marissinica (assembly GCA_014843695.1). Lineage (NCBI taxonomy): Eukaryota > Metazoa > Mollusca > Bivalvia > Venerida > Vesicomyidae > Archivesica > Archivesica marissinica. The sequence continues at coordinate 52,756,106 of CM026402.1, read as the reverse complement.
GGTTGATATAGATGAGGAAACTGGAAGGTAGGGATTTAGTTGTATAGATGGTTGATAGAGATGAGGGAACTGGAAGGTAGGGATTTAGTTGTATAGATGGTTGATAGAGATGAGGAAACTGGAAGGTAGGGATTTAGTTGTATAGATGGTTGATAGAGACAATGAAACTGGAAGGTAGGGATTTAGTTGTATAGATGGTTGATAGAGACAATGAAACTGGAAGGTAGGGATTTAGTTGTATAGATGGTTGATAGAGATGAGGGAACTGGAAGGTAGGGATTTAGTTGTATAGATGGTTGATAGAGACAATGAAACTGGAAGGTAGGGATTTAGTTGTATAGATGGTTGATAGAGACAATGAAACTGGAAGGTAGGGATTTAGTTGTATAGATGGTTGATAGAGATGAGGGAACTGGAAGGTAGGGATTTAGTTGTATAGATGGTTGATAGAGACAATGAAACTGGAAGGTAGGGATTTAGTTGTATAGATGGTTGATAGAGACAATGAAACTGGAAGGTAGGGATTTAGTTGTATAGATGGTTGATAGAGATGAGGCAACTGGAAGGTAGGGATTTAGTTGTATAGATGGTTGATAGAGATGAGGAAACTGGAAGGTAGGGATTTAGTTGTATAGATGGTTGATAGAGATGAGGGAACTGGACATAGGGGCACACAGAGTATTACAGCACAAGATCTTCTTAACGAGAAAGTATAGTGTGATCACTTCTAGACCGGACATCGTACAGTGAACATCCACAATTACATTCTAGACCAGACATCGTACAGTGAACATCCACAATTACATTCTAGACCAGACATCGTACAGTGAACATCCACAATTACATTCTAGACCAGACAGCGTACAGTGAACATCCACAATTACATTCTAGACCAGACATCGTACAGTGAACATCCATAATTACATTCTAGACCAGACATTGTACAGTGAACATCCATAATTACATTCTAGACCGGACATCGTACAGGGAACATCCACAATTACATTCTAGACCAGACATCATACAGTGAACATCCACAATTACATTCTAGACCAGACATCATACAGTGAACATCCATAATTACATTCTAGACCGGACATCGTACAGTGAACATCCATAATTACATTCTAGACCAGACATTGTACAGTGAACATCCATAATTACATTCTAGACCAGACATCATACAGTGAACATCCATAATTACATTCTAGACCAGACATTGTACAGTGAACATCCACAATTACATTCTAGACTGGACATCGTACAGGGAACATCCATAATTACATTCTAGACCAGACATCGTACAGTGAACATCCACAATTACATTCTAGACCGGACATCGTACAGTGAACATCCACAATTACATTCTAGACCAGACATTGTACAGTGAACATCCACAATTACATTCTAGACCAGACATTGTACAGTGAACATCCACAATTACATTCTAGACCAGACATCGTACAGTGAACATCCACAATTACATTCTAGACCAGACATTGTACAGTGAACATCCACAATTACATTCTAGACCAGACATTGTACAGTGAACATCCACAATTACATTCTAGACCAGACATCGTACAGTGAACATCCACAATTACATTCTAGACCAGACATTGTACAGTGAACATCCACAATTACATTCTAGACCAGACATTGTACAGTGAACATCCACAATTACATTCTAGACCAGACATCGTACAGTGAACATCCACAATTACATTCTAGACCAGACATTGTACAGTGAACATCCACAATTACAGCCATTCAAATTCGCATGGACATGTATGTTCAATGTGTTTTTTGACGAAATTAATGTTGGATGGAAAACGATGGAATTTCACAGTTTTATATGTGATGAGTAAGGCGCGTAGGAAAGCTAGATACATGCATATGATATATTTACATAAGATAAATGTTTTATGGAGAATGCTTTTTGTTTCGGGATACAGTTTTGCAGATTTATTTTACATGTTGTTTTTTCACTGACCTAGTTTCGAACTTATTTGGCAATAAAGAATTCAAAATGGGTAGAGAATTCACGTGATTTGTTGGATATGTATACACCATTTATATGTGTACCGTTGTATATGTAAAAGATTTTGTTTATTTAAGACATGCCTGTAAATAGTTTATACAAATTTATTTTAGCTCGATTGCGAAACAAGTTATTTCAACTTATATTAATCACTCTCGACACCTAATTCCTGATGGAATCCATCGCCACGAGGGAGAGAGAAGAGGCAACGTGGAATTTAAATGTCTTGCCTAAGGGCACAATCGTAACGGCTCCAGCGGGGCTCGAACTCCGGACCTTTCGCACCTGAAGCAAACGCGCATCCACTGTGCTATCACGACTTCCACATGCCTGTAAATAAATGCCAGACTGCAAGTTGATTTCACTAGGTTGAGTCTCTTTCACTACAATGCATGGTTAGTTTTTGTGTGTGGAAGTACATTAAGATGATATGTGTACTATCTAAAATGTGTACTATTTTTAGATATGTGCATTATTTTTTTACATATGTGTACTATTTTTAGTTATTTCCTATTCTTATGTGTGTGTTTTTTAAATTAATTTATCGTCTCTACCGGTTGCCCATATGAGCGACACCTCCTAAAGAGATTAGTCATTTTAGATTTTGGATGATTTGCAATGATACAGACAGAGACCCAGTCCAGAATCTCCTCTGGTTCTTTTACATGCACTGTGTAAAGCACCGACACGAGACCTCGGTTTAAAGTCCCATTTGAAAGACTATTAATTTGATTAGGGTCAGAGAGAGGATTGAGCCTGCGATCCCTGGATTACCAGTACATCGTGTTAACCACTGGACTACAGATCAGTCTATTCTTAGATATGTGTGTACTAGTTTTAGATATGTGTACTATTTTTAGATATATGTACTATTTTTAGATATGTGTACTATTTTTAAATATGTCTACTATATTTAGATAACGTACTATTTTTAGATAACGTACTATTTTTAGATATATGTACTATTTTTAGATATGTGTACTATTTTTAGATATGTGTACTATTTTGGTCATGGTAACCTGCATTATTATGAAGTGAATGATGAATATGAAGAAGCAGCTTTACCCCCTATAGCTGATAAGTAAGTTGTAATCATCTTCTCGTTTTCTATCTTGTTACTCTCTAAAGTAGTCATGACATTCAAAAACAACTGAAATAAAAAGACAATGTGGTATTAGAACTAATAAAAGTTAAAAACGTATATCTATATAAATTGTGTGCATGGATTATGAACAGCAGTTGACAGAATTACAAAATATTAGACATCCAACTAATTTAAGCAAAGTAAGTGAGCTTGAAGTTTTTATTTCCAAAGGTAGACAGTTCCAAACATTGGTCATGGGTATAAAAGGCTACCCTTAAGCATCTCACAATTTGTGTTGGTTATTTAAACATTTAGATTTGTATTTGAACGAAGTGTTAAAAATGCATTATTAGTTTTTGATTTTTGTTGGAACATGTCAATGAGATGTAAATCATTAGACATTTTAAACATGAAACATGCTTTAACCCATTCAACCCCAAGTAACTGACATGGACTGGTGCGTGATATTTTCAGACCAATAAATTAATAAGAAAATTACCTTTGGACCAGTTCATTTATCAAAATGGGTAATTTTATCTAAAAATAGTAATAATTATTACTGGCAAAAAAGTGCAGATCCTGATGAGACGGCTCGTCACGAGCCGGCTCATCTGGATCTACACTTTTCATAAGCCTATTTAGAGGCCTGTAGGGTTGAAAGGGTTAAGATAAAAGACTCGTCAGTAAAATCGCTGGATGTTAAGAAACTTCAAAACTTCATCAAAGCTGTGATATTTGTTACCTAACATTGTACGACAGGCACTTTTTTGTAGCCTAGGTAACGAATAGCACAGCTTTGATGCACAATTCTTTGTATTCGTTCATAGAATTATAATTGTGACAAATACTTTATTTTTGTATATTATTTCAGAGTTGACCGGGTAGTACAGAGAATTTGGCAGGAGCTATTTGCAGTACTTCGTATTATTCTCAGCATCGTCATTTGGTTTATTGTCGAACTGTTCCGCTTCATCGCCAGACATATCTTCCAGCCACTCATTGTTGGCATCCTTGTCAATATGGGAGATTTTGTGGTGAAGCCATTTCTATCGGCAATGTTTAATGGATTTGTTCAACCAGGCAGTGTATGCATGTGGAACGTTTGTACGGGTATGCGACACATGTTTTCTCCTGTTGGTGAGATATTGAGAAGCGTGCTTGAACAGTTTGCGATGTTATTCCGATCTATGCGCTTGTTTGACGTGACTTGGGTGACAGGGAGAGATAATGGGGCACACTTACAGCCGCATGTTATTCAAAACATCTGAATGTTTCAGTATTGTTACGGTTACACGGACAGATGGCAGTTGATGGAAAACTGATGTGATAAGATGTAACAATCTACAATCAGGGTTCATTCTAGGTCAGAATTTTTGGGAGAAGTGAGAAAGTGCGTGATCGCTTCCTTAAATGGTGTTCTTTAATATACTTCTGCATAAAATGCACAGTACAACCATTAAATACAACATTTGAATAGGAGTGCTTTATAGTGGGCCAGTGTATCTTACTAGACAACATTTTGTTTGAAAATAGTAAAAACCAAAAAATATTTTTTTTTTAGGGAGAAGTGGGGCCCCCCAGAGGGCGATGTCAGGGTCCCTAGGGCGACTATTTCGCCCACATCGCCCTCTAGAATGATCCCTGACAATGAGTTTTGTATCTGACATTATATACCTAGGTCAGAGATTCATAATCAATGTTCATATACGTGTGCTTTGGAAAGCATTTAGCCTTTTTCATCATAGAAACGTAGGCTTATACGCTAGCATGGCTCCATACATACGGTTTTATTTACCAATCACAATCAATGGATTCACAGCCAACTGAAGGCCAACCTCTTGAATTAACCCTTAACCCATTCAACACCAAGTAACTGACATGGACTGGTGCATAATTTAGACCAATACATTAATAAGAAAATTACATTTGGACTAGTTCCTTTATCAAAATGGGTAATTTTGTATGAAAATAGTAATATTACTGGCAAAAAGTACAGATCCTGATGAGATGGCTCATCACGAGCCGGCTCATCTGGATCTACACTTGTTGTGAACCTATTCAGAGGTCCGTTGTGTTGAAAGGGTTAACCTTCTAATCACAACTAAAGTCGCTTTTGCAAACGGCGTAGAGCCAGATCAGACGGCGTAGAGCCAGATCAGATGGCGTAGAGCCAGTTCAGACGGCGTATAGCCAGATCAGATAGCACAGAATTGTGATTATTGTCTATATTCTCAATAATAAATTACTATTGTCAAAAGTAAAATTTGGGGAAAATGACCACAAACGAACCTGCTTTTGTGAAATTACCATTTGTAAATTACCTCCCTTTATTGGTATTTTCTAACAAAATCATCATTTACTCTGTAAATGATGGTTTACTAAGGTTAACACTTGGATAAGTTTTCATATCAAAAGGCAGACGGATCTGTAGTCCAGTGGTTAACACGCTGGACTGGTAATCAAGCGATCGCAGGTTCGATCCCCTGTCTGACGTTAATAAAATTAACAGTCTTTCAGATGGGACTTTAAACCGAGGTCTCGTGTCAATGCTGTACACTGTGCACGTAAATAACCAGAGGAGACTCTGGAATGGGTCTCTCTCTGTATCATTGCACTATCCTCCAAAATCTCAAATAACTAATCTCTTCAGGAGGCGTCGCTCATATGGGTAACAGGTAGCGATGATAAATAAACGTAAAACACACAAATATCGATTATGGTATTGTTTATCCAACTGTAGACAAACAGACAATAAGAGACATAACTAGACACAATGGTATATATTGTAGTTCTCATGTTCAACTAAATTTATTAATTACTTCTGTATTATTTCCAACATTATTTTGGGTCAAGATCTTATTTCACATTACCGTAGTTGTTACATAAACTGTATTAATATGATTAACAGGAAATAAAGTAGGAGATTGTCGGTAGCACATACGACTTCTGGGGCTGTTTTCTCCAATCTATTTTAAGACACACTGTCAGTTGATTGGTTGATTGTATCAATGAATATGACTGGTTCTTAAAATAGCTTTGCCACTGATGTATGACTAAATTATGGCTAAATCAGCCCCAGATTTTAACCCTTTCCCTCATATAAGCACCTCTTGGCGCCATTAACAATAAAACATACATTGACAATGTATTAGCCAAACCAATGTTCATAAACCCTTTCCCTCATAGAAGTACCTCTTGACGCCATTACCAATACGACATACATGGACAATGTATTAGCCAAACCAATGTTCTTAAACCCTTTCCCTCATAGAAGCACCTCTTGACACCATTACCAATACGACATACATTGACAATGCATTAGTCAAACCTATGTTCATAATAAAGGCCAGAATCTCATGTAGTCCCAGTAATATCTATGGAGGTGGGATAGATATGGCGACTACTTATCCACTGCATGATAGCTAAATGGCTGTCGTTTGTATGCAGATATAATAGTATATTAACCTAAATCTCTATGTAGTCCCAGTAATATCTATGGAGGTGAGATAGATATGGCGACTACTTATCCACTGCATGATAGCAATATTGCTGATATAATAGTATATTAACATAAATCTCTATGTAGTCCCAGTAATATCTATGGAGGTGGGATAGATATGGCGACTACTTATCCACTGCATGATAGCAATATTGCTGATATAATAGTATATTAACATAAATCTCTATGTAGTCCCAGTAATATCTATGGAGGTGGGATAGATATGGCGACTACTTATCCACTGCATGATAGCAATATTGCTGATATAATAGTATATTAACATAAATCTCTATGAGGGAAAGGGTTAATAACTCCTCCTATAAACCTATTGTTGTTTGTTGGGGGTTTCTTTTTATATTCAACATAGATTACAATGAATTCTTAAAACATTAACAATAATAATACTGCTCATAGTGAATTTGCATCATTAGTACATTCATGATTCCATTGTAATTGATTTATATTTTGCGTGAAGACAGCCGTTTGTCAGTTCTTACAGAAAATTCAGATACAATTCTCTCCATTAGTTCATGTTATCTTTAATTTTAGACATGTAAATCATAAATATCATTTTATTGTTTATTTTATATGTGATTTTGTTTGTTTTTTTATTGTTCTACAAACAATGCAATCAGTTCCTTTTGTTATGTTGATAATCAACACATTTATATTTATCAATCAATACATTTATCAATCAATACATTTATATTTATCAATCAATACATTTATCAATCAATACATTTATCAATCAATACATTTATATTTATCAATCAATACATTTATCAATCAATACATATATATTTATCAATCAATACATGTATCAATCAATACATTTATCAATCAATACATTTACATTTATCAATCAATACATTTATCAATCAATACATTTATGTATATTTCTTCGTTAACTTGTCCATCCAGACAATTATACTTAAATACTTATACTGCTGGGATAATTTTGTGTCATTGTGAATTTTTATACCTTAATACCTATTCTGATGATTTCATTTTAACTCTTTGCATGCTGGGTAAATTAAAGGCAATAAATAGTTCAAATAATTTTAGCAGACGGCAATTCATTTATGTGTTTTTCTTATATGTAGCTGAAAAGATTGATAATTAGAGATTATTACGCGGCTAGTTTCATATTAGCATAGGTATCGACCCGAGGCCGAAGGCTGATATCAAGTTACCAAGGGTCGATACCTAGGCTGATATACATTGACAATGTAGTAGCCAAACTAATGTTCATAAACCCTTTCCCTCATAGAAGCACCTCTTTACGCCATTACCAATACCACATACATTGACAATGTAGTAGCCAAACCAATGTTCATAAACCCTTTCCCTCATAGAAACACCTCTTGACGCTATTGCCAATACGACATACATTGACAATGTAGTAGCCAAACTAATGTTCATAAACCCTTTCCCTCATAGAAACACCTCATGACGCCATTACCAATACGACATACATTGACAATGTAGTAGCCAAACCAATGTTCATAAACCCTTTCCCTCATAGAAGCACCTCTTGACGCCATTACCAATATGACATACATTGACAATGTAGTAGTCAAACCAATGTTCATAAACCCTTTCCCTCATAGAAGCACCTCTTGACGCCATTACCAATATGACATACATTGACAATGTAGTAGCCAAACCAATGTTCATAATTAAGGCCAGAATTTCATGTAGTCCCAGTAATATCTATGGAGGTGGGATAGATATGGAGACTACTTATCCACTGGATGATAGCTAAATGGCTGTCGTTTGTATGGAGATATAATAGTATATTAACCTAAATCTCTATGAAGGAAAGGGTGGAAGTCGTGATAGCGCAGTGGATGCACGTTCGCTTCAGGTGCGAAAGGTCCGGAGTTCGAGCCCCACTGGAGCCGTTACGATTGTGCCCTTAGGAAAGGCATTTAAATTCCACATTGCCTCTTCTCTCTCCCTCGTGGCGATGGATTCCATCAGGAATGAGGTCTCGAGAGTGATTTATATAAGTTGAAATAACGTGTTTCGCAATCGAGCTAAAATAAATTTGTATAAACTAAGGAAAGGGTTAAATCTATTTATCAATTTTATTGAGAATACAAGTTTTATTGTATGTATAAATCTAATTATTAAATATCTGTTACTGATTTGTTATGTTTAGAGCTATATCGTTATATCATATATTGCACATGTTATGAGACTGAACAAGAGAGGAGGGGAACTCTCAGAAGAAGCCAAGTTAACGACTTCAAACTCTTCATTTATCATTATGGCCCATACCTGTTAGCTTTATTTTCTGTTTTCTTATCGAATTAAATACATAAAGCTCTTTTTGATCAATATTATTTATTGAAGTGAATTTCATAATGTATCAAGCTCATATTAATAGCTGCAACTGAGTATGATTTTCCCGTTCGATTAATCAAATCTGTTATTGCATTTCTTATAAGTAGATTCAGTGAAATCAACAGTAGTTTACCAAGAATATGTTCCATTTGTCCATTTGATTGTAATATGTTCATTTTGTTGCCAAAGCATTACTATTATTGGCTGTATATGTGAGTTATTTGCTCATCTGAGCTGTACTGCGGGTGACCGTGGCTGTACTGCGGGTAACCGGGGGCTGTACTGCGGGTGACCTGAGCTGTACTGCGGGTGACCTGGGCTGTACTGCAGGTGACCTGGGCTGTACTGCGGGTGACCTGGGCTGTACTGCGGGTGACCTGGGCTGTACTGCGGGTGACCTGAGCTGTACTGCGGGTGACCTGGGCTGTACTGCGGGTGACCTGGGCTGTACTGCGGGTGACCTGGGGCTGTACTGCGGGTGACCTGGGCTGTACTGCGGGTGATCTGAGCTGTACTGCGGGTGACCTGGGCTGTACTGCAGGTGACCTGGGCTGTACTGCGGGTGACCGGGGCCCTACTGCGGGTGACCTGGGCTGTACTTGGTATAGGTGCGTCAGCCAGTATCTGTCAGGCATCTGTCCGACCTCTACAATTGCTTCAAACCACATCTTTCACATGTGAAATTCTAGAATAATATCATTCACATGTGAAATTCTAGAACGATATCGTTCACGTGTGAAATTCTTGAATGATAACATTCACATGTGAATTTCTAAGAACAATATCGTTCACATGTGAAATTCTAGAACGAATTTACCTCCGTTTCATCTACTAGTTACCTCTTGACAATACTTTCGACCTCTGGATGAAATGTTCTGGGATTTGACATGGCATCAGTGTGAATAGCAAATAAACAGACAGTAATTAAAAATGTTGATGTTTTAAATTGCAAGATGGCCATCATATTGGCCATGAAAAATCTATTTTCCCGCTAAAAATATCCAGTGAGTGACTCTGGACCATTTCAATGGTCTTGTTTGTAAACTGTTTTCTTATTGGTTTGCCAAGTTGAATTTGTGTCTTGCTTTTGAATAAATGTATCTGGGTCCATCTGCAATCAAAATATTTTGGATGTGCAATGTGTGTGCAATTTGTAAAGTGTAGTACGTTATCTATGATTATCATTGATCTATATTCTTACTTTTATGATTTATGTTTCATTAGTAAGCTGTAGGGATGGCAACGAATATTCGAATATTCGCTCGAACATCCGAATATCCAAATACTATTCCAGTATTCGAATATTCAGGAATAAAATATTATATTGTCCTCAAAAATGCCACCCCGCTCAGTCACACGTTTGGAAATGCTTGAATCGCTCTGAGAATAAGAAAACTGCTAGGTGTAATCTATGCAAATTGGATTTAACATATTCGGGTACAATATCAATCTGAATAATCATTGGAAGAAGATGACGTTTACGCGTAAAACAGAAATTAGGTTTGGCAATTTTTTATAAGAGTTTGAGTGATTTTGAGTATTTGATAGAATTCTATCGAATATTCGAATACCATCCTGACTGAATATTCGAATAGTGTAATCGCTATTCGTTGCCATCCCTAGTAAATTGTGATTCTTACATTTGTGATTGTTAAATTGTGATAATTGTTTATTATTTGTAATTGTAATCCATGTGACAGTTACTTTATGTAAATTTGTAATGCATTTAGTATATTTTATTTCTTTTATTGTATATTATATATATATATTTTGTTAATCTCTCAATCTCCGTCCAGATTTTATGCTCATACATGGTCCAGTGGTAGAGTGTCGGATTTCGAACGAAGGACCCCAGGATCGATACTCGGTCAGTGTGGTGTCATTGAGCAAGCATCTCACACACATTGCTTAGTAGTGGTTAACCGCTAACCCTGCCCAGGAAAACATGTCTAGGTCCCTCCACCCCGCAATGGGTTTGACATTAATGAAACATACATACATACATTATTAGGCAGACTGTACTACAATGTCCAATTAGCGCAGTGGTTAGCGCGCTTGCTTCTCACCAATGCAACCCGGGTTCGATCCTCCGACCGGGTAGTATGTGAGATGGTACGGTGGTCGCCAGGTGGGTTTTCTCCGGGGTACTCCAGTTTCCTCCCGCTTTGCGCTTTCGATTAAATCCATTTTTATGCATAAACATACATAAACACACGATTATGTCACCAGGAACGTAGGGCGTGGCTTTACCGGTACGTATATAATGTGACCGTGACTAGCAAAAAGGGTACATAATAAGCTTTAAGCTTTCGATTAAATCCATTATCATTCTGTATACAATAGATATGTACTGTACATTATGAATGAATAAATATGTTTAAACCAATCGTTGTAAAATAAATAATGTTCAAATGCAGGAACAATCTGGTGGCTGTTACAAATTTGGAATTTATTTGTAACATTATGACTTGTATTTCAGGTTTGAGACTACCACTTGGTCATTCACACACTATAGCATATATACCTTTGTTAGACTATCTTGTTATGTACATAAAATATTAAATACTACTTATAAAAAACCGAAATTGCACTGTATGCAAGTGTCCCTTTTTTATGAAACCGACTTCCATGGTCAAAATAAGATACGTCCGTCTCCATGGTCGAGTGGTTACGGTCGTTGACTTGTATACCACTGTAACCTATCATCACTGATGATCACGGGTTCGAGCCCCACTCAGGCCGTGTCTCATTTATATGAAAAAGTTGGCAGTTTCTTACAGAGGTTGGTGCAACCATGTACTGTGTTGTTTGGTAAACTACCCGCCGTCGATATAGCCTAAAAATGGTGCTGATGCAGGTCTAAAACTTGAAATATAACATAACATAACAAAATAAGCTATTAATTATATTTAATTATTTAGCAACAATGTTTAAGTGCATCTTGGGTCATGTTGCGTCTCACCAACTATTATCTGAACAGTATTTTAGACACGGATGGGCACCCGGGTAAAACCACCCAGTCCTAAATCCTACCATTAACGTTTTACAGTTCGTTAATTGACAGTCGGGTGTTAGTATCCTACCATTAACGTTTTACAGTTCGTTAATTGACTGTCGTGTGTTAATATCCTACCATTAACGTTTTACAGTTCGTTAATTGACTGTCGTGTGTTAATATCCTACCATTAACGTTTTACAGTTTGTTAATTGACTGTCGGGTGTTAATATCCTACCATTAACGTTTTACAGTTTGTTAATTGACTGTCGGGTGTTAGGATGAAAGGCCTGGAGTTCAAGCCCGCTGAAGCCGTTACGATATTGACCTTAGGCAAGGCATTTAAATTCCACATTGCCTCGTGTCGATGGATTCCATCAGGAATGAGGTCTCGAGAGTGATTACCGGTAATATAAGTTGTAAAAACGTGTTCCACAATCGAGGTAAACTAATTTGTATAAATGTGGCAGAGTACTCTATCCTGTCGATATTCAATTTAACCATGTAACGAAACAGTATAAGTCTCCATATGTGTGGCGTCCGTGATCCAGCGGTAGAATGTCAGATTTGGAAGCGAATGGTCTCTGGTTCGATACTCGGTAAGGGCACGTTGGTAGTGACACTGAGGAAGGTCATGACTAGTACTTAAAACACTGCCGTGAGGTCATACCTTTATATAAATATTGAACAGCTTTCAAAATGCGTTATTATTAATTAGAGTTAGTATTTAAGAAATAATTAGTATCAACCGTGGTATATCGCAGAATAACCCTCGAGAATCAAAGGAGTATTTTCTTCAAACTCGGCTGCATTTGGCTTTCGAAATTTCCTCCCGCGTATGGGGTGATGACGTTTTTTTTTATGGAAAATATCAATCTAGTTCATAAATGAACAAAAGTTGTAACTGATCAATAATTTTATTTATTTTGTCAAATAAAAAGACGGACAAGAGATTATCTGATTCTAAAAATAGCTCACTTCCGCGAATTCCCACGGTAGTATTTACAAACATCACGTGACTTTCATTCATAAAACTTTACACGCATTGTATAAATGGAATAGCCAAAACACGGTGCGCGCGCAGCATAGTTCAAGGTAGGTATATCGCAGAATAACCCGAGGTAGATTTTACTCTACAAGTATGTATGTTATTAGCTGGGTCGTGTTAGAATATATAATAGTTCTCTTAAAGCAGTGGAATAACACATTTTATTTGTCACTGCTGATGGTTGTTCCTAGTCGCTGCATGGTGAAATGTTGTCAAAGCGAACATGTATGGACTCAAATTGTGGGTAGTGACTAGACTGGGAACATGCGTTGATATATTGTGTCTGGTCAGTCATATAAAATATTTTAACACCGAGGCCGTTAATTGGGCCGTATTGATTTCTGATAATATCAACATTGTGCCAGAAGTAAATTAGTGAAAAATATTGAACCCAGGCTAGGTTGTGACGTTATTATTGATGTTGTTTAAGCGTGACGTTCTAGTGCAATGTAATGCACCATGAATCGTTTTCTATCATCAAAACACTTTTCAGACTAATTAAAAAGAAAATGTGTTTGCTTAAGTGAATGATCGAATAATATTTCACTCATGAATATAGAAGGCTATTATGTAGATAGATAGTTTATTCTGAACAAAAAGCAAATGCTCATGAGTTCATTATAACATTGGCATTACAATACTTGGTCAATGGTGTATAGTTCAATCACAAATTCAACATTCAGTACATGCACATTTTGAAAGCATAATATCGAATTAAACTACATAGTGGTTACACATGATCAAATTGAATTCAAATAATTGTATAATATAGTGCAACGATCTGCAACCTGAAAGAGAAAATACATATTTATACATACACGCACATGTACATACCTACATAATAGTATGTAATCATACGTACACATGTACATACATACACACATACATTTAATATAAACACTGAAAATATACGAAGTTAATTAATAACAAATTGTATGGGATAACGCATATGTGAAAGATTTCAATGTATGTATGTATGTATGTTCCATTATTGTCAAACCCCTTGCGGGGACCTAGACATGTTTTCCTGGGCAAGCTTAGCCGACCTAAGTGGTTAACCACTACTAAGCAATGTGTGTGAGGTACCTTGCTTGCTCAATGACACTACATACGTGGCCTGACCGAGTATCGAACCCGAGACCGTTCGATTCCAAATCTGACGCTCTACCACTGGACCACGGACGCCATTATTATCATACGTGGCTAGCATCACTTGGGATAATAATGCTTTGAATGTTCATTCTGTGAAACAACAAATATCCTCCATAGATCTATGAAATTATACATATAAATATACCGACCTGACTTTTGCGTCTCTTCAGAGCTCTGCTATTTCCAAGATCAGCCATCTCCGCCATTCATAGTCAGTATCAGCATCACCCATATACACCGCCACCACTATCGTCATCATCATCACCTTCATTATCATTAGCAATATCACTATTATTCACAGTATCATCATTGGCATCATCATCATCATCATCATAACCTGGAAATAAGATCGATATGGGAAACAGTTGAATACTGCCATCATCAACACGGTCATCATTATTATCATTGTCAGCAGCTTCTACTTCCAACATTGAACTAAGCCCATTCTGGAACCTTGTACTAACTGTTGACATCACAATGTTATGACTACCATCACCTTCATCATCTTCTTGTTCTTCTGCTTCCAATATTGAAGTGAAATCATTCTGGAACCTTTTCCTACTTGGTAGTATTACAAGTATTTTGTTACTATCACCTTCAGCATCATCAACATCACCTTCTACTTCCAATATTGAACTGTGCCCATTCTGGAACCTTGTCATACTTGGTAACCGTACACATTTATGGTTACTATCACCTTCATCGTCACTGTCATCGACATTGGCATCATCACCAGGATTGCAGATAGATATGTGAACCCAACTGATCCCACCATCATCACAGTCATTATCAGTAGAATCATAATCATTGTCTACAACAGAAACACAGTCACCATCATAAGCACCAGAATCATAATCGTCAACCCCGACATCATCATTAGCATTAAAATCAGCAACGCCATCGGTAGCACTAGAATCATATGCATCAACACCATGACCATTATTAGCACAAGAATCATAACCTTCAACGCCGACCGCACAATTAGCCTCAGAATCAGGAACACCATGATCATTATTGACACCAGAATCGGAATCATCCACACCGACATAATTATTGGCATCAAAATCAGCGTCATCAACAACTCTGACATGCGTGTCATCATCATCATCAGCATGTGTGTCCCTGCAACAGCACACTATAGCACACAGCTTCCGAAATGTTCTAAGCAGCCCCATCTTTCTAAATATTTCTAAATCTGACTTAATTGTCTCCAATGACAACGTAGTTTTGTTAGCGTAATATTGACGTCATGGCGTGTTACCACTGGACTACAGAATACAATATTATCATGTAGTACAACCGACTTAGACATATCAAGTTAATTAGCATAAAGCATACGTGTAAATGTGAGTCAAAGCCTAATGTATATGTAGAATATTACTAGATGTAATGTAGAACACGAATATAACTTACTTTGTTGTACTATATAAATAGCCACTGGTGTTTGCATAGCCTCGTGTATGTAGAACATTACTAGATGTAATGTAGAACACGAATATAACTTACTTTGTTGTACTATATAAATAGCCATTGGTGTTTGCATAGCCTCGTGTATGTAGAACATTACTAGATGTAATGTAGAGCACGAATATAACTTACTTTGTTGTACTATATAAATAGCCACTGATGTTTGTATAGCCTAGTATATGTAGAACATTACTAGATGTAATGTAGAACACGAATAGAACTTACTTTGTGGTACTATATAAATAGCCACTGGTGTTTGTATCGCCTAGTATATGTAGAACATTACTAGATGTAATGTAGAACACGAATAGAACTTACTTTGTGGTACTATATAAATAGCCACTGGTGTTTGTATCGCCTAGTATATGTAGAACATTACTAGATGTAACGTAGAACACGATTAGAATTTGTCTATTTGTACTTCCAAAACTGACCACTATCATGTCCTCCTGCATCGCCATTACGTCTAGTTGTGCTTCCTCTAACTGAAACGAAACGAATATGTATCTATTTGGGGAGTGCCCTAACTAATGTGAGGCACGTAGACACACTGAGGCACACCGAGGCAGCTACCTCAGTTAAAATATCCAAAGCCAAAAAAAAGGAAACTAAATAAAATGCAAAAACATATCCCTTTGCTGTATAAAATGTTGACTGTTAGAGAGCAGAACGGTCAGTACATAATTATACGTTTAAAATCATTAAGTCAGAAAACGCATGCCATCGTTTCTATACACAAACACTGTTAAGGGGATACATGCCCCCGGACCACACTAGATGGTCTCGGTTGAAATTTGCCTCTGACTACGGTACTGAATAACGCTAAATTATGTCAGTTAGTTTATACACAGTTTGCTTAGCTCGATTATGTTCTTACAACTTATATTAATCACTATCGAGGTCTCATTCCTGATGGAGTCCATCGCCACAAGGGAGAGAGAAGATGCATGTGGACTTTAAAAGTTGTAAAATAACAAATAAATTGCCTATGTAATACATAGTAAAAAGTAAAAACATACGGTCTGTTCATTTATATTTCCAATCTTTCATTTCTTCTAATACCACATCCACTGTGAAGAGGTATTCAAATCAGCCTGAAACACACCAAGAATATTTCACATTTTAAGTTTGAAATAGCCAGTGCTCACCTGTGAATAACACACTGTATTCCTCCGCCAAATAATACTGCTTACCAACCTTCACCTTGCAATGGCCTGAATTCTTATACCACATCTTGTCTACACATCAACTAGTCTGATGTCTTCTCAAGTCACATAATTTCTCAAAAAAACCAAAAACTATACACTGCCTGTCATGAAAATGCATTTTTACCAAAAAGAAAAATTTACTATATTAGTTATTGGGACTACATTCGAGTGAACCGCGGATGCACTTCTGCCTATTTACGTATATACAACCTAAATGCCTTGCCTAAGAGCACACTCGTAATGGATCCAGCTAATGTCCGTTAAAAGTACATGTTTACATGGAAGGACTAAACATGTTCCACCAATCTTTATCATGAACAGCTTATAATAAATACAACGGAACTGGAAAATCGATTAAAATAACTACAGGCAAGTTGTAGTCTTAAAATAACGTTTCGTGTTTAGTTGTATCAACATTTCAGAATATAGACAATGTGTTGTATCAGGTTTCGTAGACATGTATTATGTAAAGCGGGTGGGGAATGAAGCTATCGTATTTTTAGTTCCACGTAACCTGAATTAGTCATGTGAGGTATTAGAATTGGAAGTCGTGATAGCGCAGTAGTAGCGCGTTCGCTTCAGATGCGAAAGGCCTGAAGTTAGAGCAACCTGAGTTAGTCATGTGAGATATTAGAATTGGAAGTCGTGATAGCGCAGTGTTAGCGCGTTCGCTTCAGATGCGAAAGGCCAGGAGTTAGAGCAACCTGAGTTAGTCAAGTGAGGTATTAGAATTGGAAGTCGTAATAGCGCAGTGTTAGCGCGTTCGCTTCAGATGCGAAAGGCCCGGAGTTAGAGCAACCTGAGTTAGTCATGTGAGGTATTAGAATTGGAAGTCGTGATAGCGCAGTGTTAGCGCGTTCGCTTCAGATGCGAAAGGCCAGGAGTTAGAGCAACCTGAGTTAGTCAAGTGAGGTATTAGAATTGGAAGTCGTAATAGCGCAGTGTTAGCGCGTTCGCTTCAGATGCGAAAGGCCCGGAGTTAGAGCAACCTGAGTTAGTCATGTGAGGTATTAGAATTGGAAGTCGTGATAGCGCAGTAGTAGCGCGTTCGCTTCAGGCGCGAAAGGCCCGGAGTTAGAGCCCCACTGGAGCCGTTACGATTGTGCTCTTAGGCAAGGTATTTAAATTCCACGTTTCCTCGTCCCTCTCCCTCGTGGCAATGGATTCCATCAGGGGTGAGGTCTCGAGAGTGATTCATATAAGTTGTACGAACTTGTTTCGCAATCGAGATACACTCGCTCCACCATGGCGATGGATTCCGTCAGGAATGATGTCTCGAGAGCTATTCAAATAATGTTGTAAGAACTTGTTTCGCAATCGAACTCAAATAAATGTTGTATATAAGTCCAATCAGGGAGATAATTGGCAAACGGTAGTTTCTGAACATCTTCGTAAATATTGACAGTAGATCAAATATCCTAGCCCTATATTTGGTTTAACCCCCACGTTCGATTTTCACTTTATTCAAATATACATTGGTTTTTATTCAATAGTGCAAACTTTGAACAATGTATAATTACAGTTCACATTAAAATGATCTTAACTTGCTATATTTTGATCGATTTGGGATACACAAAATACAGATTCCATTTGATGAACATTTTGCCGTTGATATCACTATTTTAGCTCGATTGTGAAACAAGTTCCTACAACATTATGACCTCATTTCCCTTGTGCAATCCATCGCCATAAGGGTGAGACATGAGGGAATTGTGGAATTTAAGCGCCTTTCCTAAGGGCACAATCGTAACGCGGCTACAACTGGGCGCGAACCCCGGGCCACTCACATCTGAAGCGAAAGATCTACCACTACGCTATCACGATATTCGACTAGACACAATCGCTGTATTATGCCCTAATGGCTTATAGTAGATGTTCTAGTATTAGGACATTTTTAAACTTTATTTATTTTACAACAATTGCGAAGCAAGTTTTAACAACTTATATTAATCACTCTCGTTGGCGCGGATGAAAGCGTAAATGTGGTCATTCATGTGGGAGGAAACCGGAGTACCCGGAGTACCCGGAGAAAGCCCACCTGTCCGATATGGCTACCACCGTACCATCTCACATATTTCCCGGTCCGAGGATGGAACCCGGGTTGCATTGGTGAGCAGCGAGCGCGCTAACCACTGCTCTAATCGGACAACCAAATATTTGTATTAGGGTATAACCTAGTATCTGTGGTTTATGTATTTGAAATAATAAACTGCGTGCCATGTTAGTTCGGCATTTAAAGGACAAGATCTACCATGTATTAAATTATAACTAACTACATGTGTATTTAGAAATTGGATAAAGAAATTAAAGATCAATATAAAAGTGAAATATATTAAATGTCTTGAATACATTCTGTACATACAGTTTGCATTTAATAGATAGTATATAGATAACTCGAATGCATTTAAACTGTAATAAATACATGTGTGGAATACTTGATTTCTTCCATTTGCTGATCCGAAATCCACGTGTGTCTTATATACAGGTGCAATCCCATTCAACTGCGTGTTAATAAGCTCTGTCGATTTTAAAATCAAATTTTAACTAAATAGAAAGAAGCACAGTGACTGTACATTTAATTTCTATTAAGCATTGGACATTGGCCAGATTGTGAAATTATTAACAGTCGTAATCAGTTCTACTAAAACAAGGTAATTATGTAGTTTGCTGTTGTTTCGTATTGTATGGGTTGCTATGTATTGCTATGTCGTATATCGTTTGAGCAAAAACTCGTTTTTTATTTTTCATAATTCCAGTTTACACATGCAATAACTAAACAATATAATTTCTTAAACTTTATTTATTTTACAACGATTGCGAAGCAAGTTTTAACAACTTATATTAATCACTCTCGTTGGCACGGATGAAAGCGTAAATGCGGTCATTCGTGTATGAGGAAACCGGAGTACCCGGAGAAAACCCACCTGTCCGATCTGGCGACCACCGTACCATCTCACATACTTCCCGGTCCGAGGATTGAACCCGGGTTGTATTGGTGAGAAGCGAGCGCGCTAACCACTGCGCTAATCGGACAAATATATTATCATAAAGTCATTGAAACTTTGATTTTGGAGAACAACATAGAAATATTAGATCTTACATTAATGCACAATCAGAGTAAGAATGCACATGCAATGATCAAAATAGCATACATTTTACGTCAATCATTGTTATTACATTTTAAGCTTAGTAAACGGAGACGTATATATATATATATATACCGTCTCCGTGGCCCAGTGGTTAAGGCGTCCGCCTACGGAGCGGGGGGTCGTCAGGGGTTCGTTCTGATATGGCCGGTTGATGAGCCGCCAGCTAGTTAAATAATGGTTACCGATTGCCTACCAGCCCGGCGTCTGGCATACAAGCATAGGATTCCAGAAGTACTGATGTTCATAAAAAGAGGTGTCTCATAAGTCAGAAATGGCTGGCCCTTTAAATAGGATAGTGACACTATAATAAACAAACACTATATATGTCCTCATTTTTTATGACAATTACAGACGGATCTATCGTCCACGTTGGACTGGTAATCTCTGGTCTGACCCTCATAAAATTAACAGTCTTATTAACAAATTAACCGATGTGACTTTAAACCGAGGTCTCGTGTCGGTGCTTTACACCGGACACGTAGAAGAACCAGAGGAAACTCTAGAATGGGTCTCTGTCTGTATCATTGCACTATCCTCCAAAATCTAAAATGACTAATCTCTTCAGGAGGCGTCGCTCATATGGGCAACCGGTAGCGACGATAAATAAACGTAAAACACACAAACAAGTATTACTTCAGTTAGCACGTGAGATACTGTGATATTTTTATTTACGTATAGCATAGTTTTTATATGACGTTTAGCGGTTACGAGTTTAAAACTTTTAGCGTATTGTTTTAGTACGTTTAGCGGTCTTTTGACGTATAGCGGAAATTGTTGAGACGTCTAAAGGTCTTTTGACGCTTAGCGGTCTTTTAACGCATAGCGGACATTTTTATTACGTTTAGCCGTCTTTTGACGTTTAGCGGAGTTTTAACGTTTAACGATTATTTCATTCAGACATATAATGTAATTTTCGTCGTTTGAGCGTAACTATGTAAATAATATTTGTACATAGCTTATAGTAAACTATTCTATTCAAATTGTACTGCTTTGTATATAAATGTTTTATTATTTAACCATAATTATTTTATTGCAAATCAATAGTACATAATTATGTCATACACGTAAAGATACAATACATAGCATGAAAATACAAAATGGTTTGGGCCACAAGTTTTAACAACATTAGACAACGACCCGCACGAGGAATATATTGTATATAAATATTGATATTGTATCATTAATTGTATACCACAGACGGATATGTAGTCCAGTGGTAACACGCTGGACTGGTAATCCAGGGATCGCAGGTTCGATCCCCAGTCTGACCCTAATAAAATTAACCGTCTTTCAGATTGGACTTTAAACCGAGGTCTCGTGTCGGTGCTTAACACCGTGTACGTAAAAGAACCAGAGGAGACTCTGGAATGGGTCTCTGTCTGTATCATTGCACTATCCTCCAACAATCTAAAATGACTAATCTCTTCAGGAGGCGTCGCTCATATGGGTAACCGGTAGCGACGATAAATAAACGTAAATCACACACTTAATTTTATACCGTTTTTGTTTGTGTCTATTTTACACTCTTGTGGCATAATTAGTGTGCTTTCACAATATATCGATTTACTGAACAGAACAGAACAGTATCGTTATTTATGAAGACAGATTACAAACATGGCATTTTGTAATAACATGTGAACATATAATACATTCCAAATAACATACACGGGTAATGGAAATATGAGACGATAAACATGTTAAATTGGGATTGTCAATCAAATGAAGAATGTATGTATTATGTACGCTTCGATCAAGCTTTGTATAAAGTGTTTAAACTCAATCAGTGAATATTTACGTTATTGGTGAAAGGAAAATTATTGAACCGCTACAATCTTGCAATCTATACAGTGGAATATTGGCACAAATGTGTTACATTGACCTTCCATTAGAATCGAACATGTTAACTTTGTAATTATATAATGTCGTGCTCGCTACATCCGAATGTTCGGCTTAAAAAGCTTTTTTTTCAAGGAAAACAAAAATCCGGCTACTTCATTTTCTTTAAAGCAGCATTACATCGTATGAAATAAAAGATATTTGAAAAATTCAATTTTTACGTATGGGTAGCAATGCTGCTACACATTCTAACGTTATACTTTGTATGCTTACGTTCATTTGGTAAACAGTGTTTTTTGCGATAAAACAAACTCGAAACCGAAAGTAGGACTTTCCGAGTCGATCGGTCACGCACTTGTTTACAACCGGAACGCATCGTCCGCACTTGTTTACATTCGGAATACATCGTCCCCATTTGTCTTTTGTAATTAAATTACTTGATATGTTGATTCATACCTTTGTTAGCTAAGTCTTTTAGGGACATGTCTACATCCCCGGAGGGGTTCGACATTAGAGGAAGATAGATAGATAGATAGTCTTTCATTTTCAACATATATACGTTGTTTTCTACATCCTCTGTTGTTTCACGCATGCGCGCTGTGCGTGTCAATATTTCGTGTGTTGATAAACAAATTCGCGTATACGACGGTTTAAATTTATTGGAATTTTATCGTTTCTGAGCGACTATTTCGATTTTTGTGAACACACACACCTTAGTATTTACATTTTACCCAAAACATCCTTTATTACGATGTAATGCTGCTTTGAGAGTGTTATGTAGTGTTACTAAATAATATATACTGATATATTGTTGTCCGATTAGCGCAGTGGTTAGCGCGCTCGCTTCTCACCATTGCAACCCGGGTTCGATCCTCGGACCGGGAAGTATGTGAGATGGTACGGTGGTCGCAAGATCGGATAGGTGTGTTTTCTCCGGGTACTCCGGTTTCCCCACACACGAATGACCACATATATGCTTTCATCCGCGCCAACGAGAGTGATTAATATAAGTTGCTAGAACTTTCTTCGCAATCGTTGTAAAATAAAATAAAGTTTAAAAATTATATATAGGGGGACAACCCACTATTTTATAGTATATGTAAATGTCTATTTAAGATAGTGACATATTTCTGTTCAAAATGACTGTCACAATATCTAAAAAGGTTGTTATTTTGTTATCATAACATTGTATTTATTATGTAGCAAATATTTACCGAAGCTTTTCAGTAAATAAATTAAAATTATTACTTAAATATGAATTTTAGACTATTTTTCGGGGTAAATTAAATGTATTACTTAGATATTTGCCTACTACAATACTGTCTACCACTCAGGTTGATACTCTGTGTTTTCCAGTCTGGTATTAGGTTTGCTGGTTTGATACGGTCACGAGCCCGCATCAAACCAGACAAAAAAGCCGTATCATAACTAGTTCCTGAGAAAATAACGCATGCGCACTCGATGCTAGTTTGTGTACTTCCTGTAGCGTGTCAAATTTGACAGATAACATATGTGTATAGTTTCGTGGTGGTAATATTTCAATCGTGTTCGTGTATCTAATTCAGTAATTGTGATTTATTCCTGATAAATGGATAACGGGAAGCATGATTTCGATTATTAAATGTTCAAATTCATATGAAAGTAATAAAGACGTTATTACGTGGCTAGTTTCATATCATCCTAGGTATTGACCCTCGGTAACTTGATATCAGCCATCGAATTTCGGTCTCATGCTGATATAAAGTTATCTCGTGTCGATACCTAGGCTGATATGAAACTAGCTTAATAATACTAATATTTAGTTCAGCTTACTCATATTTTATTGTATATACATGTAGGCATACATGTATACATAAACACAATGACAATCGTACCATTATTATATACATACCGAAATGGGTTGGACCACAAGTTAAAACAACATTAGATTCGATCCTTCCCATTGCATCACATATATAAGCTATGGTTTATTTTGTATTAAAAATACTAGTAGTGTATCGAGTGATACTACAATGAAATTTAAATGAAAGAACTAATATTTTCTAGAGGAAATTTTTAAAAAACACTTGTAGAAACACAGACAAATACGCTCAGATGTCATCGCCCCACTCCCTAGACAATTGTTGTCAGATTAAAGCATATGGTGGGTGATTCGTGAAGCTTAATATATAATATGTGTATCAGCATGCATAATAATTACTCTTTCAATATTTCAGTTTCAGTTTTAAATAATTAGAAATGATTGAAAATAGATAAATTTTGATCATCGGAAGTTTTCATAGCCAAACAGTAATTTGTATGTACTCGTGTAGTGGTAAAACGTTTTCTTCGCTGGACAATGAAACGAGTACATCTAAAAAGTAAAGTTCCGCGTCATCATTTGCATGTCCACAATCATAATGAGAGCTAGGTATTAAAGCGACATTACATCGCAAAAAGCAAATAAAATGCATTTTCACGTATAGAGGCATTGCTACTACAAACATAACTTAATTTCTTCTGATTACATTCGAACACTAATATTGAATCAATAAACTGTGTTTTGTGGTCTACAAACTTTCAAAATTGAAAGTAGGATTTCATATAACGGTCATCCACGCTCCTGAATTGACGTTTGTTTGTCATCGAAGTCAATACTAATCGTGAGATACTGTCGTATAGAGATAATTTAACTACGATTAGTCTACAAATAAATATACATAGGCACATATGTGAGATATATCGGTAAATATGTACCATAAATCGTGTTATTCAGGATACACGAGTTGTATTACGCTATGATGTCGACCATATTTACATTATTTTGTTATTTCAACAAACCGCGTATACGACGTTTGTTTATTAGTTGAAATACTCAGTATTTGAGGCAAATATATGTGAAAAAAATTATACATTATAACAGAAAAATACATTCTGTAGAAATTTGCGTTTTCACTGATGTAGTGTCGCTTTAAATAGTTACGATGTAAATCTGCATTCAGGAAGTGATACAGCTTCTCTAATCTCTTGAAGTTCATTCCAAAGTTGCAACGATGATGGAATGAGATATTTTGAATAAATCTCAGTTCTCGTAGCTAATGTTATGTGTGCTATTTCATAACTAACCCATTAGCATCTGACTCTACCGGTGGCAATAAATCAATAAAGTATGCCGGTAACGTACCAAATTTTTCTTCTATTTATAAATGAACACTAGTTGTTGAATTTTTCTTACAGACGGATATGTAATCCAGTGGTAACACGCTGGACTGGTAATCCAGGGGTCGCAGGTTCGATCCCCCGTCTGACCCTAATAAAATTAACAGTCTTTCAGATGAGACTTTAAACCGAAGTCTCGTGTCGGTGCTGTGCACCGTGCATGTAAAAAAACCAGAGGAGACTCTGTAATTGGGTTTCTGCTGAACTGGTAATCCAGGGATCGCAGGTTCGACCATAATAAAATTAACAGTCTTTCAGCTGGGACGTTAAACCGAGGTCTCGTGTCGGTGCTGTGCACCGTGCATGTACAAGAACCAGAGGAGATTCTGGAATGGGTCTCTCTCTCTCTGTATCATTGCACTATCCTCCAAAACTCTAAAATAACTAATCTTTTCAGGAGGCGTCGCTCATATGGGCAACCGGTAGCGACGATAAATAAACGTAAATCACACATGAATTTTTCTTCTGTCTGCTAGAGAAACCCATCCTATTTCATGTAATAAGTTTTGTATTTTATATAGATCTAGTGAGGCCTGTTACAACTCTTGCTGATTCATATTGCATTTGTTCTAGTGTTTCTATTTCATATTGTACACACTTGTCACAGATAAGTGAAGCATATTCTAACAAAAGGTCGCAAATACGATATATACATGTGATATAGTGTTTGGCGATTTAGCTTGAATTGTAGCATTTTCATTGCACCTAGAACCTATGACGATGGTGTAATTATATTGGATATGTTGTGTTCGTGCCATGAACCATCTTCGCTAAAAGTAATACCAAGATGGGTGTGATGTTCAACAAAAGTTAGAAGAGTGTTGTCAAAGTACGCATTAGGGGGATCTCTTTTGATCTAGGAGAAACACATTGTCTCCATCGTTGTTGTTGGTTTGAATTTAACGAGCCATTGCTTGGACCAATACATAGTGTTCATATCTTTGTTAAGATGTTGCAAGATACCTGTAGTCTGCTAATAACCTGGTAGTACTTATTAAAGAATCTGCAATATCATTATTAAAAACATAAATTAAAAATAGTAAAGGACCTAAGACTGAACCTTGAGGGACACCATCGTTTAATAATTGTTCTTGTTCTATCAAATACCTTCTGCTCTCATTACATTTGCTGATTTCCAACATTTAAGATAGACACTTTCAGCGAGTGGGCGATTAATAGTAAAGCTAATGGTATGTTTTATTAGTTTTTTTTTACGTTTATTTATCGTCGCTACCGGTTGCCCATATGAGCGACGCCTCCTGAAGAGATTAGTTATTTTAGATTTTGGAGGGTAGTGCATGATACAGACAGAGACCCATTCCTGAGTCTCCTCTGGTTCTTTTACGTGCACAGTGTAAAGCACCGACACGAGACCTCGGTTTAACGTCCCATCTGAAAGACTGTTAATTTTATTAGGGTCAGACGGGGGATCGAACCTGCGATCCATGGATTACCAGTCCAGTGTGTTACCACTGAGCTATAGATCCGTCTGTGCTAATGGTATGCAACTATGAATAATTATTTCAATTTTCCTTCGTCATGCTATGACGTATTTCGCCGGGTGATCTAGTTGCCTTATTAACCCATTTAACACCAAGTAACTGATATGGACTGGTTCATGATATTTTTAGACCAATAAATTAATAAGAACATTACATTTGGACCAGTTCATTTATCAAAATGGGTAATTTTGTCTAAAAATAGCAATATTACTGGCAAAAAGTGCATATCCTGATGAGACGGCTCGTGACAAGCCGGCTCATCTGGATCTACTCTTTTTGTAAACCTATTTAGAGGTATGCGGTGTTGAAAGGGTTAACCATTAAATTAGATAAAACATCAATAATGTCTTGTTCAGTTATAATTAAATTATTCATACATGAATTGGTTTTTGGTATAATAGTTTGCAAAGGAGTTTGTGAATCATCCATCTTTGATAAAAAAAAAGACAAAATAATCGTTTAATGTATTAGCTTTATCGGTGTCTGAACGTGAGAATGACTGATCTTTTTAATGGTGGTATACGTTCACATTGTTGTGTGAATGAAACTAGCCACAAACTGTTTAACCGTTTAAATAATGTACATTAAATATATATATTCTTATGTTGATTCAGATAGTGTTTGTTTGGTTCTGTTTCTACGTAACAAATCATCATAATAGAGAACGTAATGTGCATACAGTCAAACCTGTCTTAAGCAGCCAGCCAAGGGAATTCTAGAAAGTGGCTGCTTAGCACTGGTGGCTGCTTAATATAGGTCAAATACATAATAAAACAGCATACAGTCAAACCTGTGTTAGTGGTCACCTCCATTAAGCAGCCAACCTGTATTAAGCAGCCAGTTTCCTGATTCCCAATCGGTTGTGTTATTATATATGTGACCTCTATTAAGCAGCCACCTGTGCTAAGTAGCCACTTTCTCTGACTCCCTTGGCTGGCTGCTTAAGACAGCTTTGAATGTATTTGGAATCTGCAAACTCGCTGCTTAATACAGGTTGGCTGCTAAATGGAGGTGACCACTAACACAGGTTTGACTGTACATCACTTTTAGCATGATTTATTAATATTGGTGTGATAGCAACGGGATACTCGCATACAGTGCAACCTCCTCTTTCTGAACACGAATCTCACTGTAACATGTTGGACATTTAATTTAATAATATTTTATATAATGATGAATACAATTTACAAATCACAATAACATTACTGTCACATTAATAACATTAATAACATACATAAAACCTGATAATATCCATATACATGATATTTTAAGAGCAAAATGAGTGGGCTACAAGTTTTGAAAACACATTAGCAACAGCTCTTTCCAAAAGGTCAAATTTGCTATCAATTTGTTCCGATGTATGTAGTACTAATATGTTGGAAATGCTATAGGAGGCGGGTATTCAACTGTTGATTATAATTGTATCGGTTAAGTTATCGCTAATTTCAAGGGGTGTGCTTTGGGTGCATACACATATATAGGTCCTTGATTTTGTAGGCGTATGTACCCAACTCAGTTCTGGAAATGTCCGTTGTGCGTGCTACGTGTGACGTAATCGTTGTCGTACTTCCAAGGTATCATAACAAATGTCGTTCCTTAATACAACGCCAGTCGTTCAGTTGATTGTATAGCATGTCACAAGGTACCACCATCTCCCTTAATACAACGTTAGTCGTTCAATTTATTGCGTATTATATAGCAATGTGTCACCATCTCCCTTAATACAACGTTAGTCGTTCAATTTATTGCGTAGTATATAGCATAGTACCACCATCTCCCTTAATACAACGTTAGTCGTTCAATTTATTGCGTATTATATAGCAATGTGTTACCATCTCCCTTAATACAACGTTAGTCGTTCAATTTATTGCGTATTATATAGCAAGGTACCACCATCTCCCTTAATACAACGTTAGTCGTTCAATTTATTGCGTAGTATATAGCAAGGTACCACCATCTCCCTTAATACAACGTTAGTCGTTCAATTTATTGCGTATTATATAGCAAGGTACCACCATCTCCCTTAATACAACGTTAGTCGTTCAATTTATTGCGTATTATGTAGCAAGGTGTCACCATCTCCCTTAATACAACGTTAGTCGTTCAATTTATTGCGTATTATATAGCAAGGTACCACCCTCTCCCTTAATACAACGTTAGTCGTTCAGTTTATTGTGTAGTATGTAGCAAGGTGTCACCATCTCCCTTAATACAACGTTAGTCGTTCAATTTATTGCGTATTATATAGCAATGTGTCACCATCTCCCTTAATACAACGTTAGTCGTTCAATTTATTGCGTATTATGTAGCAAGGTGTCACCATCCATTAACAAAGTTGTTCAATTTATTGCATCCCATGTAACAAGGTGCAACCGTCCACCTTAATACAACGTTAGTCGTTCAATTGATTGCGTATTATGTAGCAAGATGTCACCATCCATTAACAAAGTTGTTCAATTTATTGTGTCCAATGCAACAAGGTGCCAACATCTACAGTAAGAGACACGCCACTCCCATTCAAAAATAAATATGCTCGCACAAACTAGTACAATCAATGATCGTGTTGCTATTCCCATTGAAAATTACCTAGTTCCCCTCTCCCGTCCTGCTCGCCATTGCCATTCCTTAAGCTATAGGTTAATTACAGCAACTACAGACTACTACAAGTTTTCCTTTTTTCCAAGAACAATCTACCATTGGAACCACCTCCCTCCTGACATTGTCCATCTCCCTACCATAGAGCAATTCAATACGACAGTTTGCCATATTGATCATGTCAGTCCCTAGTTGTTCTGCGCAGCTGCTTTTAAACTTTTACCACAACTTAATTTCATTACCTTCTTAAATTATACTTTTAACTACTCATACTTTTATCTTCTTTACGGTTTTTGACGCGCAACATGTCTACGTCCCCGCGAGGGGTTCGACATTAGCGGAAGATAGATAGATAGAATCAATGAAGATATTAAGCAGTATGTAATCTTCTGTTCTATTTTATTGACCAGATGGAGAGATGGCCACACAATGCACAGTTCTATAAGTACAAGAACGCACCTGATAATTTCAAGACGACTTATAGCACATCATACCAGGACGTACCAACCTGGGATGCATCCCCAGCCTACACTCATCTCCACGAACGGGGCCAATCGTATGCGCATGATCAGTCACCACTTCCGGATGCATCTTCATTACTCTATAAACGACCTTTCCAGCTGACGAGATATTACGATATTGAACAGCGAGAGCGGGAGCTCCGACGCAGATTTGAAGAATCTACACTGAAGGGAGACGAATACTGGGTAACCTTAGCCCCGATACGTCAACTAGTATTTGCTGTGATAAAGATAATACACTGGAATAAGAAATTCGATTGTTAATTCGATTGAACCTCGCGTAATTCATCTTCAACCATTTCAATTAGGAACCTCCATGTTCACAGGCATGCGCAACAGAGAATAATGAATGCTTAAACATATTTTTAAAAACATTAAAATGTTCTTATAGAAGATGGCTGTCCGATTAGCGCAGTGGTTAGCGCGCTTGCTTTTCACCAATGCAACCCGGTTTCGATCCTCGGACCGGGAACTATGTGAGATGGTACGGTGGTCGCCAGATCGGACAGGTGGGTTTTCTCCGGGTACTTCGGTTTCCTCCCACACGAATGACCACATTAACTCATTCATCCGCGCCAACGAGAGTGATTAATATAAGTTGTTAAAACTGCTTCGCAATCGTAACAGACGGATATGTAGTCCAGTGGTTAACACGTTGGACTGGTAATCCAGGGATCACAGGTTCGATTACCCGTACGACCCTGTTCATATGGGACTTTAAACCGAGGTCTCGTTACGGTGCTTTACACCATGCACGTAAAAGAACCAGAGGAGACTCTGGAATGGGTCTCTGTCTGTATCATTGCACTATCCTCCAAAAGTCTAAAATGACTAATCTCTTCAGGAGGCGTCGCTCATATGGGCAACCGGTAGCGACGATAAATAAACGTAGAACACAATTCGCAATCGTTGTAAAATAAATAAAGTTTAAACTTAAACGTTATAGATGATATACTTTATGTGCTTCGATAGAAGATTTATACCAAACAAAATCGTATAAATTGAAGATTTATACCAAACAAAATCGTATAAATTGAAGATTTATACCAAACAAAATCGTATAAATTGAAGATTTATACCAAACAAAATCGTATAAATTGAAGATTTATACCAAACAAAATCGTATAAATTGAAAGAAAACAAAACAGGTATTTGCTTTGATAGAAGAAATAGGCGGAACTTAGCTTAATTCTTCTATCAAAGCACATATGTCTTCTATAAACAAACTTATTTATTTTTTAATACTGTATCAGTGTCCGTTGTGGAATAAATACCGTGTCTGCCTCGTAATGGAGTGTGTGAATTCGAACCCCGCACGAACCACGGTGTTGTTGTCCTTAAAGCCAATCTCTTAGATCTATATTACCTCTTCTCTCTCCCTCGTTGCAGTGGACTACATTAAACTAAGTGTTGTATAAATTTATTTCTCAATCGAGTTGCAATCAATTTGCATAGACTACACCCATTTCCATCGATTCGTGTTTTCCGTTGTTATGTTAGATTCCGGGTTTTACGCCTGCATCAGCACCATTTTGGGCTATATCGCCGGCGGGCAGTTTACCTAACAACACCTTTCCTGGGCAGGCTCCAGCGGTTAACCAGTACTTGGGTGCACAAACCTCCGTAAGAAACTGCCAACATGTTCATATAAATGAGACATGGCCTGAGCGGGGCTCGAACCCATGACCATCAGTGATGATAGGTTACAGTGATATACAAGTTTTCCGTTGTATCAACTATTCACAGTAAATACAGTATGTAGGATCGAGTGCTCTTGTCCATACAGTCTACATCCGTCAAAGTCAGTTATGTCGAATTCTCCGGTTATCTCGAAGTCAGATCAAAGTCCCGTTTCAGACACTATCATTGTACATATAACTGGACCCCTTTATATCAAATTTCGCAGCATTGGTAGCTGTACAATACGCTGAGTTATTTCCCATTGAGAAGTGTACAGTTCACAGCGTGCTTGCCCATTGGTAGCTGTACACTACGCTGAGTTATTTCCCATTGAGAATTGTACAGTTCGCAGCGTGCTTGCCCATTGGTAGCTGTACACTACGCTGAGTTATTTCCCATTGAGAATTGTACAGTTCGCAGCGTGCTTGCCCATTGGTAGCTGTACACTACGCTGAGTTATTTCCCATTGAGAAGTGTACAGTTCGCAGCGTGCTTGCCCATTGGTAGCTGTACACTACACTGAGTTATTTCCCATTGAGAATTGTACAGTTCGCAGCGTGCTTGCCCATTGGTAGCTGTACACTACGCTGAGTTATTTCCCATTGAGAATTGTACAGTTCGCAGCGTGCTTGCCCATTGGTAGCTGTACACTACGCTGAGTTATTTCCCATTGAGAATTGTACAGTTCGCAGCGTGCTTGCCCATTTGTAACTGTATGTGCTGCAACTGTCCATATGGTGGATCTATGTTACCAGTTGTATGTGCTGCAACTGTCCATATGGTAGATCTATGTTGCCAGTTGTATGTGCTGCAACTGTCCATATGGTGGATCTATGTTACCAGTTGTATGTGCTGCAACTGTCCATATGGTAGATCTATGCTACGAGTTGTATGTGCTGCAACTGTCCATATGGTGGATCTATGTTGCCAGTTGTATGTGCTGCAACTGTCCATATGGTGGATCTATGTTACCAGTTGTATGTGCTGCAACTGTCCATATGGTAGATCTATGTTACCAGTTGTATGTGCTGCAACTGTCCATATGGTAGATCTATGTTACCAGTTGTATGTGCTGCAACTGTCCATATGGTAGATCTATGTTACCAGTTGTATGTGCTGCAACTGTCCATATGGTGGATCTATGTTACCAGTTGTATGTGCTGCAACTGTCCATATGGTGGATCTATGTTGCCAGTTGTATGTGCTGCAACTGTCCATATGGTGGATCTATGTTACCAGTTGTATGTGCTGCAACTGTCCATATGGTGGATCTATGTTACCAGTTGTATGTGCTGCAACTGTCCATATGGTGGATCTATGTTACCAGTTGTATGTGCTGCAACTGTCCATATGGTGGATCTATGTTACCAGTTGTATGTGCTGCAACTGTCCATATGGTAGATCTATGTTACCAGTTGTATGTGCTGCAACTGTCCATATGGTAGATCTATGTTACCAGTTGTATGTGCTGCAACTGTCCATATGGTAGATCTATGTTACCAGTTGTATGTGCTGCAACTGTCCATATGGTAGATCTATGTTGCCAGTTGTATGTGCTGCAACTGTCCATATGGTAGATCTATGTTACCAGTTGTATGTGCTGCAACTGTCCATATGGTAGATCTATGTTGCCAGTTGTATGTGCTGCAACTGTCCATATGGTAGATCTATGTTGCCAGTTGTATGTGCTGCAACTGTCCATATGGTAGATCTATGTTACCAGTTGTATGTGCTGCAACTGTCCATATGGTGGATCTATGCTACCAGTTGTGTGTGCTGCAACTGTCCATATGGTAAACCTACGCTACCAGTTGTGTGTGCTGCAACTGTCCATAGGTAAACCTACGTTACCAGTTGTATGTGCTGCAACTGTCCATAGGTAAACCTACGTTACCAGTTGTATGTGCTGCAACTGTCCATAGGGTAAACCTACGTTACCAGTTGTGTGTGCTGCAACTGTCCATAGGGTAAACCTACGTTACCAGTTGTATGTGGTGCAACTGTCCATAGGGTAAACCTACGCTACCAGTTGTGTGTGCTGCAACTGTCCATAGGTAAACCTACGTTACCAGTTGTATGTGCTGCAACTGTCCATAGGGTAAACCTACGCTACCAGTTGTATGTGCTACAACTGTCCATAGGTAAACCTACGTTACCAGTTGTATGTGCTGCAACTGTCCATAGGGTAAACCTACGTTACCAGTTGTATGTGCTGCAACTGTCCATAGGTAAACCTACGTTACCAGTTGTATGTGCTGCAACTGTCCATAGGGTAAACCTACGTTACCAGTTGTGTGTGCTGCAACTGTCCATAGGGTAAACCTACGTTACCAGTTGTATGTGCTGCAACTGTCCATAGGGTAAACCTACGTTACCAGTTGTATGTGCTGCAACTGTCCATAGGTAAACCTACGTTACCAGTTGTATGTGCTGCAACTGTCCATAGGGTAAACCTACGTTACCAGTTGTGTGTGCTGCAACTGTCCATAGGGTAAACCTACGTTACCAGTTGTATGTGGTGCAACTGTCCATAGGTAAACCTACGTTACCAGTTTTATGTGCTGCAACTGTCCATAGGTAAACCTACGTTACCAGTTTTATGTGCTGCAACTGTCCATAGGGTAAACCTACGCTACCAGTTGTATGTGCTACAACTGTCCATAGGGTAAACCTACGCTACCAGTTGGGTGAGCTGCATCTGTCCATAGTGTAAACTTCCATAGGTTAAACAATCAAACTTTCCGTTCAATATACATCTGGTTATTTCCAAATTTAACATGATTGTGTATAACATGGAAATATCATGCATGGTTATAAGTGTGTTAATACTGTTGGCACGTGTCTATTCAAATTGATATATTATTGTTTTGTTTTCATTACATGTGCATGTATTGAATATGTGTAATTATTGTATATATTAGTCAGGAAATAAAATTTGGAAAAACAAACAAAAAATCATCAGGTGACCGGTTAGGAATTTTGTTTCGTCGCTTATATTGTATACGTAGAACGTACACAGGTTGCTAACCCGTAACAATATACATGTATAATTCTGATAGTTGTTTCTCATTAAGGAACCACTGTATATGTACAGACGCAACTATGACGAGGAACCATCGTTTGAAACTCCGCGAGGACGAGAGCAAGAACGAGGCAGTGCAGTAGAACAAAACAGGGACGATAGTGCGGGGTTTATTCGCAGGCAGTATGACCCTCTGGTAGTAGAAGGTCCGGACGGTGGCCCATGGAAACAGGAAGTTATCAAAGTATCTTGCCACAAATGCGCTAAGCCGAATGTGGTAACTATAATTTGTAATAGCTCATGTAACACTTTCAACATCACAGACCTCTAAATAGACTTACATACAGTGTAGATCCAGATGAGCCGGCTAGCGGTTCATGAGGATCTGTACTTTTTGCTAGTAATATTACTATTTTTAGACATTTTGATAAATGAACTGGTCCAAATGTAATGTTCTTATTAATGTATTGGTCTAAAGATATCATGCAATCGTCCATGTCAGTTACTTGGTGTTGAATGGTTAAGTCGTCTCATCAGGAACTGCCAGTAATAATTATTAGTTTTAGACAAAATTACCCATTTTGATAAATGAACTGTCCATGTCAGTTACTTGGTGTTGAAAGGTTAATTTATGTATGTACACGAAGAGCAACCATTGTTGTATTTTTGTTTCAAAATGGTCTTCTGATACATAAAAAGTACTCAGTTATGTTATATTTATGTTATATTTCGGGTTTTACGCCTGTATCAGCACCATTTTTCGCCAGCGGGCAGTTTACCTAACAACACCTTTCCTGGACAGGCTCCAGCGGTTAACCAGTACTTGGGTGCACCAACCTCCGTAAGAAACTGCCAACTTGTTCATATAAACGAGACACGGTCTGAGCGGGGCTCGAACCCGTGACCATCAGGAAAAGTACTCAGTATATAGCCTTGATGACAGGGTGTCATTTTTAACTTGCTTGGAATTGCGTAAAAATGTATGTCAAGCCTAAGTGTATCATAGTGTTCTTAAAAACAAAAACATGTGGTTTTGCCCGCAAACATGTGTCCAGACACAAACGTCTGTGGTCAACCCTATTCGTCTTAATTATTGGGTAAATTAGTGCAATGTGTGTGAAATATTATTTTCTTCACTCATAATAGTAAAATCAATTTTAAAAATTTGTAACGAAAAAGTCTAAATTTGCCTATATTTTTTTTTAAAAGGACAAGTGCAGAATTTCTTTTTGGTGTGCATCGACCTACATAATACAAAGGATCAAGTAGATTAAAAAAATTTATTAAAAATTATATTCGTAACGAACCATCGTAGGATTAAACGATATTCATCTATTTCGATATTTACAGTGTATGAACCGACTGGGTGGTTGCAACCATCAGTTCTGCGATGATTGCTTGTCGAAGATGCACGGCTCAGATAATCCATTCCGGGACACAATACGCTGGCACTATTGCTGTGAACTATGTAAGACGTGGACGTCGGAAGCCAGGCTCATCAGAATAGATCCGCTTGGTCGTAGGCTGGTAAGTAGTTTGTACACAATTGTTTTCTCAATGGTATGGGTAACCAACACATTTGTTGTTTTCCTTTTTTGAAAATCTGTATCTGGTAGGCAATATTAATTGAAAACAGAAGAGAAAGTGTTTTCTCAGTTTCATGTTCTCTTTAATATAATTATATGTCAACTACGTTACATAGTATCTAACGTATTTTCTATAGAATATCAACTACGTTACTTATTACCAAATGCATTTTCAATAACATATCAACTACGTTACTAGTTACTAGTGGAAGTCGTGATAGCGCAGTGGATGCGCGTTCGCTTCAGGTGCGAAAGGTCCGGAGTTCGAGCCCCACTGGAGTCGTTACGATTGTGCCCTTAGGCAAGGCATTTAAATTCCACATTGCCTCTTCTCTCTCCCTCGTGGCGATGGATTCCATCAGGAATGAGGTCTCGAGAGTGATTTATATAAGTTGAAATAACTTGTTTCGCAATCGAGCTAAAATAAATTTGTATAAACTAACTACGTTACTTATTACCAAATGTATTTTCAATAACATATCAACTACGTTACTTATTACCAAATGTATTTTCAATAACATATCAACTACGTTACTTATTACCAAATGTATTTTCAATAACATATCAACTACGTTACTTATCAAGTGTTTTTTTCAATAACATATCAACTACGTTACTTATTACCAAATGTATTTTCAATAACATATCAACTACGTTACTTATTATCAAATGTATTTTCAATAACATATCAACTACGTTACTTATCACGTGTTTTTTTCAATAACGTATCAACTACGTTACTTATTACCAAGTGTATTTTCAATAACATATCAACTACGTTACGTATTACCTACCGTATTTTCTATAACAAATCAACTACAATAATATTACCAAATGTATTTTCTATGACAGATCAGCTACGTTACGTATTACCAAATGTATTGTCCATAGCAAACCAAGTACGTTACTTAGTAATGTATGTTCTATAAAATATCAACTAGCTATTATATTAGCTAATAGTATTTATATGGCATATCACGTATGTTACGTATTCCTTACTGTATACTGTAAGACTATCAAATACGTTACATATTACCGAATTGTTGTCTCTATATCACATGAACAATGTTACATACGTGTTGCTTTAAACAATGCGTCTATAAGCATTGTTCTATTTGTGCAGGGTTCGAGGACGAGCAGTCGTTAGATAGTGTGTGAGTATACAGACACATTGGTTATGTGAGATTCTGCACACATTTGTCGACGCCGGTTATAAGAACTATGGCGTACACACTGTCACATGTTTGCTCTTGGTTTATGTTTGATACCTGAACACTGAAATATTGTCATTTATTGAGTACTAATAAATGCATGGTCATGGAACATTAAACTATTTTAAGTGAAATTTGATGATGATTTAAATAGTCCAAGACCAGATTAAACTCGTGTTTGATTGGATAGTGCACACATACAGGCACGTGGGGTATATGACGTGCGTGATCTATGACGAAACATAAGGTCATAGGTTCATTTGAAATATTTCAAAATATAAACACGCTCTATAGACATTACGTCATACGCAACAAACGCAAACTTCCGAATTAACGTAAGGCCAACCAAAGTAATGGTGTGCTCTACATTACATTCGCATCTTGTGTAGATAAAATTATACATGTACTTCTATACCTTAGCTACCATTACTTAATATAGGCCTACTAGTTGTCTTTATTCAGACACGTTCATTCTGTATATATTTAAATGCCACGGTGAGTTATGTAGTATATATATATATATATAATATATATATATATATATATATATATATATATATTATATAATATATATATGTGTGTTATGTTATGAATATCTCACGTTATTGCAAATATGGCTTCCTGAGAATAATATTATGAAAAATAAACTAAGCTAAACGTGTCTGGACAAAATGAGGACCAGTGGTCACGAGAGTTATTCTGGCCCCTAATTTGTTATTAGATTCTACTCCTCATGCCTGTAACCAGGTAGCCCTGTCATTTAGGGCTTATTTAATTTAGTCCAAAACCAATATCAGTATAGGTTAGTTACAGATAATTCGAATGGTGGTTTGGGGGGGGTGTTAATTTAAGTTTATTTAACGTCACTACCGGTTACCCATTCGAGCGATGGGCAGTTTATCTAACAACATCTTTCCTGGGCAGGCTCCAGCGGTTAACCCTTACCAACCTCCGTAAGAAACTGCCAACTTTTTCATATAAAGAGATACGGTTTCGAACCCGTGACCATCAGTGATGATCGTTTACAGTGGTATACAAGACAGCGACCGTAACCCCATGAAGGTTGGCATGCGTATATTAAAGTATGTTGGCAAACATTTGAAAGTAGCTATTAATTTGAATATTTCAAACGAAACTCACTCGATGCAAGCCAAATTAATCTATTAATTTATTTTTATAATGTATTTCAAATAGTTGCTAATATGGTGATGGGTGACACTTTAAAACAAGTATTTGTTATTAATCTTCTGTCTTGTTTATGTTTTATAGCCGCAGTATATTCTCTATGTATAAACAGTAGTGTTTCTAACCTTATTTTGTGGAAGTCGTGATAGCGCAGTGGTAGCGTGTTCGCTGCCCGGAGTACACGCCAAGCTGTAGCCGTTACGAGTGTGCCTTTATGCAAGGCATTTAATTTCCACATTGTATCTTCTCTCTCCCTCGTGGCGATGCATTCCACCAGGAATGAGGTCTCGAGAGTGATTAATATAACTTGTATTAACTTGTTTCGCAATAGAGTTAAAATAAATAAATAAACTATCTATCTATCTATCTTCAGCTAATGTCGAACCCCTAGCGGGGACGTAGACATGTTGCGCGTCAAAAACCGCAAAAAAGTTAAAAGTATGAGTAGTTAAAAGTATAATTTAAGAAGGTAATGAAAATAAGTTGTGGTAAACGTTTAAAAGCAGCTGCGCAGAACAACTAGGGACTGGCATGTTCAATATGGCAAACTGCCGTATTGAATCGCTCTATGGTAGGGAGATGGACAATGTCAGGAGGGAGGTGGTTCCAATGGTAGATTGTTCTTGGAAAAAAGGAAAACTTGTAGTAGTCTGTAGTTGCTGTAGAAACTAAGCATACTTTCCGAATAATTTCTACATTTCTAAATTAATTTTTTGGAATGTTGCTATTAAGCGAGCCTTATTGTTTATGTCTGTATCATTGCACTATCCTCCAAAAATCTAAAATGACTAATCTCTTCAGGAGGCGTCGCTCATATGGGCAACCGGTAGCGACGATAAATAAACGTAAAACACACACACGCAATCAACAGATAGGACTATAAGTGTATACAGCACGTATGTGGAATTATATAGTAATGTTAAAGCTGAAAAGTAGAGAAACTATAAGTAAATAAGTAAGTAAATTTTATTATAGTGTTTATATTTTATTTATATTTCATTGTGTTATGTATGGCAATATTACATAGCTATAACAACACCGGCCAATGGGCCTGTGTCTAAGCCAACTATTTAAACAGTTCTGAGTATCGAATATATACTAACAAATATATATTATACAAGCGTAAATATAGTAATACATACATAACTATTTATAATACAACATTTACAAGCTATTTAACAGGATATTTATAAGGAACAGCATGCTGTGTCTGTGTTTAGAAATGCATTGATATATCCATATATAATTAGTGTAGTTGTGAATGAAACTGTGAATACACTCCTGCCCCTATCCCCAATACTCATAAATTGATTAAGCCAAATGTTAAGCATTATTTTCGGGAATATTCAAGTCATGTATGTATGTACCATTAATGTCAAACCCCTTGCGGGGACCTAGACATGTTTCTCCTGGGCATGCTTAGCAGACCATAGCGGTTAACCAGTACTAAGCAATGTATGTGAGGCGCCTTGCTCAATGACACTACATACGTGGCCTGACTGAGTATCGAACCCGGACCATATAGAACTGTAATTACATTAGAATATAATGTGGGGAGAGGTACGCGTACATAGCTTCACACACCAAGTGGAACTTGCACAAGCTGGAAGATAGAGAAACTATATATAATATGCTATGGAATAAGATGATATATGGAACTGGCTAGTAGAGTAGAAAAGGGGAATTAGACAATTAATGACAATACATATATATAACAATGTGCAGATATGACTTATAGGGGTATCTTATATATGAAATCAGCTTAAAGGCAGCAATTCACAGAATCCAGTAATGTCTCTGAGTGAAATGTATGTAAGTATATCTGTAATGCATTCAAAGAGTAATTCAAAATATTAAAATTACAGACGGATCTGTAGTCCAGTGGTAACACGCTGGACTGGTAATCCAGGGATCGCAGGTTTGATCCCCGTCTGACCATAATCAAATTAACAGTCTTTCAAATGGGGCGTTAAACCGAGGTCTCGTGTCGGTGCTTTACACCGTGCACGTAAAAAACCCAGAGGAGACTCTGGAATGGATCTCTGTCTGTATCATTGCACTATCCTTCAAAATCTAAAATTACTAATCTCTTCAGGAGGCGTCTCTCATGTGGGCAACCGGTAGCTACGATAAATAAACGTAAAAACACACATACACAAGTAATTCAAAGGAATTTTATTGCATTCAGGTCCACGGCGTCGACTTGGGAGTGTTTGCCATTAGAGGTTAATTTATGTTTTTCACCGTTTTAAAAGTAAATATAGCAATGGTATTGCACAACATTTAATGTGATAAAGACTGTGTACACAATATCATCTGAAGTAATAATAGTAGAAATATGTGATTAGTTTATATGGTTATTGTTCCAGCTTAAGTAGAGAATGTTGAACTGTGGGATAGTTGGAGCATTTTGAAATGAGTGAGGCAATGAATTCCAAATAGATGATCCTGAAAATGCAAATGTATTACGAAATAATTCACAGTTTGGTATTGGTGTGCATAACTGATAATCTGTGGTTGATCTGAGAATTCTAGGATTTATATCTGAAGTAATAGTGCAGGACGATTTTTTAATGTAATAAGAAATTTAATTCCACTAAAACCTGAAATAGTTTACTAAATCCTTTCCTTTATTCTGGTTCTATTTCACTATACAGTGACACAACAAACAGTACAGAGTCCAGTCAAGTCAAATATATTTTATTCTCTCATTTCATGACATACATGAATAAATGAAGTATTACAATCAATTCAACACACGAGGCTCATAATATTACTAACATAATTATACATATATAACTCAAACATGAGTGGTTTTGTACATTGTTTTAATATTACTGTTTAAATATGTTGTGTATGCTTGTACAAAAATGAGACGTAAATAAACATTTATCTATCTATATAACAATGATAAACCTTTGCTTGACTATGGTTCAGTGTAGAATAGTATAATTATCTCCATTGCAGATGTATAAGTTAGCTAGCTAAACATTCCGGAACGACAACATTTTACGCTACGTTATAATGTGTGTACCCTTTTTATATACATAATATAACTCTTCTACTTCTAAACGAAGTAAAGTATAAGTCAAATTTACATTGCCACAGTATGCGTATTAACTGAGAAAAATGAACCTTGTGTGTTTTACGTTTATTTATCGTCGCTACCGGTTGCCCATATTAGCGACGCCTCATGAAGATATTAGTCATTTTAGATTTTGGAGGATAGTGCAATGATACAGAGAGAGACACATTCCAGAGTCTCCTCTGGTTCTTTTACGTACACGGTGTAAAGCACTGACACGAGACCTCGGTTTAACGTCCCATCTGAAAGACTGTTAATTTTATTAGGGTCCGACGGCGGATCTAACCTGCGATCCCTGGATTACCAGTCCAGCATGTTACCACTGGGTTACAGATCCGTCTGTAAA
Organism: Archivesica marissinica; assembly: GCA_014843695.1. Lineage (NCBI taxonomy): Eukaryota > Metazoa > Mollusca > Bivalvia > Venerida > Vesicomyidae > Archivesica > Archivesica marissinica. The sequence goes on along the minus strand of CM026402.1, from coordinate 52,714,347 downwards.
ACGTGAAAAATGAACCTTTTTTTACCTTTGCACTTATATTATGGAAAGGTTTTTCTTATATTCTAAGCATAGGCTCCATTTGATGAATTTACATAGTTTTATAAATTCACCTTTTATTATTCGTATTCAATAGCTGCAGAGGAACATCTATGTAATTGTTCTATAAAACCACAATGTCCTTGTTCTGTGATTAATAGCGTTCAAAATTGTTTACATTTCTCAGAATTATTGATGTGTTTATGTACATTTCTCAAAATTATTGATGTGTTTATGTACATTTCAGATGATGTTCCATGATATTGGGTACTTCAAGACTTCGTAACAACGTCGGAAATTGCTTACACTTATACGTTTGTAATATAGATCTATATATGTGTATATAAGATGGTCGGGCAATATTGTTCGAAAACTGAATTAGCAAATATAAGTGTATTCAATATGTATCTGTATTAATATCATGTGTGTGTTTTACGTTTATTTATCGTCGCTACCGGTTGCCCATATGAGCGACGCCTCCTGAAGAGATTAGTTATTTTAGATTTTGGAGGATAGTGCATGATACAGACAGAGACCAATTCCAGAATCGCCTCTGGTTCTTGTACGTGCACGGTGTAAAGCACCGACACGAGACCTCGGTTTAACGTCCCATCTGAAAGACTGTTAATTTTATTAGGGTCAGACAGGGGATCGAACCTGCGATCCCTGGATTACCAGTCCAGCGTGATACCACTGGACTACAGATCATAGTGTACATGTTTCCTATTTTTATATGACCAGAGAATGAGAGACATCTCTAATTTTCTATTATCTCCCTTGGCAGATAAAGTATTAAGTTATAATCCTTTGTTTTTACTGTTGTTCCCTAACCAGATGTTGCGGTATGATAAATGTGATTTTATCCAAGCCGTGTTAATTAACTGATAACATTGTATTACAAATAAGAACCCATATTGTACGAGATCTGTCGAGATATAGTAATTTAATACTCCTAAGAAGCGATAGTGGAATAAAATTGCTAGCATGTTATGCAAAGGAAACAACGATAAAAACAGAGGAAAAACTTAAAAGGACCTACATACTTTTAAGGAGTATTCAGGGGCAGTAGCTGACCGATGTCCCTCATTGGACAAACATGTATCAGAATAAAGGGAATGTGTATTTCATGTGAATAACTGAATAGATAAAAACAGAAGATCGTATTCTTTATTTCAGTCTCATCAATACAAAATCCGAGGATCGAACCCGGGTTGCATTGGTGAGAAGCGAGCGCGCTAACCACTGCGCTAATCGGATGCAGCTTAATACAATATAATAAGGCTCAAAATATACTAGCAAACAGAAACATATTAAATGTATGTTTGTTGTTACAGTGGTAATGTGATAAAAAAAGATCTTACACTCGTGGTGATTTCATACCATATTTTATTAACTATTTCACCGCCAATGTCGCATAAAAGCGACTTTGTAAAAAAGTAGAGAACCCGATCAGACAGAACAGAACATGCCGTCTGATCAGGCTATATGCTGATTGCTCTTCAGACAGTGGAGCTGAAGCACCTGTCCGAATAGCAAACAACATAGATCCTGATCAGACGCGGCGTTACGCCGCGGCTGATCTGGATCTATGTTGTTTGCACATGCTCTGAATTTAATCGGCGCTGAAAGAGTTAAACAAGTTTTTGCAATGTTGCTATTAAGCGAACCTTTTTGCGAGTTTTATAGCAACATTCCAAAACGAGTTTCATAAAATATGATATGAAATCACAAGTTTTTGCAATGTTGCTATTAAGCGAGCCTTTTGGCGAGTTTTATAGCAACATTCCAAAACGAGTTTCATAAAATATTGTATGAAATCACAAGTTTTTGTAATGTTGCTATTAAGCGAGCCTTTTGGCGAGTTTTATAGCAACATTCCAAAACGAGTTTCGTCAGTATAGTAAGTAATGTCAACATTGTTTGGCAATATTAAACTGAGACATTTGCATATTCCGTGAACTTACTTCGTTAATAATCGGATTTCCGAAGTAAAATATGAGCTTTAGATTATGGTACACTTACTTACTGACTTGATTCAAATATTAACGGTAAAAACCTAACGCATGTCCTGGTCGTAGTTCACGGAAACTTACGAAGGTTTTGGCGGAGATTAATGAGTCTCAGTTTAATTTTGCCAAGTAATATGACGATAGGGCAAAATTAAATGTGTTTTATGCCTGTGGCTACACACAATGACATTCATAAATAATTGTTGAATATATATACATTGTATGTATGTATGTATGTATGTATGTATGTATGTATGTATGTATGTATAAAAAGGGGGTCATCCAAATAGTTCGCGGATTAAGTGAAGAGAACTTCAAGGACTACATTATTTTGTTTCCATCGCCGTTAGATCATTATGTATTGAATTTCTAATGTATTCGGAAAGATTATAAGTGAGCAGCTGGTGTTCTTTTTTCACAACCTTAAAATGAATGTGTTTTCTGTCGTATTGAAACATTATCATGAAATATAACTTACTACCCATCATATAAGTGTGCTTGTATTCAATGTAATACACCCACCACATATTTTCTTATATGTCCACACGTGTAATATCACCTGGAAGGAGGCTGTTTGGTAGCGGCATGGCATTGGCATCCAACAAGGAGTTATAAGAGGTGAACAAAATTGCACACACTCATTTATCGCAGTATGACCAGTGTCAAACTTTATAGCCACCAGATGAGTTTAACTTTCCATAAGCATATTGTGAAAATAATGGGATATATTGCAGAAATCTATGAACTATGAAACATATTCGACAGTTGGTATAGGACGCCAAATAGTACCCTGAGACTATATAATGTAGTATTTAACAACATCACGTGACTTTCATTCATAAAACTTTACAAGCATTGTATAAATGGAATAGCCAAAACACGGTGCACGCGCAGCATAGTTCAAGGTAGGTATATCGCAGAATAACCCGAGGTAGATTTTACTCTACAAGTGTGTATGTTATTAGCTGGGTCGTTTATAATATATAATACATATCTATTGCATACATAACGAATAGTATTGCTGTTGCTTAAAATGTTTTATAATTTATATGCATGTTTTGTTGTATTGTGTTTCTCCACGTTATCATGTAAATGGCCAAAGGTAATAATATTGTCGATCTTCTGTAAATAAAACTTGATAGTATTGTTGTTATTGTTGTTGTTGTTGTTGTTGTTTTTGTTGTTTTTTTATTTTATATTGAAACAAAAATAACATTTTTATAAAGTTCGACAATTCCGTACAATACAATTCTTTAATGAAGTATGTTTTTATAGACTAATGAAAAGTTTCAAACTCCTGTGGTTTGATCTAATTACTCCTTCCTAATTAGGTGTAATGACATATTTAGATACTACAACTCAAGTCTCTTCATGTGTCTATATAGACGTTTAATACCAGTTTGCATCTCGAACAAGGCGAGCAGTGTCGCAAACTCTCCTTTTTCTTCTCGTAATAATATGTCTCGGTTGCTACGGCTCTTACCAGGGTCTATCCTATTGTAGACTCGCTGGAGTTGTCTAGGGGGTTTCTTCGTTATTATATGTATTAATGATAACTCAACACAGTATTACATTTCTTCTATATAATATCTTGTTTAAATTGGCATCAGAAATATCCATATATATATAATCAGTGATCTATATATATATACATCGTATCATTAAAAGCTTATTTAACAATCCATTTGTGTGAGCCGACTATGCGCTTACACAGTATATTTAACATCCAATCTTTCTAATCCGTCATTACTCAATATCACTATAATCTAATCACTGTTTCTGATTAGATTAACTTTTAATCACCTTCTATATGGTTCGCCGAAACTCTATGTTTCTTCTATGGCTGAACAATTTAATTATTCGACAAATCTTTATAAGTTATATTTCTTATAATGTCCATAATATCTAAGTATCATAAATACAGTTTATATGTTCTATATACTAGATTGAGATCACGACCTTTCTCGCTCCTGGAGTTAGGCTCTAGTGTGTCTGATTTATGTTAATAAAATCCATTTCTTATATACATGATTGAATCAGTGTATATATGATATAACAATTCCTAAAACATCTGTTATTCCTAAACATCTGTTATGTTATCTAATATTACACCATCAAACCAGTTCGGTGCCTTTATATTACATAACTGGACACCTGCAACCACGGCCTGTTATCTAATATTACACCATCAAACCAGTTCGGTGCCTTTGTATTACATAACTGGACACCTGCAACCACGGCCTTGATAAACTGAGATTAGGCCTAACATCTTAAGTCATTTCCCGCGCGAAGCGAGATTGATAATTTTAGGCGCGAAAATAATAGCAGACGATTATGCATAATACAAATATATATATATTACATGGTAAACATTTGGCCATATATAGAAACAGTTTAATGTATTTATATAATACATTACTATTTATATATAACAATAATAAACATTTCGTGCAAATTGGGGTTTTGCACAGCAGTTGTTGACATAGTTTCTTTGCTTTTGTGTGGGGATTAAAGTCGCATTTGCAGCTGGTATCGAGGAGGACCCAATGTGCTTCTCCGAGCAGTATTTGTTAATAATGTTTCAAGTACTATGTGTTCTACGTTTATTTATCGCCGCTACCGGTTGTCCATATGAACGACGCCTCCTGAAGAGATTAGTCATTTTAGATATTTAGAGGATAGTGTAATGATACAGACAGAGACCCATTCCAGAGTCTCCTCTGGTTCCTTTAAGTGCATAGTGTAAAGCACCGACGCTAGACCTCGGTTTAAAGTCTCATCTGAAAGACTGTTAATTTTATTAGGGTCAGACCGGGGATCGAACCAGTGATCCCGGATTACCAGTTCAGTGTGTTAACCACTGGACTACATATCCGTCTGTTTTTTCAAGTACGGTCATCTGGGTATAACCACACGGGCCTTTCGCACGCCAGTTGGATAGCTTCCTCACATGAAAGACACCCGTAGTAATGAGAGACAAGTGATCTGATGTCAACGAAGGTCTGTATGCTTAACTGGATATATTTCAACTTCACTAAGCTTGATCTTGGTCTTGATTTAAAAACAACCATTTACGGATTATGTCATTTAGCTGAAACGCTTATTATAAGTATAAGTTTATTAAAACAGATTTGCGTTAGGTAAACCTGTAGTGACCGCAGCAACACACTATCAAACAGTGGCGAATGTGCACTTTGATAGAGGTCATACAGACAGACAACTGATAGAACGTGAAATAACTTGGACCTTTGAAGGAGTAAATAAGGAAAACTATATATAAGAAATTATATATAAGAAAATATGGACAAAAATGGAGATAAATGTCGATTAAGAAAATTAAATATTGTGGGCGTGGGAGAAAGAAATGTAGAGAGTGCATTAACATGTGTATGGATATAATTAGTGGATTAAGTGTGTGAATACAGAAGAAAAATGGGAAGTGACACAATTGTATTATATAATACATTTTCAGATTGGAAAAAAAGAAGAGCAAATATTGTAACGCAACATAGATTTGTTTTAAGAAGTGAATTTGAAGGAGTACATCTTGTGTGAATAAAGGAACATGCCAAACTAATTAGAAATAGTTAATAGAATTAGAGAAATATTGGAATAGAGTAATAGACTGAAGGTACGAGGAATATAGAGGAATAAGAATAAAGGTTATATGCTAAAGAAATTGTAAAGCAATATGAATAAAAGGATATAGGCTAAAGGGATTAGACAAAGTGATGAATGCATGTTCGAATGGAAATTGTGATTCATTTTGCGTTTATGCGTAGTACCGTGGTTTATTAGAATGAGCCGTGCGGCCCAGTACTTCCGGCTTCAGCATTCGAGGTTTCTGTTGGGGTTACCTCACCCTTAGGCTTAGGACTTTTAAGGCGGTCCATATATTCGCCTGATGCACCCGTTGTGGGACACGTGGAGTATTTAATAGGAGTAGCTTTGCCATGTGCTATCCTGTCCCGTCCTGGTAGGTACATCGCCATATGGTCCGGGACTGCTTATTTGATTCACAGCTAACCCCCATATCTGAGGGCCGTTCCCCTATCCGCCACCTGAGGACCCGCTGGGTAGGGGATGATCGCCCCAATACTGAATTGGAAGCAGCATGGACCCAGGAATGGAAATAAAGTAATATACCAACGGAATTAGAGACAGCTGTATTGAATGGAGTGGGTAACAAGAAGAAATTGGACAAGGCAGTGCCACCACATAAGTAAAATGGCCCAATTACAGAAATCAGTCACCCACGTGCGTCGGTGGAGACGCCTGTAGATAACATTACATCGTTCGTTAGTATAAATATTACAATATTTACTTTATCATCGCATTCCCACCAGGGAACAGCCCGGTTATCAATCTAAAGAGCAGACGACTGGACAAGTTGGGATATCCCAACTCACCGATTAAGTGTTTGTATATCTATGAATCCAGGTCACGTGTCCAAGATCGCCACTGTAGTAATGATCAATATGCTCACAACTTAAAGATAACATATGACCTTATTTGTGACACTCATTGATATGATGAAATGAAGGCCGTACTAAGGCTGACTTCGAGTATAACAATTGAATGTATGTGATGTATAGTGTACGTGCTTGGAGCAGACATAGAAGGGAGCTAGGCCTATCTGTGATCAAGTTCGTCTAATTTAAAAGGTAAATTAATATTCATGTAATAGTATTCGATGCAGAAGTATCAACGCTGAGACATCGGCGCCCATTGGCTTGTTTTGAATCGGTTGTAATATGTGTGTTGCTAATGTTTCCAAGTATTATCAATCGCCATGTTTTCGTTCCCCACCAATTTTCTGACGTTATTGCTGTTAGAAACATGTGCTTGTTGTATATGCTACACGCTAGTCTGGATACCAGTCTGTCGATTTTTCACTTTTTAACTTCTGGCACAATGACATTTATCAGAAGCTCAATACGGCCCAATTAATAGTCTCGGTGTTAATAATTAATATATATTTGTTTGACTGACCAGGCAAAATATATCGACGCCTGCACGGCTAGGTACGCGCTAGTACTGCCAAATAGGAAAATGAGCAAAACATTTCGAATTTATGTAAATATTGATGTTTTTATTAATCTCATTCACGTGTACCCTAAACTCTTAATAGTATATACAGCCAAATGTGTGCGGGTGAAAGTTCATGCTTTATTGTACCAGATCACGTGCCAGTCATGTGAAAATGCCGGAAAACACATTTCTGTTACTTGAAATTTGATTGGTGGACTGAAAACATGTGCGTTTGTTTTACTCTATGTTGAGTTTAGTCGAGCGCATTACTAGCAACAATGATCACTTTACATTATAGTAATATTATTTCATCTGCTATAAAAGTGTAAACGTTCTTACAAATGTCGTTAAGAACACATGACTTAGTGTAGGTTTGGAAATGGAATTGGCTTTATGTATGTATGCAATCAGGTGCGCTGAAATATCTACATCAGATGTAACCCGATAACCCGGTAATCACAATTAAATTTGTTCCACTATGGGACATTCACTGTATATTAAAAAAAAACACGCACGCACGCACGCACACAAACACACACACACACACACACACACACAACACACACAATTACCCATTCCCAAATATGTATTCATACTCATATGAAATAAGGGAGATAACAAACTGTATGAAATGACTTTAAGAAAAACAAGATTAGTTTCCCTTATTTACATACTGTCACATTTGCGTTGTCTGGAGCTCGAGAAATGGACTTTGATATTCTTCTTAAGAAGCCTAATGTCCGATTTACTTAATAGATGATTATATTTATGTGAGTGTCCCAAGAACGATTTTGTAATCTGTAAAAAATGTGATATTATTGTATTATTGTGCTACACAAGTACAATCCTAATCGTTTGGTAAATCTCAGTGAAATAACAAGCCATGAATAAAACCGTGATGATAATTTAATGAAGACAACTCTGGGATGCTAATCCAATGAAGATACTTGGATCGTGTCTATAAGACAACATCCTCTTCACCATTACACAACGACTACATGTAGCTCATCTGCTCACATACTGTGGCGTCCGTGGTCCAATGGTAGAGCGTCGGATTTGGAATCGAACGGTCCGGGGTTTTTTTGTTTAAACATAATTTATTGCCAAAATGTACATAGCAATTTGGTTTGAGCCACAAGTGCTTTCCACATTATGAAACGGCTCTCCCTAATATATGGTATTTACCGAAAATTCATGTTATGGCTACAATTAGTTTACAACGCATTTAAATGAATAAATGCAAATTACATACATAAAGATACATAAAAATACAATATCATCATTTATACAACGTACTCATGCAAGTGTGCCTGTGGTGCTCGTGTCTAGTGAACGACCAGAACCTCTCTTTCTATTTGCAGACTAAGCGTTAATTTGTAAACATAGACATTCTATATAGTATTTCAATAAATTCAAAGAGTACTCTTGTTTTGTTGTTTGATTAATACTAATGGCCGGTTTGAAATCTTTTAGTATTCTTTATCAATTTCTGTACTGAGTTGAAAATAATTAAGTTATCACTTTCAATCAGATTTTCTTTACCTATTAGCAGTGTTTTCGCATTTAAAGGATGGTATTTTCGTGTTTCTCTGAATAGGGTTATTCTTTGATTTTGAAACAAAGGACAATGACAAAAGTAGTGTTCAGCGTCTTCAATCCCAGTTTGACAATCGCAATTCGCATTTCCCCTTAAATGGTTATTATATAAGTCTGCGTTCACGTTGCTGCAGCCATTTCTTATACGAGCATGGTAAACAGTTAAAGCAGCATTACATCGTAATAAAGAATGTTTTGTGTAAAATGTAAATACTAATAGGTGTGTGTTTACAAAAATCGAAATAGTCGCTCAGAAACGATAAAATTCCAATAAATTTAAACCGTCGTATACGCGAATTTGTTTACATCAACACGCACTGTTTATCAACAAACCAAAATGTAAACAAGCACAACGCGCATGCGTGAAATAGCGGATGTAGAAAAGCACGTTGAACATGACAGAAGTGTACGTATGTCCCATTAATGTCAAACCCCTTGCATGAACATATACAATAGTGGTTATGAATCGACATATCAAGTAATGCAATTAAAACAGACAACGTTGGGCAAATGTGGAGGATTTAGAAAGACAAAGACATTGAAATTCACCAATTCCGTCGCGTAGTATCTACTAAACGCAAGGTTTGTTGCTACGTTTTATTTTGTAAGAATTATTTAGTTTTGAGCACTAACGATGTATCTTATAACTACCAGTAGTTGTTTAATCATTGTAGCTGTTAAAATCAACATACTATGGTATATGTCAGTGGACAAACTGGACATTTACGTTTACAAACAATCGTTATAATTTATGGGGCTCCCCACGGGGTATAAAACCAAGACATATTTGAGAAGGAAGACAGTTACTTTATCGACTATATATGTTCGTAAATACCAAATTGGTTGTGCTTATAATACTTTTGATATTCAAAGTAACAATGAATGTATTTGTTTTCATACGAATAACAATTCTGTATAACTATTCTTTTGTATTATTGGAATTGGGGTACAAATGGATTTACCCAGCAATTAGGGATGTAATAAAATATAACAATGTTGTATACATGTCAAACATGTCATTTCTTGTCATATTATTAACTTACTAAGTCGTTCTTCTAGTATTAATATGTTGTTAAAATGATATAACTCTATTTATGTATAATATCAGTGTCTGTAAATGCAGATAAAAACCCATCTCCCCCATCATGTAATAGAATCGTCCGACCTCACATAATATGGTTACCGCTCGTCCGACGTCGTCACAATGAACATGTTCAAGCGTCTTCTCCTCAGCAACCATAGGGTCTATAGTCACCATTTATGATTTAGTATTTACTTGTCATCATGGTACAAATTCTTCCATCTCAAAATATTACAAATTCTTCGGAAAATCTACCACCGACATTTAATAAGATTGATCAATGTATGATATTCATAGTTGTTGCATGACACCCTTGTGTGAACAATGGAGTCAGGTGAGCGATATAGGGCCATCGTGGTCCACTTTATTGTTAATAAACTAAAACATCATAAATATTTGCTCAAGTTGTTAGAAATGTATAATTTCTGTATATAAATAATGTTCATCAATGTTTTATGATTTGCATCTTTTTGAATATCTGTGTAGAAACATTGCTGTCATATACTATGATGATATTTGTAGTATCTTACTTGCATTAAACATGTTTATTTCTTAATATTGTTATTAAGTGATTCCCTGACGCAAATCCCCAACCCAGGTCACAGATGATAACACAACTGTTGACTATAGAAATTCCTTGTTTTTTTCCACCAGACTGTTGGCCTACATGTATTTATAAACATGGACAAAATGACTTGGTAGCAACATTTTGTCAATATATATATACCGAGTCAAAAAAGAAACGATACCTGGTGTTTATGTGTCTATAATTTCAACATTTATTAAGAAAATTCATAAGATGATAGTCCAACATGTTTGAAAGAGGAGCACATAAAGCATAATGAGCCTCCGAAACTGTCTGCTGCGTGATGACGTAATTCGTCGGACAGGGGTCTAATGGAGTTGTCACACAGACGTCAATACCGAGTATGGGCACCATTTGCGTCTCTCACTGCAATGCACCGCCGTCGCATCGAACGGAAGAGTGTCTGAATCTCTTGTTGGTCAATATTTGTCCACTCCTGACGCAAAACATCCCTCAGTTGGTTTAACGTTACCGTCTGACGTGGCGGTCTAACGTATCCCACAAATGTTCTATGGGTGACAATAAAGCAGGCCACGGCAGGGTTTCAATATTGTTCTGCTCCAATAATGTGGTGGAAATCCGAGCAGTATGACACCTGGCGTTGTCCTGTTCGAACAGTGTGACGTTTCTGTTGGCGTTAAAGAACGGCACAACAACTGGCGCAAGGATCTTATCACAGTACCGCTGGGCGTTTAGGTTCCCGTCCACCACTAACAGTTCAGTGCGACTGCCGAAGGTGATACCGCCCCACGTCATAACGCTTCCGCCCCCGAACAGATCGACCTGACGTACACATGCGTCGGCGTAACGTTCACCGCGTCTGTGATATACCCGCTCCGTGTCAGGATGGGTCCAACGTATGGCCGATAGGCACGAATGCCACGTTCACCGAGCCTGTTTGTGCACTGATGCGATTGTTGGTCATCCCAGGAGTAACGGCAGCTGTGTGCGTAGCAGGTAGGAACCGGTCACGTAAATGTGACGGTCCTGTTCACGCGTCGTCCACCGATCCATGTGTTCGATAAAGTCGAAGTAGACGTGTTATCGTGATCCGCGTAACCCCCGAGTCGATTTGCGACGTCACGCTGACGTAAACCGCCGTCAATCATGCCAATGGCACGCATTCTCTGATTGCGGTTTAGCCTAGGCATTTTGTTAGAGGTAACAATCGGTATGTAAGGTGTTTTTCCTCGATGATAATGCAATACCAGTACAATAAACCGGTTTTCCGATTTGTACATGTGTAGGAAGTTGTCTTTGTTGAGGAGCACATGCAAATCGGCAATTCGGCGTTCCAGGATTATCGGGTGTTTATTTACCTGTGTTTATGGTTGGCTGACGTTGCAATAAGATACCCGGTACTGATACGTAATAATATATTAAACCTTTCTATGGTTTTATCCGTTTTACGTCATTTTTAGTTTGGTATCGTTTCTTTTTTGACTCAGTATATATGTTTTTATGTCTTAATGTATTTTACCTAACCACTGCTTCCTAATTTTTAATTTCCATTAACTGCTACTTTCTTGTCTAACCTTTCACCCCTATTTACAGGTCGAATATACAAATGTAGGTTTCCCCTACCACCCATCACCACTTATGCAAGTGACCTAGCATATTGAATATACATTAAGATTTAATGGCATTCTTTAGCTAAATTGGTTTATATACCTGTAGTCAGTGCAACAACCCTTTTCTAAAACACTGTCGACATGTTTGCTATATTGTCGTTTCTTGTGCATAACAGTAATCCATGCATAGTTATTCTTAGTATAAATAGTGTGTGTTTTACGTTTATTTATCGTCGTTACCGGTTGCCCATATGAGCGACGCCTCCTGAAGAGATTAGTCATTTTAGATTTTGGAGGATAGTGCAATGATACAGACATAGACCCATTCCAGAGTCTCCTCTGGTTCTTTTACGTACACAGTGTAAAGCACCGACACGAGACCTCGGTTTAACGTCCCATCTGAAAGACTGTTAATTTTATTATGGTCAGACGGGGGATCAAACCTGTGTTCCCTGGATTACCAGTCGAGCGTGTTATCACTGGACTACAGATCCACCTAAATGGTGTCCACAAGTTGGTTGTTTTATATGCCTGTTGTATAGCAACGAGGCGAGTCTCTCGTTTATAGTCCCATCTGAAAGATTTGATATTGAGAGGGTCAGGCTCATCACTTTTAGATGATGTTTATTTTAAACGTTTTAGAAAACTTAGTCGCCCAAATGCGATGGCAATTTTTAAATATGGGGGGTTGAGATGTCTTGCTAATATATACATCCATTCTCTAACCCCTATATTGTTATTTATAGCAGATGAGTATTGCTATGGCAACAATTGTTGTCATAGCTTTTCTTGTATACTTTATTATTGAACACATCTGTTCCGCATTCCATTTTTGAAAAGTACAGGTTTTTGGTTCGAGAGGTCATTATTGTTATTTACTGCGGCGCAGGTTCGAACACGTGGCTGTCTGTATAATTCCTGTTACACCTTATCATGCTATCCCGAGACTATGAAACCGAACATTCGTTACATCGATACATACGCGATTGTCCCCGGCGGATAACCGGATTTAATCATTTATTAGTCATTGCAGTATGGCATAGCGGTCCCTTGTTCCGGACTTGGAGGGTAGTCATTGCAGTATGGCATAGCAGTCCCTGGTTCAGGACTCGGGGGTAGTCATTGCAGTATGGCATAGCGGTCCCTGGTTCAGGACTCTGGGGTAGTCATTGTAGTATGGCATAGCGGTCCCTGGTTCAGGGCTCGGTGGTAGTCATTGCAGTATGGCATAGCGGTCCCTGGTTCAGGACTCGGGGGTAGTCATTGCAGTATGGCATAGCGGTCCCTGGTTCAAGACTCGGGGGTAGTCATTGTAGTATGGCATAGCGGTCCCTGGTTCAGGGCTCGGTGGTAGTCATTGCAGTATGGCATAGCGGTCCCTGGTTCAGGACTTGGAGGGTAGACATTGCAGTATGGCATAGCGGTCCCTGGTTCAGGACTCGGGGGTAGTTATTGTAGTATGGCATAGCAGTCCCTGGTTCAGGACTCGTGGGTAGTCATTGTAGTATGGCATAGCGGTCCCTGGTTCAGGACTCGGGGGTAGTCATTGTAGTATGGCATAGCGGTCCCTGGTTCAGGACTCGGGGGTAGTCATTGCATTATGGCATAGCAGTCCCTGGTTCCGGACTTGGAGGGTAGACATTGCAGTATGGCATAGCGGTCCCTGGTTCAGGACTCGGAGGGTAGACATTGCAGTATGGCATAGCGGTCCCTGGTTCAGGACTCTGAGGGTAGTCATTGCAGTATGGCATAGCGGTTCCGGACTTGGAGCGTAGACATTGCAGTATGGCATAGCGGTCCATGGTTCAGGACTTGGAGGGTAGTCATTGCAGTATGGCATAGGGGTCCCTGGTTCAGGACTCGGAGGGTAGACATTGCAGTATGGCATAGCGGTCCCTGGTTCCGGACTTGGAGGGTAGACATTGCAGTATGGCATAGCGGTCCCTGGTTCCGGACTTGGAGGGTAGACATTGCAGTATGGCATAGCGGTCCCTGGTTCCGGACTTGGAGGGTAGACATTGCAGTATTGCATAGCGGTCCCTGGTTCCGGACTTTGAGGGTAGACATTGTAGTATGGCATAGCGGTCCCTGGTTCCGGACTCGAGGGTAGACATTGCATTATGGCATAGCGGTCCCTGGTTCCGGACTCGGGAATAGTCATTGTAGTATGGCATAGCGGTCCCTGGTTCAGGACTCGGGGGTAGTTATTGCAGTATGGCATAGCGGTCCCTGGGTCAGGACTTGGAGGGTAGACATTGCAGTATGGAATAGCGGTCCCTGGTTCCGGACTTGGAGGGTAGACATTGCAGTATGGCATAGGGGTCCCTGGTTCCGGACTCGGGAATAGTTATTGCAGTATGGCATAGCGGTCCCTGGTTCCGGACTTGGAGGGTAGTTATTGTAGTATGGCATAGCGGTCCCTTGTTCCGGACTCGGGAATAGTCATTGCAGTATGGCATAGCGGTCCCTGGTTCAGGACTTGGAGGGTAGTTATTGTAGTATGGCATAGCGGTCCTTGGTTCCGGACTCGGGAATAGACATTGCAGTATGGCATAGCGGTCCCTGGTTCAGGACTTGGAGGCTAGTTATTGCAGTATGGCATAGCGGTCCCTGGTTCAGGACTTGGAGGGTAGTTATTGTAGTATGGCATAGCGGTCCTTGGTTCCGGACTCGGGGGTAGTTATTGTAGTATGGCATAGCGGTCCTTGGTTCCGGACTCGGGGGTAGTTATTGTAGTATGGCATAGCGGTCCTTGGTTCAGGACTCTGGGGTAGTTATTGTTGTATGGTATAGCGGTCCCTGGTTCCGGACTCGGGGGTAGTTATTGCAGTATGGCATAGCGGTCCCTGGTTCCGGACTCGAGGGTAGTTATTGCAGTATGGCATAGCGGTCCCTGGTTCCGGACTCGGGGGTAGTTATTGCAGTATGGCATAGCGGTCCCTGGTTCAAGACTCGGGGGTAGTTATTGCAGTATGGCATAGAGGTCCCTGGTTCAGGACTCAGGAGTACTTTGCAGAACGGTATAGCGACCCATTAATCAGGACCCAAGAGTAGTCGGTAGTATGGCATAGCGACCCCTGGATCGGGACTCAGGAGTATGTTGCAGGACGGTATAGCGACCCTTTGATCAGGAACCAAGAGTAGTCGTTAGTATGGCATAGCGACCCCTGGATCACTGTAATATGGCGCGGCTAACACTTTTCTCGAGTCCCACTGCTCCACTACGTACTGTAAAGATCGCCAATCCCACAGTTCATTGCTCGCAGCTGATCCCATACAGATGTGTCGGAACACCTACTTTTTTATTTACAATTGGGATATACATTGTATAGAATAGTTCGTTGGAAGATTTATGCCTGCTTAATAAAATGGAGAATTATAATTCTTTTAAATGAATACGATCTTTTCAAAGTTCTATAAATTATTATTACCACTTGATGTTGTTTTTTATGTCTTGGATAATCTCTGCGATATTGCCCATTAATTTTGATGCACGTGTAATTACGTATCACGTGTTTCTATTTGGAATGCGTAATTGGGAAGACCGAAAGTAATGTTCATATTACATGTCGTCCAACCCATGTGTGTGCCTGCTATATACGAATTATTGGCAGTTTCTTACGGAGGTTGGTGCACCCAAGTACTGGTTAACTGCTGGAGCCTGCTCAGGAAAGGAATTGTTAGGTAAACTGCCCGCCGGCTATATAGCCCAAAATGGTGCTGATGCAGGCGTAAAACCCGAAATATAACATAACATATACGAATTATTGATTTAAATTGCGTTTTAGTTTATACAAATTGATCTTAGCTCGATTGCGAAACAAGTTATTACTATTACTACTTATTATTATAACTTGTGTTAATCACTATCGAGACCTCATTCCTGATGGATTCCATCGCCACAAGGGAGATATAAATGTGGAATTTAAATGTCCTGCCTAAGGACACACTCGTATATAACGGCTACAGCTTGGCGCGAATTCGGTGCCTTTCGCACGTGGAGCGAGGGGGGTAAAGCTGAAGTACAAATAACGTTATGGAATATTCGCAGCATATATGTGGGATCATAGCTTGTCTAAGAATTTTATAAACAACCACTAATATATCCAAGCTACAACGTGTTTTATTGTATTATTCGTTTATTTATCGTGCCCAGAAATGTATTAGTTATGTTATTCCTTGTCTTGGGGAGGTGGGTGGGGTGTAGTGAACGATATACTTGTCGAATTTCAAAAGCATCGCTGCTTCTCTACGTGTCCAATGATTTCCATCCGAAAAACGTCCGTGGATATGCCACCAAACTTCTGCATCACCGAACTGCCGTTATTTGGTTCCGTGATTACTATGCTATCCTCTTACTTCAATAACCCCCTTGTGTTTGTATACTCAGAGTTTCGCAGTTCCTGTAAGTGTCGAGATAAGTTATTTTAAAGCAACAGTGGCCATAGATAATCGATCACATTCAACTGATGCTCGGTTATTTAACATTGTGTTGCATGAAACGTTTCTGAAGCTTCTATTTAACCGTCATCTGGCAAGTACATTGCACCGTCCCACAGTCCCGTCACTTGCTCCATCATAACATGTGTCCGTTTTTTGTGCTACCAAAGTATAACCGTTTTATATGTGCTCATATTCAACACGTTCTTTATCTCCCACCGCCTCAGATTATATGTATAACCTCAATGAATCACGCATAATCTTTATGAACCATACATAACCTTAATGAACAACGCATAAGCTTAATGAACCACGCATAACCTTAATGAATCACGCACATCATTAATGAACCACGCATAACCTTAATGAACCACACATACTCTTAATGAACAACGCATAACCTCAATGAATCACGCATACTCTTTATGAACCATACATAACATTAATGAACAATGCATACACTTAATGAACCACGTACAGCCTTAATGAACCACGCATAAGCTCAATGAACCACGCATAAGCTCAATGAACCACGCATAAGCTCAATGAAACACGCATTACCTTAATGAACTACGCAATACCTTAATGAACTACGTATAACTTTAATGAGCCACGCATGTGTGTGTATTAATATATAATATAGTTTATACCAATTTGTCTTAGCTCAATTGCGAAGTTCGTACAACGTTTACTAATCGCTCTAGAGACCTCATTCCTGATGGAATCCATCGCCACGAGGGAGAGAGAAGAGGCTACGTGGACTTTAAATGCCTTACCCAAGTGCACAATCGCAACTGCTCCAGCCAGCGGGGCTCGAACCCAATGCCCCTCCCACCTAATGTGAATACTATCACGACTTCCACAAATATATATATATATATATCTACACTAAGTCTTGAGGCTGGCAATTATACGCATGCAAAACACACATATATCGGTGGATAGAACCCAACTAGAAATAATAAAGTATGTGCTTTAGAATTCTAATTAATACATAGCAGGCGCCGGCCATAAAATGAAACATTACCAGAAACTCAATTTTGAAAAGCCATATAATACATCATTATTTGTAGCTTGTAAATCTCTAGATATAATAAATTCCTACGCCATAGGGTTTAGAAGAATCTGTGCAGCTGCCTACTAGGCGCTCTCATATAAAAGGCAAGAGTTGAATTCGATTTTTTATCAATTTATTATCGATTTATTAACATAAAGCTCTTTGTGAATGAATTCTAAACAGATTTATGACAAGCAATTAGCAAATAAGAAACTACGAGTTTTTGCTAAGAATTCATTCAACACATCCAAAATACACCATAATGGCAGCAATATATCACCATTCTCTGATGCATAATATTGGAAGCAGTAATGTCTATGTGACTCGACTTATAGTACCAATTTAATTAAATGAAATTACATGGCATAATGAGGTAATAATACAACAGTGTACACACATGACGAGGCAATATATATACATAGATAGCTTAATGCATGTAACTACCATATTTAAACCGGTTCATACGGGAGAGCTACATTACTATACAATCACACTTGTCATTATACTAACAATCAATATCATACTTGTAGTTAGTAATATTATAGTTTATCTAGACATATGAATTATATGTTTTACTAGCAAACACACTGTTCTATAAGCCGGTGTGCTACAACTAGTTTTCAATAATTGTTCGTACAGTACAGTATAGGATTTGGAAATCGACAATATGTTGGTTTTATGTAGGACATTCAAAACGAGAGTGGAACTCGTCATCTATACCAGAGTTACAATATGTACATTTAATGAAACTTGGATTTAAAGACAACTACGATTAGTTTAATAATATGTTATTGCAATTTATTTCTCACAATAAGATTAACACAATTTAAAATTACATATCACAATATGTGTGTCTTACGTTTATTTATCGTCGCTACCAGTTGCCCATATGAGCGAGGTTTCCCGAAGAGATTAGTTAGTTTAGATGTATGGAGGATAGTGCAATGATACAGACATATACCAATTGCAGAGTCTCCTCTGGTTCTTGTACGTGCACAGTTGAAAGCACCGACACGAGACCTCGGTTTAAAGTCCCATCTGAAAGACTGTTAGTATTAGTATGGTCAGACGGGGGATCGAACCATACCACAATCTCCATATATCAATTTTCAAAGTGCAAACGGATTGGGCTACATGTTATGACATCATTAGCAACAGCCAATTACTATTGATTATAACTATGCAAAATATACATAAAACGTGACGTCATTCTGTCGTCACATACATGCCAGTCTGCCAACACATACATCGTGCTTATCACATGACAAGCTTCTCATTATTGTCATGTATTTTGGCAATTGAAAGGTTTTTTCTTAGACATGTGATAATTGTTGTCAATTTAAAATCGTGGGGGTGCTGTTGGCGACAACATAGCCCCACTCTGTGGCTCAAGTTACCTCCCCTGACAATTCGTCCACATATCGTAAGGAATGTTAATGACGTAATAACAACGTTCAACCCTGTTGGTTTAAAACAGTATTTATTCCAATAAATATACATGTATAACACAAAAATGTTACAAATTACATAAATTGTGAATGGTTTGGATTGGAAAACAAGTTTTCAGAAAACTTATATTAATTCCTCTCCAACTCTCCTCTCTTCAACCCTGTTAATTTCAGATATTGCATAGAGGGATTCATATAACATTTCTATTGCGCATGTCTCTCGACAGAGGGAGCCAGGTGTAGCAATAACATAGTATCAAATCAAGCTCATTTGAAATGGATTACATACATGTAGGCTTATATAGCAATAACATATAATCAAATCAAGCCAGGTGTCAGTTCATCTAAAATGGATTACATACATGTAGGCTATATATAGCAATAACATATAATCAAATCAAGCCAGGTGTCAGTTCATCTAAAATGGATTACATACATGTAGGCTATATATAGCAACAACATGTTATCAAATCAAGCCAGGTGTCAGCTCATCTAAAATGGTGTACATACATGTAGGCTATAAATAGCAATAACATATTATCAAATCAAGCCAGGTGTCAGCTCATCTCAAATGGATTGTCTATTACATCAATAATTCTCATTTTAGTTTGAGTATTGCATTTATTTACACTCGCAGCCGGTCAACGATGTGGGCGAGCATTCTCGAATTATTATGTCCGCGTATTCCTAGCACCGTCGGTTAGTCGTGGTGTCTGTAGATTTGTAGAATGTTGGCTTGTAGTGTGATGGTCTTGAATATCGGTGATTGTGCAGTAAAAGTGACAACTGGGGGAGGCATCTTCTTCCTCTTCAGGGTGACAAGTCCTGGTCTTCTTCTTTCTAAACGGCTCTTTTTAGGGCCATCCTCCTCACGGTTGGTCATCCCGCAACAGCATATAAACGGATCTGACAGTTAGACATCTGGTCATCTCTGTCGCTCCAGGGTATGTCTGGCCATACCTCCACCACGTCCGTAAGACGACGATGCCTTTTTGCAAGTCGACAACCAGAAGATCCCAGAATCCTACGCTGCCCCGACTGCGACGTGCACGCCGTTGGGAGGTCGGCCGGGTAATTCTCATGTGTAGATACTCAGTGTTCATATACACGTAACTTATTCTCACTTGTTAGAATCATCAAGCGTCTATCCATAAACTGGATATCAAGCGTCTAGTCATAAACAGGTTATCAAGCGCCTAGCCATAACAGGATATCAATCGTCTAACCATAACAGGATATCAATCGTCTAGCCATAACATGATATCAAGCGTCTAGCCATAAACATGATATCAAGCGCCTAGCCATCAACATGATATCAATCGTCTAGCCATAACAGGATATCAATCGTCTAGCCATAAACAGGATATCAATCGTCTAGCCATAACAGGATATCAAGCGTCTAGCCATAACAGGATATCAAGCGTCTAGCCATAAACAGGATATCAATTGTCTAGCCATACACAGGATATCAATCGTCTAGCCATAACAGGATATCAAACGTCTAGCCATAAACAGGATATCAAGCGTCTAGCCATAAACAGGATATCAAGCGTCTAGCCATAAACAGGATATCAATCGTCTAGCCATACACAGGATATCAAGCGTCTAGCCATAAACAAGATATCAAGCGTTTAGCCATAAACAGGATATCAAGCATCTAGCCATAAACAGGATATCAAACATCTAGCCATACACATGATATCAAGCATCTAGCCATACACAGGATATCAAGCGTCTAGCCATAAACAGGATATCAAGCATCTAGCCATAAACAGGATATCAAACATCTAGCCATAAACAGGATATCAAGCATCTAGCCATAAACAGGATATCACGCGTCTAGCCATACACAGGATATCAAGCATCTAGCCATAAACAGGATATCAAACGTCTAGCCATACACAGGATATCAAGCATCTAGCCATAAACGGGATATCAAGCATCTAGCCATCAACAGGATATCAATCGTCTAGCCATAACAGGATATCAATCGTCTAGCCATAGCAGGATATCAAGCGTCTAGCCATAGCAGGATATCAAGCGTCTAGCCATATATGATATCAATCGTCTAGCCATAACAGGATATCAATCGTCTAGCAATAACAGGATATCAATCGTCTAGCCATAGCAGGATATCAAGCGTCTAGCCATAAACAGGATATCACGCGTCTAGCCATAAACGGTATATCAAGCGTCTAGCCATAAACAGGATATCAATCGTCTAGCCATAAACAGGATATCAAGCGTCTAGCCATAAACAGGATATCAAGCGTCTAGCCATACACATGATATCAAGCATCTAGCCATGACAGGATATCAAGCATCTAGCCATGACAGGATATCAAGCAGCTAGCCATAGCTGGATATCAAGCAGCTAGCCATAGCTGGATATCAAGCGGCTAGCCATAACTGGATATCAAGCAGCTCGCCATAGCTGGATATCAAGCAGCTCGCCATAGCTGGATATCAAGCGGCTAGCCATAAACAGGATATCAAGCGTCTAGCCATAAACAAGATATCAAGCGTCTAGCCATAAACAGGATATCAAGCATCTAGCCATGACAGGATATCAAGCGTCTAGCCATAAACAGAATATCAAGCGTCTAGCCATACACAGGATATCAAGCATCTAGCCATGACAGGATATCAAGCATCTAGCCATGACAGGATATCAAACGTCTAGCCATAAACAGGATATCAAACGTCTAGCCATAAACAGGATATCAAGCATCTAGCCATAAACAGGATATCACGCGTCTAGCCATACACAGGATATCAAGCATCTAGCCATAAACAGGATATCAAACGTCTAGCCATACACAGGATATCAAGCATCTAGCCATAAACGGGATATCAAGCATCTAGCCATCAACAGGATATCAATCGTCTAGCCATAACAGGATATCAATCGTCTAGCCATAGCAGGATATCAAGCGTCTAGCCATAGCAGGATATCAAGCGTCTAGCCATAACATGATATCAATCGTCTAGCCATAACAGGATATCAATCGTCTAGCCATAACAGGATATCAATCGTCTAGCCATAGCAGGATATCAAGCGTCTAGCCATAAACAGGATATCACGCGTCTAGCCATAAACGGTATATCAAGCGTCTAGCCATAAACAGGATATCAATCGTCTAGCCATAAACAGGATATCAAGCGTCTAGCCATAAACAGGATATCAAGCGTCTAGCCATACACATGATATCAAGCATCTAGCCATGACAGGATATCAAGCATCTAGCCATGACAGGATATCAAGCAGCTAGCCATAGCTGGATATCAAGCAGCTAGCCATAGCTGGATATCAAGCGGCTAGCCATAACTGGATATCAAGCAGCTCGCCATAGCTGGATATCAAGCAGCTCGCCATAGCTGGATATCAAGCGGCTAGCCATAAACAGGATATCAAGCGTCTAGCCATAAACAAGATATCAAGCGTCTAGCCATAAACAGGATATCAAGCATCTAGCCATGACAGGATATCAAGCGTCTAGCCATAAACAGGATATCAAGCGTCTAGCCATACACAGGATATCAAGCATCTAGCCATGACAGGATATCAAGCATCTAGCCATGACAGGATATCAAACGTCTAGCCATAAACAGGATATCAAGCGTCTAGCCATAAACAGGATATCAAGCGTCTAGCCATGACAGGATATCAAGCAGCTAGCCATGGCAGGATATCAAGCAGCTAGCCATAGCTGAATATCAAGCGGCTAGCCATAGCTGGATATCAAGCAGCTAGCCATAGCTGGATATCAAGCGGCTAGCCATAGCTGGATATCAAGCGGCTAGCCATAGCTGTATATCAAGTGGCTAGCCATAAACATGATATCAAGCAGCTAGCCATAGCTGGATATCAAGCAGCTAGCCATGGCAGGATATCAAGCAGCTAGCCATAGCTGGATATCAAGCGGCTAGCCATAGCTGGATATCAAGCAGCTAGCCATAGCTGTATATCAAGCGGCTAGCCATAGCTGGATATCAAGCGGCTAGCCATAGCTGGATATCAAGCGGCTAGCCATAGCTGGATATCAAGCGGCTAGCCATAACTGGATATCAAGCAGCTAGCCATAGCTGGATATCAAGCAGCTAGCCATAGCTGGATATCAAGCGGCTAGCCATAGCTGGATATCAAGCAGCTAGCCATAAACAGGATATCAAGCAGCTAGCCATAGCTGGATATCAAGCGGCTAGCCATAGCTGGATATCAAGCGGCTAGCCATAGCTGGATATCAAGCGGCTAGCCATAAACATGATGTTCCAAAACATAGCAATCCTTGTAAATCAATCAATTCACCTTTCTCCAATTCGAAAAAAATAAACACAGACGAAAAATAGGTTGCAGTTCTTTACGCCGATTTGTCTTAGTCAAGATAGTTTGACTACCACTTATAATTCTGTCATTTTCCATGAAGCCTGTTTACAAATAGTGATATTATAGACTGTGTTTCTTAATTGGATTGTTATGCACAACTTCACGGAAGTAATTACTCTAGAAGAAGCTTTTGTAAACATTCCGTACTAGTACTCAGGTGTCTTCTGCTTCTTCTGCTCCCATTGATTTGTACAGGATCCTTTTCTGGAGCATTATCGTACAAAGTGATGTAATGATCATAATAATAATAAAGACTTTATTTTACGAGAGAACTCATTTAACAAAAGTTAATCTACCATGGGCCTCTTAACATAATTATATACAAATCAAATGCAATCAAAAGTTAAGACGTGAAGTGAAGTATATAGCAATACAATGTTAAAGCTGAAAAGTAGAGAAACTATATCATTTAATAATAAATTATGTTATGGTATATGATGATATATGTAATTGGCTAGTAGAGTAGAAAAGGGAGAATGAGACAATATTATATTATGGCTAGACGCTTGATATCCAGTTATGGCTAGACGCTTGACATCTTGTTTATGGCTAGACGCTTGATATCCAGGTTATGGATATACGTTTGATATCCAATATATGACTAGACGCTTGATATCCAGTTTATGGATAGACGCTTGATATTCTGTTTATGGTTCGACGCTTGGTATCATGTTATGGCTAGACGCTTGATATCATATTATGGCTATACGTTTGATATCAAGTTTATGGCTAACAAGTGGAATAAGTTACGTGTATATGAACATTGAGCATCTACATATGCAAATTACCCGGCCGACCTCTCCACGGTATGCACGTCGCGATCGGGGCACTTCTCGCAACAGCAGCGTAGGATTCTGAGAGCTTCTGGTTGTCGATATTGCAACAAGGCACCGCAGTCTTAAGGAAGTGGTGGAGGTATGGCCAGACAGACCCTGGAGCGACAGAGACGACCAGATGGCTAACTGCCAGATCCGTTTATATGCTGTTGCGGGATGACCAACAGTTAAGAGGGTGGCTCTACGAAGAGCTGTTCAGAAAGATCCGGACTTGTCACCCTGAAGAGGAAGAAGATGCCTCCCCCAGTTCTCACGTTTACTGCACCATCACTGAGATATTCAAGACCATCAAACTACAAGACAACATTCTACAAATCTACACACACATCACGACTAACCGATGGTGCTAGGAATACATGGACATTATGATCCAAGAATGCTCCCTCACATGGTTCACCGGCGGCGAGGGTAAATAAATGCAACCATCATGAAACGAGAATTATTGATGTAATTTGCTATCCATTTCAGATGTGCTGGCACCTGGCTTGATTTGATATGTTATTGCTATATATACATGTATATCACAATTACAAACATATTACAATTACATGTACATAATTAGCATTAGGGTGGGGCCACACGTTCTAACAACAGTTGTGAGTGGCCCTCCTCCCCATATAATATGTATGAACACTACAGAATGTAAATGGCTTAATTAAAGCTGAAAACATGTACATAAGGCAGTTAACAAGATATAAGATAGGTATATTAGTCTTTGACTTTTTCAAAGAAATATCCTAGTCTGTACAATCCACTGTCCAGTTTCCCAAAGAAATGTACACCAGGACCAAGACTCAAGCAGGGAAACGAACCAGGATTGAAGAGTTGCTAACCCAAAGAGCATACTTACAACATTAATGACACCTGGCTCCCTCTGTCGAGAGACATGCACACTAGAAATGTTATATGCATCCCTCTATGCAATATCTGAAATCAACAGGGTTGAAAGTTGTTATTACGTCATTAACATTCCTTATATGATGTGTGGACGAAATGTCAGGGTAGGTAACTTGAGCCACTTGCGTGGGGCTAAGTTGTCTCCAACAGCCCCCCCCCCGCCACGATTTTAAGTTGACAACAATTATCACATGTCTAAGAAAAAACCTTTCAATTGCCAAAATACATGACAATAATGAGAAGCTTGTCATGTGATAAGCACGCTGTATGTGTTTGCAGACTGGCATGTATGTGACGACATAATGACGTCACGTTTTATGTATATTTTGCACAGCTATAAATCAATCGTAGGTGGTTGTTGCTAATGATGTCATAACGTTTAGCCCAATCCGTTTGCACTTTGAAAATTGACATGTATATCGAGATTATCGTGATTTTTATATATGTTAGAAATTTGACAGCAATGATATTGTGGTATGGTTCGATCATAATGGTTCTGACCATAATAATTTTAACAGTCTTTCAGATGGGACGTTAAACCGATGTCTCATGTCGGTGCTTTAAACTGTGCACGTACAAGAACCAGATGAGACTCTAGAATGGGTCTCTGTCTGTACCATTGCACTATCCTCCAAAAATCTAAAATAACTAATCTCTTCAGGAGACGTTGCTCATATAGGCAACCGGTAGCGACGATAAATAAACGTAAAACACACACATTGTGATATGTAATTGTAAATTGTGTTAATCTTATTGTGAGAAATAAATTGCAATAACATATTATTAAACTAATCGTAGTTTAAATCCAATTTTCCTTAAATGTACATATTGTAACTCTGGTATAGATGACGAGTTCCACTCTCTTTTAGAATGTCCTACATAAAACCAAGATATTGTAGATTTCCAAATCCTATACTGTACTGTACGAACAATTATTGAAAACTAGTTGTAGCACACCGGCTTATAGAACAGTGTGTTTGCTAGTAAAACATATAATTCATATGTCTAGATAAACTATAATATTACTAACTACAAGTATGATATTGATTGTTAGTATAATGACAAGTGTGATTGTATAGTAATGTAGCTCTCCCGTATGAACCGGTTTAAATATGGTAGTTACATGCATTAAGCTATCTATGTATACTAATTGCCTCGTCATTTGTGTACACTGTTGTATTATGACCTCATTACATGAGTGAAATCAAATGGATTAAAATAAATTGAAAAAATTGAATTGGTACTTCTACCAAGATGTCAACAGGAATCTAAAATACAAGCCGAGTCACATATACATCACAGCGTTCCAGTATTATACATTATACATCACAGCGTTCCAGTATTATACATTATACATCACAGCGTTCCAGTATTATACATTATACATCACAGCGTTCCAGTATTATACATTATACATCACAGCGTTCCAGTATTATACATTATACATCACAGCGTTCCAGTATTATACATTATACATCACAGCGTTCCAGTATTATACATTATACATCACAGCGTTCCAGTATTATACATTATACATCACAGCGTTCCAGTATTATACATTATACATCACAGCGTTCCAGTATTATACATTATACATCACAGCGTTCCAGTATTATACATTATACATCACAGCGTTCCAGTATTATACATTATACATCACAGCGTTCCAGTATTATACATTATACATCACAGCGTTCCAGTATTATACATTATACATCACAGCGTTCCAGTATTATACATTATACATCACAGCGTTCCAGTATTATACATTATACATCACAGCGTTCCAGTATTATACATTATACATCACAGCGTTCCAGTATTATACATTATACATCACAGCGTTCCAGTATTATACATTATACATCACAGCGTTCCAGTATTATACATTATACATCACAGCGTTCCAGTATTATACATTATACATCACAGCGTTCCAGTATTATACATTATACATCACAGCGTTCCAGTATTATACATTATACATCACAGCGTTCCAGTATTATACATTATACATCACAGCGTTCCAGTATTATACATTATACATCACAGCGTTCCAGTATTATACATTATACATCACAGCGTTCCAGTATTATACATTATACATCACAGCGTTCCAGTATTATACATTATACATCACAGCGTTCCAGTATTATACATTATATACATCACAGCGTTCCAGTATTATACATTATACATCACAGCGTTCCAGTATTATACATTATACATCACAGCGTTCCAGTATTATACATTATACATCACAGCGTTCCAGTATTATACATTATACATCAGAGAGACTTGTGATTTCTTGCTGCCATTATTGTGTATTTGGATGCTTTGAATGAATTCTTAGCTGTTTTATTTTGCTGATTGCTTGTCATAAATATGTTTAGAATTCATTCACCAAGAGCTTTCTGTTAATAAATCGATAATAAAGTGTTAATAAATCGAATTCAACTCTTGCTCTTGCCCTTTATATGAGAGCGCCTAGTAGGCAGCTGCACAGATAGTTCTAAACCCTATGGCGTAGGAATTTATTATATCTAGAGATTTACAAGCTACAAATAATGATGTATTATATGGCTTTTCAAAATTGAGTTACTGGTAATGTTTCATTTTATGGCCGGCGCCTGCTATGTATTAATTAGAATTCTAAAGCACACACGTTATTATTTCTATTTGGGTTCTATCCATCGATATATGTGTGTTTTGCACGCGTATTATTGCCACCCTCACGTGTAAATATATATTTGTGGAAGTCGTGATAGCGCCGTGGTAGCGTGTTCACTTCAGGTGGGAGAGGCTCTGAGTTCGAGCCCCACTGGATCCGATACGATTGTGCCCATAGGCAATGCATTTAAAAGTCCACATAACCTCTTCTCTCTCCCTCGAGGCGATGGATTCCACCAGGAATGAGGTCTCTAGAGCGATTAGTAAAAGTAGTAAGAACTTGTTTTGCAATCGAGCTAAAGCAAATTGGTATAAACTATATTATATATTAATACACACACATGTATATTATATATTAGAACATAACAATGTTGTATTTTTATTATATTTATGGTGACCTATATATCCACAGGGTCGGGTGCTAATTTTATAGTAGATGTACTTGTTCTATGCTAAGTATATGCACATGTCACTACAATAAACACTTATTTACTTATGAACCACGTATATTTGGCCATGTGTCGTTATTTATAATACATTTAAACGTATTGTTGCAGGAATTATAATTTGCCACAGCTATGCGTTGTTTATTAGGGTTATGCGTGGTTCATTAAAACTATGTATGGTTCATTAAGGTTACGCATGCTTCATTAAAGCTATGCGTAGTTCATTGAGGTTATGCGTGGTTCATTGAGGTTATGCGTGGTTCATTGAGGTGATGCGTGATTCATTGAGGTGATGCGTGGTTCATTGAGGTGATGCGTGATTCATTGAGGTGATGCGTGGTTCATTGAGGTGATGCGTGATTCATTAAGGTGATGCGTGGTTCATTGAAGGTATGCGTGGTTCATTGAGGCTATGCGTGGTTCATTGAGGTTATGCGTGGTTTATTGAGGTTATGCGTGGTTCATTGAGGTTATGCGTTGTTCATTGAGGATATGCGTGGTTCATTAAGGATGTACGTGGTTCATTAAGGTTATGCGTTGTTCATTGAGGATATGCGTGGTTCATTGAGGTGATGCGTGATTCATTGAGGTGATGCGTGGTTCATTGAGGTGATGCGTGATTCATTAAGGTGATGCGTGGTTCATTGAAGTTATGCGTGGTTCATTGAAGTTATGCGTGGTTCATTGAGGTTATGCGTGGTTCATTGAGGTTATGCGTTGTTCATTGAGGATATGCGTGGTTCATTAAGGCTGTACGTGGTTCATTAAGGTTATGCGTTGTTCATTGAGGATATGCGTGGTTCATTAAGGTTATGCACGTGGTTCACATAATCTGAGGCGGTTGGAGATAAAGAACGAGTTGTATATGAGCACATATAAAACGGTTATACTTTGGTACCACAAGAAACGGACACATGTTATGATGGAGCAAGTGACGGGACGGACTGTGGGACGGTGCAATGTACTTGCCAGAAGAAGTTAAAATAGAAGCTTCAGAAACGTTTCATACAACACATTGTGTTAAAGAAACGAGCATCAGATGAATACGATCGATTAACTATGTCCACGGTTGCTTTAAAATAACTTATCTCGACACTTACGGAAACTCACGAGTACACGGGCACGAAGGGGTTATTGAAGTTAGTAATCACGGAACCACATAGCGACAGTGGTTCAGAAGTTTGGTGGCATATCTATGGAACTATTAATAGTTTTTCGGATGGGAAACACTGGACACGTAGAGAACCAGGGATGCTTTTGGAATTGGGCTACTATATCGTGCATTACCCCCACCCCTCCCCAATACAAGGAATAACATAACTAATACAATTCTGGACACGATAAATAAATGAATAATACAATAAAACACGTTATAGCTTGGATAGATTAGTGGTTGTTTATAAAATTCTTAGACAAGCTATGATCCCACATATATGCTGCGAATAATCCATAACGTTATTTGTACTTCAGCTTTACCCCC
Source organism: Archivesica marissinica (assembly GCA_014843695.1). Lineage (NCBI taxonomy): Eukaryota > Metazoa > Mollusca > Bivalvia > Venerida > Vesicomyidae > Archivesica > Archivesica marissinica. Next base: position 52,684,776 of record CM026402.1, on the reverse strand, counting down.
CCCCCCACCCACACGACCTCTCCCCATTCCACACTTATACCATGCAACGTAAATCCCAGCATACTTTATTTAGTATAATCACCTGGTGTTGCATAATTATATATAAATATGATAAAACGCAAATGGAAGTCGTGATAGCGCCGTGATAGCGCTGTGATATCGCCGTGATAGCGCCGTGATAGCGCGTTCGCTTTAGTGGGATGGGTCCAGAGTTCGAGTCCAGTGGTAGCCGTTACGATTGCGCCCTTATGCAAGTCATTTAAATTCCACATTGCCGATTCTCTCTCCCTCATGGCGATGGATTCCATCAGGAATGAGGTCTCGAGAGTGATTAATACAAGTTGTAATAACTTGTTTCGAAATCGAGCTAAATTAAATTTGTATCAAGTTATCAACTAATACGCAATTGAAATAAATAATTCGTATATAGCAGGCACACACATGGGTTGGACGACATGTAATATGAACATTACTTTCGGTCTTCCCAATTACGTATACCAAATAGAATCACGTGATACGTAATTACACGTGCATCAAAATTAATGGGCAATATCGCAGAGATTATCCAAGAAATAAAAAAAACAACATCAAATGGTAATAATAATTTATAGAACTTTGAAAAGATCGTATTCATTTAAAAGAATTATAATTCTCCATTTTATTACGCAATCACAAATCTTCCAACGAACTATTCTATATAACTTGTAAATAAACATTAATTGTTCCGACACATCTGTATGGGATCAGTGAACTGTGGGCTTTGTGATCCTTACTGTTCGTAGCGGACCAGTTGTTCAGTGGTCGGTATGCGGGACTCGAGAAACAGGGTTAGCCGCGCCATATTACAGTGATACAGGGGTCGCTATGCCATACTACACCGACTATTCCTGGGTCCTGTTCAATGGGTCACTATATCGTTCTGCAAAGTACTCCCGAGTCCTGATCCAGGGGTATTGATACCATATTACACTGACTACCCGCGAGTCCTGAACCAGAGGCCATTTGTCATTCTACACTGACTACTCTTGGGGCCCTGATTAAAGGGTCGCTATATCCTCCTGGAAAGTACTCCTGAGTCCTGATCCAGGGGTTGCTATTCCATACTACAATAACTATCCCCGAGTCCTGAACCAAGGACTGCTATGCCATACTACAATAACTATCCCCGAGTCCTGAACCAGGGACCGCTATGCCATACTGCAATGACTAATAAATGATAGCCTGTCGAGAAATGTTTCTAATTTAAGCTGCCAATGTATCGAATGCCCTGATTGTTTACATCCGGTTATCCACTGAGTACACTCGAGTATGAATTGATGTACCGGATATATGTTCGGTGTCATAGTCTCGGGATAGTATGATAAGGTGAAACGAGTAACACGCGAACAGAATAATACAGACAGCCGCGTGTTCGAACCTGCTCCGCAAAATAATGACCCCCGAACCAAAAACCTGTACTTTTCACAAGTGGAATGCGGAACAGATGTGTTCAATAATAAAGTATAAAAAGAGCATCGTAGCTCAGAATAAAGCGATGTGAAATAGCAGACGAAGTAGCTGTGAGTAGTATGTGTGTTTGATCTCCATGTTTTTCTTCACAGTCTGAGTTACTAATGCGTGTTTGTATTGTGTAAATTGCCCATGATTGCCACTTTGATGGATTGTTTCATACGTGAGCTTATGAGCTGCACGAAAACTACTATGAGCTGTTCCATGTGAAAACCTGCATTCGGACGTCTGAAGTCGTTATCAGTTATAATTATACGTGTGGTGTAGATGCTTTTATGTGCCTATCCGACATGGAATGCGGTACTTAGTACTTACCCAAATGGTACATGTGCTGAGAAATGTCTGGTTCAATATTGTAAGACTACTAGAATACGGTGATTTATTTTAGGAAATACCACACTATTGTTGCGGTCGTAATTTATAACCGATGCCAACTACATCGGTGTTTATATTCATGACATTGATGTTTATATGCTTATGTTGTTTTTATGTTTGTGTTTTCGTTCCATGGCCGACCATACTAAATCGGATCTAGTGATACCACTGCGTGTCGCAGCCATGACACGTCTAGCAACAGCAGTGTAGGATTCTCGGATATTCTGGGTGACACATGCTTCACCACCGCTGTTTTACGGCAGATGTGGAGGTATGGACTGGAGCGACAGAGACGACCAGATCCGTGTATATGCTGCTGCAGGATGACCAACAGTGAGGAGGGTGGCCCTAGGAAGATCCGTGTATATGCTGCTGCAGGATGACCAACAGTGAGGAAGGTGGCCCTATGAAGAGCCGTGTATATGCTGCTGCAGGATGACCAACAGTGAGGAAGGTGGCCCTAGGAAAGGCCGTTTATATGCTGCTGCAGGATGACCAACAGTGAGGAAGGTGGCCCTAGGAAGAGCCGTTTATATGCTGCTGCAGGATGACCAACAGTGAGGAAGGTGGCCCTAGGAAGAGCCGTTTATATGCTGCTGCAGGATGACCAACAGTGAGGAAGGTGGCCCTAGGAAGAGCCGTTTATATGCTGCTGCAGGATGACCAACAGTGAGGAGGGTGGCCCTAGGAAGAGCCGTTCAGAAAAAAGATCCGGACTTGTCACCATGAAGAGGAAGGAGATGCCTCCTCCTGTTGTTACTTTTATTGTACCATCACTGAGATATTCAAGACCCCACTACAAGACAACATTCTACAAATCTACAGACACCTCACGACTAACCGACGGTGCTAGGAATGTACGGAAATAATCATTCGAGAATGTTCGCCCATATATATGGTTCGCATGCGGGGAGGGTAAATAAACGGATATTTGAACGATTTTCTCCTGGGATAGTTTCTTGCCGGAATGTTTAGTTTATACACATTTATTTTAGCTCGATTGCGAAACAAGTTCTAACAACTTATATATATATATATATTAATCACTCTCGAGACCTCATTCCTGATAATTATTCGACAATGCTCGCCCACATGGATCGCCGATGGCAAGGGTAAATCGCAATCATCACTATCATCATCACACTATTGAGTATTGATGTCCATAAATCATCATCATCATCACACTATTGGTGTCCATAAATCATCATCATCACATTATTGGTGTCCATAAATAATCATAAATGGTTACAGAACAAAGCTAGCTTAGAGAGCAGCATGGTGTGTGCTTAAATACGAATATTTGAACGATGATTCTCCTGGGACAGTTTCTTGCCGGAATGTTTAGTTGATAAAAATATATTTTAGCTCGATTATATTAACAACTCTCGATACCTCATTCCTCGCCATGAGGGAGAGAAAATGTGGAATTTAAATGTCTTGCCTAAGGGCACAAACATAGCGGCTCCATCGGGGCTCGAACCCTGGGACGTACGCACCAGAGGCGAACGCACTACCACTGCGCTCTGAGTTGATGTCATATATTATTTGTTGTGTAATCATGACTTTTGGCAATGCATTTTCAAACAAACAAACAAGTAATTACTCAGATACATTTTTCCATTTTGCATAATTGAGATATTAAAAGCGAAATTAAATCGGAGAAAAATTAAAATTTCTACATACTATAATTTCCTATTATATTGTATAATTTATTTCGAAATATTTGCCACAGAAATTGAGTATTTCAACTAATAAACACGCGCCGCATACGATGTGTGTTTACATAACATATTTCTATAATCAAGTTCTAAAATAATGCATGACACCGCACGTGTATCATGAATAAAGATGTGCTACCAATGATCACAACGAGAGGACGTACACAGTTATATCTCACTATTTGCACTTGCACAGGATTATTCTCTGAGTAATCTTAATTAACCCACATAAAAATGGAAGTATCACGTGATCATAGTAAGATTGAATAACAAACAAATGTCAATATCGGGTTGTGCCAACTGTTTCGGAAAGTCTTACATTTTGCGAGAGTGTTTGTTTGTTTGTTCGGGTTTTACGGCTGCACCATTTTGGGCTATTTCGTCTGCGTGCAGTTTACCTAACAACACCTTTTATTGGCACGCTTCATCAGTACTTGTGCACCAACCTCCGTATGACACTGCCAACTGTTTCATGTAAATGAGACACGACCTGAGCGGTGCTCGAACCAGTATCCATCAGTGAGGATAGGTTACAGTGGTATATAGGTCAGCGACATTAATCACTCGACCACGGAGGCGGACTTTGCGAGCTTGTAGATTACACAATGTAATGATAAAATAAAAGTATTTAAATTATTTCTGAAGAATATATAATAGTAATGGTAGTACGTTATTTTGCTTTCTGTGATGTTGTGTCGCTTTAAAGCTTGTACGAAGGTATTGTTGTGTAGCTACAATTACCATTCCAACGATATATATCGTGGGAACATGATTAAGTTCCAGAAAACACAAATGATTCCAGCGTCATTTCCATATCCTACCATGTGCACAAACTTACATATAAATGTGTTATTTATTCAGAATATTCAAAGGTAAACCATATATTTGATTGATGTATAACTTGTCTATTTTGCATAAAGCTTATAATATCTGCGAATAAACCCCAATACTATCCGTGCAGAGATGACAATGGGGAACATAGCTGAGGATTTCCAAATGTTCATTACATTGAGCAAACTAGGTGGCGCTAGAAAACCGGACAAAACCGGACACGAATTATATGTGTTCTGTCTCATGTCTCAGTTATGTCGGTAACTTCATGCTTTTATTTATCTGCAACGTTTGATTGGCACAGACGCTTGTGGTCTGGGCAAGTGGTTTCGGTCCATAATTACTCTGATAGTGACGGGGAGTCATTTCTAAATATGCTTGGATATGGCCTATGTTTGTATGTATAGTGTCAAGCCTATGGTTTATCAAAATGTTCTTTTAACAAAATTGCTGATTGGTGCTCTGTCTGTCACACATACATCATAAGTCGCTATCACGTTATCAGTAATGTTCACAGTTTCCCTTTCTCTCAACTGGTAGCTTATACAGGTGTACACTGCCGCGCCTGCCTCGCACATCCAATGCAAGATATGTTTTCGGCAAATATAGCACACCACGCATTGTCCACGTGCATGTGTCATACAATGTCCACATCAAAATACTCAAAATATGTATAATATATATAATACGTTAGTGCATTTTGTTTGATCATAAACATCATTTATTCCAACTATTTAATACAATGGCTATACGTTTTGTCTCCATTAATAAGAGTCCATCCACTATACAATACATAAACATCATTTATCCCAACTATTTAATACAATGGCTATACTTTTTGTCTCCATTAATAAGAGTCCATCCACTATACAATACATGAGTAGAAATGATGTATGGCTACACAAGAATAACATAACAAGAAATGTGCCAGCCAAAGTATTCACGTGCATGTGTGATACTCACTTCCGGACCGTGAATTTGCACTGTACCCCAAAATAATACACGAATGCGCATATCCGTAACTTCGTGTGCGTATCTCATTGCATATCATTATAAATGATAAATTCACACGAAAATAGATACAAACCGGACATCGAAGGAAATGCAATAGTGATGCAAATGTTTGGCGTTGGGCCACCTATGCTTGTGGCCTGGACAAATGGTATCGGGTTCAAACCACAATTTGTATTTGTTTATTTATTTATAAAGAACATGTTGATACACTATTACGATAGCCAGTGCTCTGGTAGTGACAGGGATTCCATTTTTAAATATGCATGCATATGGACTAAGGTTTATGTGTGTATATTGTCAATCATATGGTGTTATCAAAATGTTCTTAAAACAATTAAAAACAATTAAAAAAGTGTTTTGGATCCGAATTCATTGCCCAGACCCAAGCCGTATGTGCATTGAGCCGCCCAATACAGTATTTCCATCGTCAGTATGCAAGGATATATAGGACGATGCATCACATATATTCTCTCTAGGTTTCAGACCGCTGAACCAATGCCTAATTCGGAAAATATCCAAGTACAAAGAAGGTTCGCATAATCGATCTCAGCAGTTGTATGCGACATGTGACAATCTCAGAATGCATTCGAGACCGAGATCGCTGTTGGTGATTCATTTCCCCAAATAATGAACTGAACCTTTGTCAGGAAAGTTGAATTGAAATTCCGAGATTGAGTCTTTTTTAATGTCATTGTGCAGTGTGATGTCTGCTGAACATCGCTGCCGATTTGAAAGCACTTGAACAAATTCTCAAAACTAATTTCAACACACGTCATAAGGAAGAGATTTATATGGATTTGATCCACAAGAACAACTCACAGAAGACTACAGTCCGACTGTGTAATGTTGTATAAATAGAGACTATAATGTGTGTAATGTCTTATAAATTTAAATTATCCTCAAACCCCACCAACCCCTCAATGATTAAACTATATATGTTAGCAATAATAACAATCTGTACAGTGGAATGAATTGAACATCACATTAAAACTATTCTTCAAAATATAGGTCTTTATCATATGTTGGTAACCCAGAAAACGTTGAATTTCTCTTATACAGAGTCATATATATTTATAAACAGACATGGTATGCAAATATTACTAGCTCAAGTAGACTTTCTAGTTACTGTTTGTTTGAAACATACTCTAGAGGGTTGTGCTTAAACACCGTGTATCTCAATGATACGTATAATACGTTGATGGTGCTAGTAAGTCGATGTCTAGTATAATATAGCATAGCCTAGCATAGTATAGCATAGCATAGTATAGCATAGCATAGCATAGTATAGCATAGCATAGCATAGCATAGTATAGCATAGCATAGCCTAGCCTAGCATAGTATAGCATAGCATAGTATAGCATAGCATAGCATAGCATAGTATAGCATAGCATAGTATAGCATAGCATAGCATAGCATAGTATAGTATAGCATAGCATAGCATAGCATAGCATAGCATAGTATAGCATAGCATAGCATAGTATAGCATAGCATAGCATAGCATAGCATAGCATAGCATAGCATAGCATAGCATAGCATAGCATAGCATAGCATAGTATAGTATAGTATAGTATAGTATAGTATAGTATAGTATAGCATAGCATAGCATAGCATAGCATAGCATAGCATAGCATAGCATAGCATAGCATAGCATAGCATAGCATAGCATAGCATAGCATAGCATAGCATAGCATAGCATGCTATGCTATGCTATGCTATGCTATGCTATGCTATGCTATGCTATGCTATGCTATGCTATGCTATGCTATGCTATGCTATGCTAATATGTAATTCAAATGTATTTTGACAAATATAAAGCAGGAAGGAAGAGTTATACAGTCATTTGTGACAATACATGTAATTGTTTGTCACAGACACCTACATATATGTTTTACGACTTAGATAGGACGGACCTAACATCAACAATGATATTGGTTTAGAAAACCACTTGAAGAATGATTGAGTGTCAAATATTTCTTTTCATTATATTTCATCGATTGAAACGCTTACAAATACACTTCCCGAGTTCCGACACAAATTATTAAGAAATTAATTAAAAACCCTGATGGACACGCCTTCATTATTAGCATGTTTTATGGAATAATAGATTTACCACAATTGAACAATTTAGATTAGCAAACACCTGATGGAAGGATGTATACATATTCAATAACCGCTAGTGTTACTTGCACATGAATGGTTTGGTGGATATTTTTAGCTTTGGTCGTAATTTTTAAAAGCTTGTGTAAACATTTATAGCAATAAGGTAGAGCTCAGTTAAGGCGGTCTCGAACTATCTTATAAAACTATAACAAGCATTATATTTCATTGATTAACAACGGCGTTGACGGAGAAACTAAAGAGACAAAATGATTCTCAAATCCAGTCAATATGACACACATATATAACATTTCCCAAAGAAAGTCATATTGGAAAGATACAATGTCATATGGTTATATATACATATATACCTCCCGATGATTTTGGCCATTATTATGCTGTGTGCCAATACCGTACAATGTAGGAGGTGGTCGCTGTATCATTACTTTATTACTAGCGAATCACTCTCAAATATGGAGTTCGAACACGTACACGATCACTGATTAGTGATTAATCTCTATAGATGAGTACATACACGATCACTGATTAATCTCTATATATGAGTACATGCACGTACTAGATCACTGATTAATCTCTATAGATGAGTACATGCACGTACACGATCACTGATTAATCTCTATAGATGAATACATACACGTACACGATCACTGATTAATCTCTATAGAGGAGTACATGCACGTACACGATCACTGATTAATCTCTATAGATGAGTACATACACGTACACGATCACTGATTAATCTCTATAGATGAATACATACACGTACACGATCACTGATTAATCTCTATAGATGAATACATACACGTACACGATCACTGATTAATCTCTATAGATGAGTACATACACGATCACAGATTAATCTCTATAGATGAGTACATACACGTACACGATCACTGATTAATCTCTATAGATGAATACATGCACGTACACGATCACTGATTAATCTCTAAAGACGAGTACATGCACGTACTAGATCACTGATTAATCTCTAAAGACGAGTACATACACGTACTAGATCAATGATTAATCTCTATAGATGAGTACATACACGTACTAGATCACTGATTAATCTCTAAAGACGAGTACATACACGTACTAGATCACTGATTAATCTCTAAAGACGAGTACATATACGTACTAGATCACTGATTAATCTCTAACGACGAGTACATACACGTACTAGATCACTGATTAATCTCTAAAACCGAGTACATGCACGTACTAGATCACTGATTAGTCTCTAAAGACGAGTACACACACTTACTAGTTCACTGATTAATCTCTTAAGACGAGGAAATACACGTACAAGATCGGTGCGAAAAGTTGACATTACATGAGATGCGTAGCATGTTTATGACATATTTGAGATCCATACACATATTCATATCAATATACATAAATACAAACATGTGTCTAACCGAAACAATATGTGTATGTCCATTCACACACATAGTCATGTCAATTCTGATGAGACTTCCCGATTTCGAATAAAAAACACACTTTTACTATACTATTAGCTTACTGAATTACGATTAGGCAAGACATTTAAATTCCAAATGTCCTCTTCTGTCTCCCTCGTGGCGATATATTCCATCAGGAATGAGGTCTCGAGAGTGATTAATATAAGTGGTAAGAACTTGTTTAAAAATCGAGCTGAATACATTTGTATAAACTAAACTACAGATTTAGTTTATCCAAATTTAGTTTTGCTCAATTGTGAGAAAAGTTTTTACAAGGATTAATTTAATCGCTCTCGAGACCCTATTCCTGATGGAAACCATCGCATTGAGGGAGATAGAAGATGCACTGTGGCCTTGTTTACCTCTTTCAGCGCCGAATAAATTCAAATCATGCGCAAACAACATAGATCCGGATTCCGCGTCTGATCAGGATCTATGTTGTGTGCTATTCGGACAGGTGCTTCAGCCCCACTGTCTGAAGAGCAATCAGCATATATAGCCTTATCAGACGGCACGTTATGTTCTGTCTGATCGGGTTTTCTCTATTTTTTTGCAAAGTCACTTTTATGCGACATTGGCGGTGAAAGAGTTACGGGTACGGTCTATATATAAACTTTATTTATTTTACAACAATTGCGAAGCAGGTTTTAGCAACTTACATTGATCACTCTCGTTGGCGCTGATGAAAGCGTATATGTGGTCATTCGTGTGGGAGGAAACAGGAGTACCCGGAGAAAACCCACCTGTCCGATATTGCGGCCATAGTACCATCTCACATACTTTCCGGTCCAAGGATCGAACCCGGGATAGTTTAAATATATTTATTTTTCTGTCATTACATGACTATTTACAACAACTGATATAAGGAATTGGACAGAAAGCTGTATAGCTTATGATTGTCCTCTCCTTTCTAAATAATATACACAAACATTTCATGGCATAATAATTTACAATTTCATAAATCAATGATTTTTCTTTCGGGAAAATGTAATGTTTTAGAATAATAACATATATGTACTTACTTATAACATTACTAAACCTAATTCATAATATTTATGTAGATAGAATACGACTAATGCATTTCCCAAAACCAGTCAATTCTGATATGCATCAACTAAAGGAAGAAAATAAGAATTTTCTATCAACCCAAAACATTGTTCAATCTTTCATAGCAATGCAGTATACTGGAGTGAGTCTCTGGAAGACGCCTGCCTTATTAATGCTACAACAGCTAATATGAGGAACCAGCCAACATACAATCTGCTGAATACTGATCTAATTTCCTGTTAGCAGATAACCAGACAATGCTAGAAATTTGCTTTGTTGTACTCGACACTTCAAAGATCAGGTTTGTATAATGTACTAATGCAAGTCTCTAGCCTGATCAATATAATATAAACTTTATTTATCTTACAACGACTGCGAAGCAAGCTGTAACAACGTATATTAATCACTCTCGTTGGCGCGGATGACAGTATATGTGTGGTTATTCGTGTGGGAGGAAACCCGAGTACCCGAGGAAAACCGATGTCCGATCTGGCGACCACCCTGTATCATCTCACATACTTATCGGTCCGAGGTCGAACCGGGGTTGCTAACCACTGCGCTAATCGGATAGCTCGCTCAATATACATTCTGTTACAACGACATAAAAACTGGGTGTCTTAACTTGTGGACAGAGAACATTTGGGTCTAAAGTCGCACCGACAACTTGCTTATGTCATATGGCATCCCTCCAGGTCTTATTGGTGGAGTAGTCCGAGTACAACTACGAGCAGCATATCAGGCGCGGACTGGTACCAGGCTTGAACCATTATTGTCTTATTTCCTGTCTGCTTAGCACGATGCCTCAAGAAGTATATTATAGTCTGTTGAAAGACGCTCCAATTACAGAAGCATCTCTGGTTCTTCTGTATTGCACCGATACAAGAGACCTCTGGTTACAGGAAGATCTGAAATAATGTTAATAATACTGTTGTCAGACGTGTGCCATGATCGAACATGTGTTAACCAATGAACAATTGACCAGTCTATTGCTAGATTATGTGAAATGCTGAGTTCGTGCTTATTTTTAAGATACCTCTATAAGTCATATCTCCATATTGCTATTGTATTGTATTGTCATTAATTGTCTCATTCCCATCTTATAGTCCTATCTGTTCTACTCTACTAGACAATTTCATATATTATCATATTCCATAACACATATAGTTTCTCTACTGTTCAGCTTTAACATTACTATATAATTCCAAAGTGCTAGAGTTTCACATATAGTCCTATCTTTGGTTGCATTTGATTTATATATATGTTGAGGGCATCATTGTTGATTAATTTTTTGTTAAATGAGTTCACTTGTAAACTAAAGTCGTATTATTATTATTATTATTATTATTATTAACCACCGATCCTCCAGGTAGATAGCTTTCTCAAGTGGGATCCGAACCTACAGCACCAAGGGACACATGATTTAAAATCGACGACGACCTTCACCATTCGCTCACGGAGGTCCCCAATTTCAGCGGTGTGTCTATGCTGCATTTGGTGCTATTGAGTAATATATTGAAAGTCCCTTCTCTGTGTACAGGATATCAACAGCTGTCCAAAATTGACCAACGTATCGGCCTGGTTATATATCAATTACAACAAAACAACGATAGAAAGTTACAAATGCCTGTCTAAGATTCCCCACCCACACCTGTATCTCCGGGCGTTTCTGCCTGTCCTTGGTGCTGCTTGCCCTCGAATGTCTGTCTGAGATTCCCCACCCACATCTGTATCTCCGGGCGTTTCTGCATGTCCTTGGTGCTGCTTGCCCTCGAATGCCTGTCTAAGATTCCCCACCGACACCTGTATCTCCGGGCGTTTCTGCCTGTCCTTGGTACTGCTGTCCTTGGTACTGCTTGCTCTCGAATGACTGTCTAAGATTCCCCACCCACACCTGTATCTCCAGCGTTTCTGCCTGTCCTTGGTGCTGCTTGCTCTCGAATGTCTGTCTGAAACTATCTCTCTCCTCCGTCTGTTGCTCCGGACATCTTTGTCTGTTCTTGTTGTTGCTGGCTTTCGATTAATCTCGTTTCGCCGTCTGTTGCTCCGGATATCTTTGTCTGTTCTTGGCTTTCGAATAATCTCGTTTCTCCGTCTGTTGCTCCGGACATCTTTGTTTGTTCTTGGAGTTGCTGGCTTTCGAATGATCCCGTTTCTCAGTTTGTAGATCCGGACATCTTTGACTGTTCATGGTGTTGCTGGCTTTCGAATAATCTCGTTTCTCTGTCGGTTGCTCCGGACATCTTTGTCTGTTCTTGGCGTTGCTGGCTGTCGAGTTATCTCGTTTCTCCATCTGTAGATCCTGGACATCTTTGTCTGTTCTTGGCGTTGCTGGCTGTCGAGTTATCTCGTTTCTCCATTTGTAGATCCGGACATCTTTGTCTGTTCTTGGCGTTGCTGGTTGTCGAGTTATCTCGTTTCTCCATCTGTAGATCCGGACATCTTTGTCTGTTATTGGTTCTGATTGTCTTCGAATACCTGTATAACATTATCTATGTCCCCGTCATTACTCTGTAGCTCCAGTCCTCTATGTCTGTCCTTGGTTCTGCTTGCCTTCGAATGCATGTCTTAAGGTGATATGCCACGCTCCCCCGACTGTAGCCCCGGGAATCTATGGCTGTCGTTGGTTCTGCTTGCCAGCTGGTACATGATAAATGGAATTTAAATAATTTAGTGTTCCCTATTGCCGCCATTGTTTCTTCAAATTTGATTAATAATGCTTTTTTGTAATGTTAAAAATCGTAGTTGTATGCATGGCAATGCTGCATAATGAATAATGTATATAACATAATTATGTTGGCTTCTATACTCGTGAATGTATTGTTTTTGTGTGGTGTCTCTGCATTGTATTGTTGTGGTAAACATCATACCAGACATTGAGGAAATAAAGAAACGATCAGTACAATTATCCGTCACGTATATAATCAATGATTTACTTTGTTTTCGGAACATTACGAGTGTCCAAAATATGTTTCAATTATCTTATTTATGTAATCCCTTTAAAGCGACACTGCATCTGTGAAAACAACATTTTTGTCTTCAAAGCATTTCTCACAGAATCTGAGTATTTTACCTCATAAGCAAGCGTCGCATAAGACGTTTGTTGACATAGTACAATAATGTATATAGGGTCAACAGCCATGAATAATATAGTTGATGCAAATCACCTGTCTCGGTTAAGTGTTATTTGCATACAGTTATTGATAGTGCACTTTATTCATACGGGTATATACAGCATTAGGGACAATTGTTTGGTATGTATAGCATTATGGACACTTGTTTGGTATGTATAGCATTAGGGACACTTGTTTGGTATGTACAGCATTAGGGACACTTGTTTGGTATGTACAGCATTAGGGACACTTGTTTGGTATGTACAGCATTAGGGACACTTGTTTGGTATGTATAGCATTAGGGACAATTGTTTGGTATGTATAGCATTAGGGACAATTGTTTGGTATGTATAGCAGTATGGACACTTGTTTGGTATGTATAGCATTATGGACAATTGTTTGGTATGTATAGCATTAGGGACACTTGTTTGGTATGTATAGCATTAGGGACACTTGTTTGGTATGTATAGCATTAGGGACAATTGTTTGGTATGTATAACATTAGGCACACTTGTTTGGTATGTATAGCATTAGGGACAATTGTTTGGTATGTATAGCATTATGGACAATTGTTTGGTATGTATAACATTAGGCACACTTGTTTGGTATGTATAGCATTAGGGACAATTGTTTGGTATGCATAGCATTAGGGACAATTGTTTGGTATGTATAGCATTAGGGACACTTGTTTGGTATGTATAGCATTAGGGACACTTGTTTGGTATGTATATCATTAGGGACACTTGTTTGGTATGTATAGCATTAGGGACACTTGTTTGGTATGCATAGCATTAGGGACACTTGTTTGGTATGTATAGCATTAGGGACAATTGTTTATGTACTCAAAACTGTTTGGCATAAACTGTCATCTACTCAACAGTTACTTATTTTCAACATTATACTATGCCCTATCAATATTCGTGTGACCTCTAACAGAGACAGTTCAATCTACAATTACAATACAACGAGTGTATCCCGCATAACAGCATCTATTGTAAAGAGTTACCGTTATGTCTCACATTTGTGTCTGTGCATATTTATTTTTAGACTTGTCAGATTGAATATATCTCTAAAGTGACAGTATCACGCGTTTAATATAGACTTAACAATAAACAAAACATCAATTCAGGAGCGTGACTGACCGTTATATGAAACCCCACTTTCACATTGTATAGTCTGTTGACCGCGAAATTACTGTTTAATGATTGAATGTTAGTGTTGGAACTATTGAGGAAGTATGTGTAGTAGCAATGCTATTTATACATTCGATGTGCATCGCTTTGTGATTTGCCATGTAATGTCGCTTTAGTTTATACACATTTATTTTAGCTCTATTGCGAAACAAGTTCTTACCACTTATATTAATCACTCTCGATACCTCATTCTTGGTGGAATCCATCGCACCGAGGTTGAGAGAATAGGCTATGTGGAATTTAAATGCATTGCTTAATGACACATAATGGTAACTGCTATAGTGTCGCTTTAAACAGTTCTATTAACATGATATTCATAAGCTCGTGTATTACTCGCATGTCGTGATACATTGCTTGTAGTTTATGTATGGGTGGGTCAAGAGGGTGATATTGGTTACACTTGTCTCTGTAAAACTATTGTCTGATGTGACTTGGTACTCAATAAAATCATATCCGAGGCCAATGTTAACGAGGTATTGGAATAGTATAGATTGATATTTCATCCTAAGCACGTATTGTACGTGACAGAGACAGCTCGTTACACGCACAGTCTGCAATATCATGTTTTATACTGTTATTATAACGGTAGCTACAGTGGACAGGTTGACATTTGTACAACAATACAGTTGTATATACGTAAATAGGCGGAAGTGCATCCGAGATCGTATGTTGTCCTGATATCTAATATAGTTCATTTTACGTTTTGGTTAAAAATGCATTTTCACGACAGTGTATAGTTTTTGTGGGTTTTTTTGGGAAATAATATGACTTGAGAAGACTTCATACAAGTTGATGTGTAGAAAAGATGTGATATAAGAGTCAGGCAATTGCAATACGGAAGGTGGTGTATGCTGTCATATGTGGCCGAAGAATACAGGTATGTAAACACAGTGACGTCATTCACAGATATCCAGTGTTAATGCATTTGTAATATTTTGCTGATTTACACTGATTTGAATACCTCTTCACGGTGGATGTGGTATCAGAAGAAATGAAAGATTGGAACTATAAATGAACATACTGTATATTTTTAGTTTTTACTATGTATTTAATTGGCAATTTATTTGTTGTTCATACAACCTATAGCAATATCAATTTATGACTGTAATACTGAAGGATGTACTCTGATTGATCGGTATCACTGTGCTGTACTGCTATAGTTTATGTCTCGAACAAGGTAGAATGCCGTAAGTCTTTAATCATTTCAGAGTGTTTATTGCGTCGCTTCGGCCTTCGTGATATATTTCTACGCATAAGAACTTCAAACTCGGGTTATTCTGCGATATACCACGGTTGATACTTATTATTTCGATTCTAACACGACTTACTTCTAATAATTTTATTCGAGAATCAAAGGAGTATTTTCGTTAACCGCCGTTCATTTGGCTTTCGAAATTTCCTCCCGCGTAAGGGGTGATGACGTTATTTTTGTATGGAAAATATCAATCTAGTGCATAAATGAACAAAAGTTGTAACTGATCAATAATTTTATTTATTTTGTCAAATAAAACTGTACAGAATAGTAACTGAAACGTTACTTAACAGAAAAACAAGACGGACAAGAGATTATCTGATTCTAAAAATAGCTCATTTCCAAGAATTCCCACGGTAGTATTTTACAAACATCACGTGACTTTCATTCATAAAACTTTACACGCATTGTATGAATGGAATAGCCAAAACACTGTGCGCGCGCAGCATAGTTCAAGGTAGGTATATCGCAGAATAACCCGAGGTAGATTTTACTCTGCAAGTATGTATGTTATTAGCTGGATCGTGTTAGAATCTACATTAATCTTGGCCTCATTGAGAAATAATTACGTTTATGTGCATGACTCATGACATATTGTCACAAACTATTATCTAACGTCAGCGAGGAGGGGAGTTATCTATATATCCGCTGCGCTATCACGACTTCCACCATATAGTATTATAATAAAGATGTTTCGATATACGGTATAGAGGATGAACATAGCTTGAATATATTTAATGTAAAGTGTATGTTATCAATCAATTACCGTTAGCGCCATTACATATATTACTGATTCTAAAACATGAGTGTAAATGAGCGAGAACATCTAGTACATGTAGCAACATGCTATGTTTGCTTAGTAACACACATATGTAACTATGAGCTTTCTGTTTAGCGCAACGGATGATAATTAATAGTTACCATTTACAATAATACTTCTTAATACGTTGGCTTCTTTTACATATTTAGCAATGTTTAATAGAACAGTTTTTGTGGAAGTTATCAGTTCAATAAATTTGAAAAAATAGATGGACGGTACCTGTGGTATCTTTTAATATATTTCTTTCTAATAGAATTCGATCAATGCTTGAACAAACACATACCTCTAACGTGAACAAACACATACCTCTAACGTGAACAAACACATACCTCTAACGTGAACAAACACATACCTCTAACGTGAACAAACACATACCTCTAACGTGAACAAACACATACCTAACGTGAACAAACACATACCTCTAACGTGAACAAAACATACCTCTAACGTGACAACAATACCTCTAACGTGAACAACACATACATCTAACGTGAACAAACACATACCTCTAACGTGAACAAACACATACCTCTAACGTGAACAAACACATACCTCTAACGTGAACAAACACATACCTCTAACGTGAACAAACACATACCTCTAACGTGAACAAACACATACCTCTAACGTGAACAAACACATACCTCTAACGTGAACAAACACATACCTCTAACGTGAACAAACACATACCTCTAACGTGAACAAACACATACCTCTAACGTGAACAAACACATACCTCTAACGTGAACAAACACATACCTCTAACGTGAACAAACACATACTCTAACGTGAACAAACACATACCTCTAACGTGAACAACTTTGTTTTTTGTGTTGTGTTTGTTGCATACATATAACGTGAACAAAACACATACCTCTAACGTGAACAAACACATGACCTCTAACGTGAACAAACACATACCTCTAACGTGAACAAACACATACCTCTAACGTGAACTTTGTGTTGTTTGGGTTTTTGGGTTGTTTTGTGTTTGTGAACACATACCTCTAACGTGAAAAAACACATACCTCTAACGTGAACAAATACATACCTCTAACGTGAACAAACACATACCTCTAACGTGAACAAACACATACCTCTAACGTGAACAAACACATACCTCTAACGTGAACAACACATACCTCTAACGTGAACAAACACATACCTCTAACGTGAACAAACACATACCTCTAACGTGAACAAACACATACCTCTAACGTGAACAAACACATACCTCTAACGTGAACAAACACATACCTCTAACGTGAACAAACACATACCTCTAACGTGAACAAAACACATACCTCTAACGTGAACAAACACATACCTCTAACGTGAACAAA
>CM026402.1:52618459-52665986 GCA_014843695.1 Archivesica marissinica | reverse complement strand
TTAGTCCTTGGATGTACATGCACAGTTTCAAGGTCAGTGGTAGGGTGGTAACTTACTGTGGGTGTACAGAATTAGTCCTTGGATGTACATGCACAGTTTCAAGGTCAGTGGTAGCATGGTAACTTACTGTGGGTGTACATAATTATTCCTTAGATGTACATGCACAGTTTCAAGGTCAGTGGTAGGGTGGTAACTTACTGTGGGTGTACAGAATTAGTCCTTGGATGTACATGCACAGTTTCAAGGTCAGTGGTAGCATGGTAACTTACTGTGGGTGTACATAATTATTCCTTAGATGTACATGCACAGTTTCAAGGTCAGTGGTAGGGTGGTAACTTACTGTGGGTGTACAGAATTAGTCCTTGGATGTACATGCACAGTTTCAAGGTCAGTGGTAGCATGGTAACTTACTGTGGGTGTACATAATTATTCCTTAGATGTACATGCACAGTTTCAAGGTCAGTGGTAGGGTGGTAACTTACTGTGGGTGTACAGAATTAGTCCTTGGATGTACATGCACAGTTTCAAGGTCAGTGGTAGCATGGTAACTTACTGTGGGTGTACAGAATTATTCCTTAGATGTACATGCACAGTTTCAAGGTCAGTGGTAGGGTGGTAACTTACTGTGGGTGTACAGAATTAGTCCTTAGATGTACATGCACAGTTTCAAGGTCAATGGTAGGGTGGTAACTTACTGTGGGTGTACAGAATTAGTCCTTGGATGTACATGTACAGTTTCAAGGTCAGTGGTACGGTGGTAACTTACTGTGGGTCTACAGAATTAGTCCTTGGATGTACATGCACAGTTTCAAGGTCAGTGGTAGGGTGGTAACTTACTGTGGGTGTACAGCATTGGTCCTTGGATGTACATGCCCAGTTTCAAGGTCAGTGGTAGGGTGGTAACTTACTGTGGGTGTACAGAATTAGTCCTTGGATGTACATGTACAGTTTCAGGGTCAGTGGTAGGGTGGTAACTTACTGTGGGTGTACAGAATTAGTCCTTGGATGTACATGCCCAGTTACAAGGTCAGTGGTAGGGTGGTAACTTACTGTGGGTGTACAGAATTAGTCCTTGGATGTACATGCACAGTTTCAAGGTCAGTGGTAGCATGGTAACTTACTGTGGGTGTACAGAATTATTCCTTAGATGTACATGCACAGTTTCAAGGTCAGTGGTAGGGTGGTAACTTACTGTGGGTGTACAGAATTATTCCTTAGATGTACATGCACAGTTTCAAGGTCAATGGTAGGGTGGTAACTTACTGTGGGTGTACAGAATTAGTCCTTGGAAGTACATGCACAGTTTCAAGGTCAGTGGTAGGGTGGTAACTTACTGTGGGTGTACAGAATTAGTCCTTGGATGTACATGTACAGTTTCAAGGTCAGTGGTACGGTGATAACTTACTGTGGGTCTACAGAATTAGTCCTTGGATGTACATGCACAGTTTCAAGGTCAGTGGTAGGGTGGTAACTTACTGTGGATGTACAGCATTAGTCCTTGGATGTACATGCCCAGTTTCAAGGTCAGTGGTAGGGTGGTAACTTACTGTGGGTGTACAGAATTAGTCCTTGGATGTACATGCACAGTTTCAAAGTCAGTGGTAGGGTGGTAATTTACTGTGGGTGTACAGAATTAGTCCTTGGAGGTACATGCACAGTTTCAAGGTCAATGATAGGGTGGTAACTTACTGTGGGTGTACAGAATTAGTCCTTGGATGTAATTGCCGGCAACTGGCTTATAACAGGATCACTGTGTTCAGTGTTTATGACAATCATGTGTAAAAAAAACTGACATTTCAGACCTAGATGAACTGCAGGAAAAAGAACATTTAATTGTTAGTTGCAAGCACAGAATTGTTGTAGCATTGAGATTTTGGGATAAATGGTTCATTTTTAATGTAAACTATTGGAGCTGTACTATAACTAATGTAAACTATTGGAGCTGTACTATAACTAATGTAAACTATTGGAGCTGTACTATAACTAATGTAAACTATTGGAGCTGTACTATAACTAATGTAAACTATTGGAGCTGTACTATAACTAATGTAAACTATTGGAGCTGTACTATAACTAATGTAAACTATTGGAGCTGTACTATAACTAATGTAAACTATTGGAGCTGTACTATAACTAATGTAAACTATTGGAGCTGTACTATAACTAATGTAAACTATTGGAGCTGTACTATAACTAATGTAAACTATTGGAGCTGTACTATAACTAATGTAAACTATTGGAGCTGTACTATAACTAATGTAAACTATTGGAGCTGTACTATAACTACCCTCTGTTTGTTTCTCTGTTGCACCTTCCACACAAGCTGTTTCACAGTGTCTTCACTGGTTAGTTCCTTGTGAAGACATTTTAGCTGCGTCTGTTAAATGAAAGATAAATTGGTTAATGTATCCCTAAGTTGATTACTGTTTGGCACAACTACTACGTGTAATTCTCAACCAGCAATAAAATCAAAATCCATAACATACAGTTTGTATCTGCTTTATCTCACTGATGCCAGACATTAGAGGTTATATACCGTAATTATGTGCATTGTTCTGACCATCAACACTGGCAATAATTAAACAACTACATAGTTGTTATGTTTTGTTATTTCGGGTTTTACGCCTGCATCAGCACCATATTGGGCTATATCGCCGGCGGGCAGTCTACCTAACAACACCTTTCCTGGGCAGGCTCCAGCGGTGAACCAGTACTTGGGTGCACCAACCTCCGTAAGAAACTGCCAACTTTTTCATATAAATGAGACACGGTCTGAGTGGGGCTCGAACCCGTGACCATCAGTGATGATAGGTTACAGTGGTATACAAGTCAGTGACCTTAACCACTCGACCACGGAGGCGGACCCAACTGCATAGTATAATTTACCAAATTATGCAAAGTTATTGAATGAAAAATGGTTTTGCATCTGAGGCTACTGAAATCTTAACCCAAATCTATAGTGTTCATCTAATGACTAACAAATAAGGTAATTATGAAGTGCTGGTGTGACTGACAGATGGACAAATAGGGCAAAACATGTGACAAAACAATTAGTGAAATAGGGTACCCAATCAAAATTAATGTAGCTGCCGTTATCCACAATAATCCCTATCCTACATAGACATTCCTCTCGACACCAAACATAAAAATAGGGGATACATCCTCACACATTTGCAGTAATCTCTATGGAGGTTGGATAGACATGATGACTGTTTAACAATTGGTTATGATAAAGAGCAACCATATATTATTATATATGGAGATACAGTTGTATATAAGCATACATGTATACGTATGTCTTTATCACATATTGGTTAGTTTCATTATTCAGTTTAATATAGCCATCACATATGTATGTACACCCATGGAACACAACCTGGAAGGATCTGATTGGCCGTGGCATGACAGCTTTTTGGCAAATATGAAATATATTGTTGGAAACGTTGCAGTCATGCTTTCTTTATAGACAATCAATAAAGTGTTAAATATACACTAGCAGAATACCTTATAGTGCTTAAATATACACTAGCAGAATACCTTATAGTGCTTAAATATACACTAGCAGAATACCTTATAGTGCTTAAATATACACTAGCAGAATACCTTATAGTGCTTAAACATACACTAGCAGAATACCTTATAGTGCTTAAATATACACTAGCAGAATACCTTATAGTGCTTAAATATACACTAGCAGAATACCTTATAGTGCTTAAATATACACTAGCAGAATACCTTATAGTGCTTAAATATACACTAGCAGAATACCTTATAGTGCTTAAACATACACTAGCAGAATACCTTATAGTGCTTAAATATACACTAGCAGAATACCTTATAGTGCTTAAATATACACTAGCAGAATACCTTATAGTGCTTAAATATACACTAGCAGAATACCTTATAGTGCTTAAACATACACTAGCAGAATACCTTATAGTGCTTAAATATACACTAGCAGAATACCTTATAGTGCTTAAATATACACTAGCAGAATACCTTATAGTGCTTAAACATACACTAGCAGAATACCTTATAGTGCTTAAATATACACTAGCAGAATACCTTATAGTGCTTAAATATACACTAGCAGAATACCTTATAGTGCTTAAACATACACTAGCAGAATACCTTATAGTGCTTAAATATACACTAGCAGAATACCTTATAGTGCTTAAATATACACTAGCAGAATACCTTATAGTGCTTAAACATACACTAGCAGAATACCTTAGTGCTTAAACATGGAACATGTAATTATATGTGTTTGTGAGACAGGGAGATAAATATACATGTAGTTATATGTGTGTATGAGACAGGGAGATAAATATACATGTAATTATATGTGTATGTGAGACATGGAGATAAATATACATGTAATTGTATGTGTATGAGAGACAGGGAGATAAATATACATGTAATTATATGTGTATGTGAGACATGGAGATAAATATACATGTAATTGTATGTGTATGAGAGACAGGGAGATAAATATACATGTAATTATATGTGTATGTGAGACATGGAGATAAATATACATGTAATTGTATGTGTATGAGAGACAGGGAGATAAATATACATGTAATTATATGTGTATGTGAGACATGGAGATAAATATACATGTAATTGTATGTGTATGAGAGACAGGGAGATAAATATACATGTAATTATATGTGTATGTGAGACATGGAGATAAATATACATGTAATTGTATGTGTATGAGAGACAGGGAGATAAATATACATGTAATTATATGTGTATGTGAGACATGGAGATAAATATACATGTAATTGTATGTGTATATGTGAGACAGGGAGATAAATATGCATGTAAGTATGTGTGTATGTGAGACAGGGAGATAAATGTACATGTAAGGATGGATGGATGGATGGGATGGGATGGGATGGGATGGGATGGATGGATGGATGGATGAGATGGATGGATGGATGGATGGATGGAGATGGATGGATGGATGGATGGATGGATGGATGGATGGATGGATGGATGGATGGATGGATGGATGGATGGATGGATGGATGGATGGATGGATGGATGGATGGATGGATGGATGGATGGATGGATGGATGGATGGATGGATGGATGGATAAACAGTTTTTTAATAATAAACAATTACATTAATAGTTGTTGATCATTATAAATACATCTCATGTATCTGTATGTCAATGGTGGTTTATAGTATCTCACTTAATCAGCATCAACGGAAATGCATGTACAAATTCTTACAACATCTTCAACTGTGCAGTATTCCAAATTGCGATAAACATGAAGCTATCTCATCAAGGTTTTAACAATTTATGAACAGTTTAGAAATACATAATATTACATGATAATCATTACGAGGAGAAAAGTGATGATTAATAATAAATGTGATTTCTTATTTCAAAAGCTTTAAAGACAAAAGTAATAACTTCTTTATTGTCTGTTGCTAGAAGTTCAATAAAGTTGGGAATGTTTGGATTCTTCCAAACGTGTTTGTTGATATATTTCTTTCTGATGTGATTATAATTCTTACAATCTAATATAAAATAGAATTTGTCTTCAATTGAGTTACATACTATGCACTTTCTTTCATTTCTAGGTATCTGATTTGGTTTATGCCATCTTCCTGTTTCCATTGATAATAGATGTGCTGACAGTCTTAATCTAGTTAATGCAATTCTGAATTTTCTAATTTTAATTTTGTCTAAATAGTCCTTGAATCCAAAATCGGAAAAAAGTTTATATGTTGTAGCTCTGGATCATAACTCTCATCAATTGAGATGTTCCAGTACTGTATATATGTCTGTCTTTGTTTCAACAATGCAATAAATAATATTTCATTTTCTACCCCTTGATTAAGCCAAACATGATGGAAACATACATTTTCCAAAATACTTTTTATTGATTTTGCCCAGTTATTCTTATCTGGTCTATTATCTTAGCATAACATCATACATATTTTTTATATATCTTGTGTCATTTGACTTCAAAATTTTAAACCAGTATTTAATCATATGCAAGTTGCTATGGTTAGTAATAGTGCTCCTTCCCAATTCTCCATAGATAAAGGAATTTTGTGTCTGTAATCTGACACCTAAGCATGCACAAATGTAAATGCACTCTTTCAAGCTCTGAAGAATTGTTAAAGCCCCAAATTTCACAACCATAGGTTAAAATTGGTACAATGAGTTTATCAAAAAGTTCAAAAGTATGCTTTAGACAAATCTGGGAATTTTAAATAGCCTTTAATGCTTGTCCAGATAATGTTTCGTATGCCTGTGTAAATGAACCTCCTGTAGTGAGGACGATACCTAGATAACTGAATTGTTTAACGATTTCGATTTCAATATCATTGTACATAAATTTTAATGTTTTGAAAATCATAATTTTGGTTTTATTAACGTTGACTAGTAATTTCCATTTATCACAATACTCTTTTAATATATTTAACCCTTTCTGAAGTCCAGTCGCTGTATCCGCTATGATAACAATGTCATCTGCATATAAGAGTAGAAATAATGTGAACATAGATAGGTTTACACCATTAAAACCATGTAATATAAAAGTTTCTTCCAAGTCATTGAAAAACATCGAGAATAGGAATGGTGAAAGACAATCGCCTTGACGGACTCCCAACGTACTCAAGAAACTCTCACTTAAACTGTTTTGTGTCTTTACTCTAGACTTAACATTCGCATACATGGACTTTAAAACATTCAAAATATTACCTTGTACCCCAAGTTTTATCAATTTTAACCAGAGGTTTTCTCTTACTACATAATCAAATGCTTTCGTATAATCTACATAGCATACTAGGAGTGTTTTGTTTTCATTTAGCATGTGGTTCATAATACCATGTAATATAAAAATGTTGTCAATAGTTCCAATTTGAGTACTAAATCCAGTCTGTGCCTCGACATATACTTGGTAATATTCTGCCCATTTTGTGAGCAGAGTGTTTAACAGTTTTGAAAATAATTTCCCTAACGTGCTAAGTAATGTTATACCCCTATAATTGTCAGGTAAATCTGGGTCCCCTTTCTTAAATAAAGGTATAATATATCCTTCTGACCACTGGGCTGGAAAGTGGCCTTTATACATAAGCTTATTGAACAGTTTATTTAAATACGGTATAAGATATGTAATTCCATGCTTAAATAGTTCATTAACAAAATGATCTGGTCCACCAGATTTGCCATTATTCAATGCTTTTTACAAGCATGCAATATTTCGCTGTCACTAATTTCTACATCTAATTCATCAAACATGCACTGGAATTCTGAATTAACAAATCGTTCATTAAAATAAAGCGTATCTTCGTCTGGTTGGAAAAATACAGAATCTGGGTTATTTATAGACTTAAAATATGTAGCAAATTGTTGACTAGATATCGTTTGTTTTTTAGGAGACTTTATATTTTCACATTTCAATAGTTTCAAGTATGCTTTTGCATTTTTATATCTCAAGTCCTCAAGTTTCTTTGTTTCTCGTTTGTCAAGATTTAGTTTAGATTTAACCATGTGTATTCTATTTCTTTCACTTTTATCTACACGGTAATAGTTTAAATATTTATAAAATTCATTCTGTTTTTGCTTACATTCGTTGTCATACCACAAATTATTTACATTGCTACCGCACCATTCCGCATTTACATTTTTCTTAAATAGTGGATTACATATATCTGTTAACAGACTATTAATTTTATTAAATGCGACTAAGTTGGCTTCCATACTCTCTGTTTGTGTGGCAGATTCTAAATCATGTATTAGGGTATCAAGTTGAACTGATGTGTTGCTAAGACAATTTAAATACTCCTCCCGTTTATCGTCTTCCCATTTATATACATAACTAACATATTCTACACCTGTGTCAGCATCATCAAATCATCAAATTATATGTGAGTAATGTTTAAAACAGATAACATCTCCATAATTACATGCTAACATATCAGAAACATCTCCATAATTTGAAGGTCTCAATATAAATTCATAGACTAGTCATATACCAGTCCTTATTGAATTAGAAATGCAAGAATTTGCTGACTGTACACCTTAATTGCCAGAACTTCTTTCAGTTTTTGCTCCCAAATTGACCGATCTTCGTGTTGTACAGTCTCCAGTATCTGTTTATTCTTCTGAAGTTTGGCTAGCAGAACCATCATATCTCGTGTTTTGTCTTGAGCTTCACAAATCTGCAAATGTATTTTCAAAGCCACATACATCAATAAGATCTAAACTGTTTGTTAGTTTCCTAGCCATACAACATTGTGTCCTGCATGGGTCATTCTTTGTGTTATCATTCTTAATTGATTGCAAATTAAACAAACAGCTACATGTATATAATTTACGTGTAATTTATTAAGTTTTCATTTTCTTCTATTCGAAACGATTTTAACATTCTGATATTTGGATTGTTGTTCAAAGTATTCGTTTCCATCCCTATTAGCAATTGATTTTAAAATGGCAGCACACCAGTCTCAGTATCAACAGACATAGTGAGCAATTGCCAAAGTTCTGTCAACAATGCCCATGTAATTGATTTGACAGGGCCACAGTATAGAGGTTCCAACATCAAAGATGCGTGCCACATGTCACACCGACATTTCCGCGTAAATTGTAAAATCAACAAATCTATTTGCAGGGATGATGCAATGTGTGAAATTGTAATTTAATATATATCCAATGCAAATGCAGATCTAGTAAATTATGGGATTTCCTGTGAACTTTAAACATGTATTTCTATTTATTAAAGCAGCATTACATCCTAATAAAGGATGTTTTGTGTAAAATATAATGTGTGTTTACAAAAATCGAAATAGTTGCTCAGAAACGATAAAATTCCGATAAATTTAAACCGTCGTATACGCGAATTTGTTTATCAACACGAAATGTAAACATGCACTGTTTATCAACAAACCAAAATGTAAACACGCACAGCGCGCATTCGTGAAACAGCGGATGTAGAAAAGCATGTTGAACATGACAGAATTGTATGTATGTCCCATTAATGTCAAACCCCTTACGAGAGGACCTAGACAACAGTGGTTATGAATCAACATATCAAGTAATTCAATTAAAACAGACAACGTGGGGCAAATGGGGAGTATTTAGAAAGACAAGACATTGAAATTCACCAATTCCATCTCGTATTATCTACTAAACGCAAGGTTTGTTGCTACGTTTTATTTTGTAAGAATTATTTTATTTTAGTTTTGAGCACTAACGATGTATCTTATAACTACCATTAGTTGTTTAATCATTGTAGGGCTTAAAATCAACAAACTATGGTATATGTCAAGGGACATACTTGTTTACAAACAATCGTTATAATTTATGGGGCCCCCACAGGGTATAAAACCAAGACATATTTGAGAAGGAAGACAGTTACTTTATCGCCTATATATTTTCATAAATACCAAATTGGTTGTGCTTAGAATACAATTGATATTCAAAGAAATAATGAATGTATTTGTTTTTACAGTTAATACGCTATTAATTCTAAATTTAATATATACATGCAGGAGACAAGTGGAAAATGGTGTTTAGCAATACCAAAGACTGTGCCATAACAAAGATTGATACATAATAAATTACGAATCATTGTATAAATTTCCATTACTGATGCTCGTGCATTAAAGGCTATTCGGAAAAATAGCCCCGCCCCCTTCCTTGGACGTTCTTGTGTCGGGGGGGGGGGGGCATCAAAACCAGTTTGCATTTTGGGTGGGTTTTTTTCTGGCAACACATCTACATGTTACTCCACTTACCATACACCTTTCTAAAATGGCGAGGGTGGGGCAGGGTTAGGGCTGACAACCTGCTTGAACAGGGGGGTCTTTATTTAGGGACAGCTGCAAATTACATATTTGTACCTTAACAGATGGTCTGCTAGGACCAATTAGCTAGATCAATTAAACTAATGATGAAATAACTTGTTTTGCAATCAAGCAATTTGAATAATTTAAACTAGATAAGATATTCACCCAGCTAAAATTAAGAATTGTTATGGGTATGTGTCATTCTGTATGTGTCATTCTTGTTGAAGAATTGGATCAGAACTGTGTATTATTGAAGACATGTCAGGCATCAGGGTACTGTCGAGTGTCCACAAGATGAACGAGGATGCAAACACCACAATATTGAATAACAGTAAGATCATTCATATTAAGGTAACTTCATTAATACATTGAATCTACACTAAAGCAGCTGTGTCGCATATTAATTATTTTATTTTAATATACCAGATTCTCACACCTTATTTAATTTATTATTATTATATAAACAGGTATAAATTTATAATGCCTGAATGACCATTGTAAGTTTATTCTATTAACTGTATATCGATACGTTGGACAATATATATCCCTCCTCAAATGGTCGTGAATATGCCACCACCTAAAGAAATGTTCATAAAATTATTAATTTGAGAATGTAATTTGTTTTTTCCATCAATCAATAATTAACCATGCGATAGGAATGGGTGCTAATGTTTATAGCTACGTCTGTCTGGGGACAGGGTATCTCAAATATATGTTATAGACTTTGTGGATGTTTACTGGTGTAAAAGAAAGTGGGTTGATTGTGTGTGAATTCGGTCAAATGTCTGTGTGATCAGCGACGAGTCCACTCCAATTGATTTCTATAGTAGGAAACCTCGTATGAACTGTCAAATAAACAATGCCATGTGTTTGACCTTTCAATGTCGAATCGGGGTCATGCTAATCTTTGGTCAAATACCAGCAATCCAAGTGCTATTCCCTAGTTTTATAGATGTATTTGTGACATTTTGTAAAACACTGTTTACAGGCATATCTAGATTGTATGGTCATTCTGAAATTTGTATATGACCGACAGCATAACTGCTTATGTATCCAGGTGCCCTCTGAGCAGTATTTCATGCACCTGGTAAAACCACCAACCTGATATAATTGGACACCACCAGTGGAACTGAACCTATAGAGTTGAGAAGCAGGTGACTGACTACCTTAGATACTCATCCACGGAGATATAGTGGGTGTTGCAGACAGATAGTGGATGTAGCATTCTGTCAATAGCTTCATATAAACCTCCGAGTTAAATTGGGATCATTGTGTAAAACTAGGCCAGCTTACAATACTGAATTGTGTCATAACTCATTTACACAACAGTTGCTTCGTACAAACCAGATCAGTAGTTTGACGATAATTTTAACCATTGTCTGGTTTGTCAGGGTAAACTGTCTCTAGTTAGGTTTAGTACCAGTATTATTGATATTGTATTTTATTTACAGGCTATGTAGAATATAGCAACAACTGGACACGTTATGTTGTGAAAAAACCGAAGTAGTATGGATATATATGCGATAATGCCAATCATTATGCACTATTATGCAGTGTGAAGAAAAACTGACAGAATAAACTGTGGTGACTCAACATGATTCGAGGATTACTGACTGTAACTTATCTCCCCCTCAAACTAAAATGTTATTTGAAACAAAGAAATGAAAGAGAACAATTGTCATTTAATGCACTTTTATTCCAGATGACTATACAGCAATTCATTTCATTAAGATTCATAATATCAAATATTGAAATTTTATTTGGTTATTAGTTTGTTCCATTGCGTCCCAACATTTCCATGTAGTACCGAAGACACTGTCAGAACCTGTCCATCTAAGACCAACCGTTCAATCTGAAACAAAGAGTAAATTATCATCAAAGTCTGAATGTATTAGTGACATTTGAGGTTAGTAATTTCTAGGATGCAGGTTAATTTAAACAAGAGCACCATGAACTTTTGAAGGCCTCAGTGTGCTCACCAGAGTTCAAAGGGTTATAAAAACACAGTATCTGGAACTTTTGCATATTCTCCGTGGCCTCGGCGTCCATCCACATATCTAGCAGGAGGTCGAAAGTTCGAACCTTGCCAGAAATGGCTGGCCCTTTCAATAGGGGTGACATAAAAATAAACAATACGTTACACTATTTTTATTCTATTTAGAGCTAGTTTAACAGGTCGCCCAATGAATGTTTATAGTTGCAACACTGCTAGTATACATATCCACTAGCCACATTATCTGAGAATTATGGTTTCTGATATTAAAGATAATTTTTAAAATGTTGAAGTTTCGTCAATTAACATTATGACATAAGGGAGGGGGGATGAGGTATATCAATGATGTCCAATGGAATCGCTCACCTGTGACAACTGTGTGAGGTTAAGTTTAAACTTTATTTATTTAACAATGACTGGGAAACAAGCTGTAACATCTTATATTAATCACTCTTGTTGGAGCGGATGACATAGTATTTGTGGTCATTCGTGTCGGAGGAAACCAGAGTACCTGGAGAAAACCCACTTGTCTGATCTGTTGACCACCGTACCATCTGACATACTTCCAAGTGTGAGGATGATCGAACTTTGGTTGCATTTGTGAGAATCGAGCGCATTAACCACTGCGCTAATCGGACAGCCAACTATATACGTGAGGTTACTTATAAACAAATGAATAATAATTTGTGATCAGAATCAACTTCAATTATGTAGCGGTCCAGTGGTTAACATGCAGGTTAAACTCACCACTATACCATACTAAAATGATTCACATCATAGTCTTTCGGATAACACTCTAAACCGTGCACGTAAATGAGGCAGAGGACACTGGAATGCGTCTCTGTATGTATCATTGCACAATCCACTTAAATCACTAATCTCGTCAATAGGTGTAGCTCATATGGGCAACAGGTAGCGACGTTAAATATTCGTAAAACACACACAATCAACTTCCATTTGTAACACTTTCAGTGATGCAAATATCATCCAAACATTTATGACTTGCACTGGCACAGTCATATTTGACTGATAATCTATATATGATTGGAATATATTCTTACCTTGCGCATTGAAATGCAGTTGCTGGGCAGACATCCACACTATTTGTTCAAGTCTGCCCCCATCTCATTGCAATGTCCACACCTGTACCAATATTGTGTACTAACAGCTGGTTATAGAGGTCCTGGTTATGGTGGTGGAGATTGAGTACCAGATTCTGCAACTTCTCAACACCCATGTGCTCAATGACAATCTGTATATGCAATGAATTTTCTATGAGGTACATATATAAACAGCCAGAATCCCATTAAGAAAATAATACAGTATCTTATTAAAACATTTTAAACAAATACATCCTTCTCTTTTTTCCAATGTGACTTCATTGTGATGGTGAGTCACTAACTGTATGTGTAACGTGGCCCTGTGTGACATCCATTATTCAGTGATGAACACTTTTTATACCATTGATACGCATCCGAATGAGCAAATGTACCTCTAAAAGGACTATGTATCTTGCGCGCAATACTGTATTATAATGACCATGTATGTCTGCAAATCAAACATCATCAAAGGTATTGCAAAAACAACAAAAAGCTATGTTGCTACTGATGTTTTGATGGTTTAGATTTCAAAATATGTTAGTTATAAGACATAAAGCTGGAATGTGTATTTAATTGTGTGACACCCATGGTAGAGCACCAGATTTGGAATAGAATGCCTGAAGGGTACCAGGTTCGATACTCGGTCACGGAACAAATGTAGTGTCATTCAGCAAGGCTCCCTCATACACTGCTTAGTACTGGTTAATCGCTTATGTCGATCAAGCTTGCCCAGAAAAACATGTCTAGGTCCTGCAAGGTTTTTCTTCGAAATAAATGGAACATTCATAATTACCTCTTCCTGTACTTCTACTCCTAGAACTTCCTCTCTGCCACCCCTATCACAACCCCTCTGCACATTTACCTCCCTGCCAAGCTCTTCTCCGTCTTTTTTCACTATAATGGCTGTGGAAAGTAAATAATACATGTTCATTATTATATACGGTTGCAACAATAGACGACATGTAATATATGTATATACTAAGTCTTGTACAATTTGCATGTAGTTGCATTTAGAATGAGTGGCAGAAAATCATTGATTGCCACTGAATTACATTTATTGCAATTCTGTTCTTTCTAATTCTTCCTTTAAAATTTAAGCATTCACATTTGTATAGACTATGTTGTATATATTCAATGTAGCTTGTGCCAGCTGTGGTCAACTCGGTTCGGTACTGGGCAACAAACAGTTCTCGCCTTAGTAATATTATAGTGGTAATCCACGTATGAATCCCGGGCAAGTGCGACATTTTCCAAAACAAACCAATTTGTATGTATGTATGTATGTTCCATTAATGTCAAACCCCTTGCGGGCCTATTATGTTGTCCTGGGCAGGCTTAGCCGACTTAAGCGGTGCCTTCTTGCTCAATGACACCTGGGACCGTTCAATTTCAAATGCGATGCTGGCATACGGACGAAAGGTCCGGAGTTCGAGCCCCGCTGGAGCCGTCACATTATGCCCATAGGCAAGGCATTTAAATTCCACGTTGCCTCTTCTCTCTCCCTCGTGGCGATGGATTCCATCAGGAATGAGGTCTCGAGAGTGATTAATATAAGTTTAAGAACTTGTTTCGCAATTGAGCTAAAATAAAAAACAGGATATGTAAGCAAACCCTCCCCCCCCCCCATGAACCCTCCCACCCCCCCACGAAGCTATTAATTAATAAACATAAGATTATCCACATACTTGATGCCCAAATTCTGCAAAACAATCGTGAGAAACAATATATTTTCTTTATAATGATTTATGAAAATTATGTTAAAAATACCGGTATCCCATGTGCGCCCCAATGACAACTTCTGAAGTGGTTTCACATTAATTTAATACTTTATATATTTTCCACGGTTTTCAATTAAAACCCAATCACATTTACATCATTTGAGATACATTGTAATAATAATTGAGGCCGTTTCAACTTACTGTAATCGTTCTTCATACTAATCATACTTCAATCTGACGGCAAAACTCCACTTTTTTTTTATCATTGCCGATTCATCCCGAATGTACATCCGGTTCCGATTGTAAACAAATGCGCATGACCTGGTCGACTCGGAAAGTCCTACTTTCGGTTTCAAGTTTGTTTTATTGCAAAAAAACAATGTCTACTAATTGAACATAATTATACAAATAATATAAGAATGTGATGCAGCATTGCTACCCATACGTAAAATTTGAATTTTTCAAATATATTTTATGTCATACGATGTAATGCTGCTTTAAATCTGTGGAATAATGATGTTCTGCTATTTATAATCGTTATTTATCGGTAAATCATTTTGTATGTCCAATGTCCAATGTTTATGATAATGCTCTTCCGGAGATGAAATTTGCAATATTTAAATTTTGTTTTAGAACTAAAAACTGCAATCTATCAAACACATATCTATCAAGATCATGTACATTTGTAAATGCGTAGATAGGCGAGATCATGTAAATGTGTAGATACACGATATCATGTATCAACAGAATGATACAGTACCCACCAGATGGTATGATACAGTACACAACAGATCGTATGATACAGTACACAACAGATGGTATGATACAGTACATGACAGATGGTATGATACAGTACACTACAGATCGTATGATACAGTACACAACAGATGGTATGATACAGTACATGACAGATGGTATGATACAGTACACAACAGATGGTATGATACAGTACACAACAGAAGTATGATACAGTACACGACAGATGGTATGATACAGTACACAACATATGGTATGATACAGTACACAACAGATGGTATGATACAATACACGACAGATGGTATGATACAGTACACGACATATGGTATGATACAGTACCCAACAGATGGTATGATACAGTACACAACAGATGGTATGATACAGTACCCAACAGATGGTATGATACAGTACCCAACAGATGGTATGATACAATACACAACAGATGGTATGATACAGTACACGACAGATGGTATGATACAGTACACAACAGATGGTATGATACAATACCCAACAGATGGTATGATACAGTACACAACAGATGGTATGATACAGTACCCAACAGATGGTATGATACAGTACCCAACAGATGGTATGATACAGTACACGACAGATGGTATGATACAGTACACGACAGATGGTATGATACAGTACCCGACAGATGGTATGATACAGTACCCAACAACCACAAAAACAACCAACAGATGGTATGATACAGTACACACAGATGGTATGATACAGTACACGACAGATGGTATGATACAGTACACGACAGATGGTATGATACAGTACCCAACAGATGGTATGATACAGTACCCAACAGATGGTATGATACAGTACACGACAGATGGTATGATACAGTACCCGACAGATGGTATGATACAGTACCCGACAGATGGTATGATACAGTACATGACAGATGGTATGATACAGTACACGACAGATGGTATGATACAAAACAACCACAAAAACAGTACCCAACAGATGGTATGATACAGTACACAACAGATGGTATGATACAGTACACGACAGATGGTATGATACAGTACACGACAGATGGTATGATACAGTACACGACAGATGGTATGATACAGTACCCAACAGATCGTATGATACAGTACCCAACAGATGGTATGATACAGTACACGACAGATGGTATGATACAGTACCCAACAGATGGTATGATACAGTACCCGACAGATGGTATGATACAGTACATGACAGATGGTATGATACAGTACACGACAGATGGTATGATACAGTACACGACAGATGGTATGATACAGTACACAGCAGATGGTATGATACAGTACACAACAGATGGTATGATACAGTACACAACAGATGGTATGATACAGTACCCAACAGATGGTATGATACAGTCCACAGCATATGGTATGATACAGTACACAACAGCAACAGATGGTATGATACAGTACACAACAGATGGTATGATACAGTACACAACAGATGGTATGATACAGTACCCAACAGATGGTATGATACAGTACACAACAGATGGTATGATACAGTACACGACAGATGGTATGATACAGTACATGACAGATGGTATGATACAGTACACGACAGATGGTATGATACAGTACCCAACAGATGGTATGATACAGTACCCAACAGATGGTATGATACAGTACCCAACAGATGGTATGATACAGTACACGACAGATGGTATGATACATTACCCAACATATGGTATGATACAGTACACAACAGATGGTATGATACAGTACCCAACAGATGGTATGATACAGTACACGACAGATGGTATGATACAGTACAAAACAGATGGTATGATACAGTACCCAACAGATGGTATGATACAGTACCCGACAGATGGTATGATACAGTACCCAACAGATGGTATGATACAGTACCCAACAGATGGTATGATACAATACACAACAGATGGTATGATACAGTACCCAACAGATGGTATGATACAATACACAACAGATGGTATGATACAGTACACGCCAGATGGTATGATACAGTACCCAACAGATGGTATGATACAGTACACGACAGATGGTATGATACAGTACCCAACAGATGGTATGATACAGTACCCAACAGATGGTATGATACAGTACCCAACAGATGGTATGATACAGTACACGACAGATGGTATGATACAGTACATGATAGATGGTATGATACAGTACCCAACAGATGGTATGATACAGTACCCAACAGATGGTATGATACAGTACACGACAGATGGTATGATACATTACCCAACATATGGTATGATACAGTACACAACAGATGGTATGATACAGTACCCAACAGATGGTATGATACAGTACACGACAGATGGTATGATACAGTACACAACAGATGGTATGATACAGTACCCAACAGATGGTATGATACAGTACCCGACAGATGGTATGATACAGTACCCAACAGATGGTATGATACAGTACCCAACAGATGGTATGATACAATACACAACAGATGGTATGATACAGTACCCAACAGATGGTATGATACAGTACACGACAGATGGTATGATACAGTACCCAACAGATGGTATGATACAGTACCCAACAGATGGTATGATACAGTACCCAACAGATGGTATGATACAGTACACAACAGATGGTATGATACAGTACCCAACAGATGGTATGATACAGTACCCAACAGATGGTATGATACAGTACCTGACAGATGGTATGATACAGTACCCAACAGATGGTATGATACAGTACCCAACAGATGGTATGATACTGTACACAGCAGATGGTATGATACAGTACACAACAGATGGTATGATACAGTACCCAACAGATGGTATGATACATTACACAACAGATGGTATGATACAGTACACGACAGATGGTATGATACAGTACACAACAGATGGTATGATACAGCGACAGTCATTGCGATTGGGGGTATGACGACAGTGACAATCATTGCGATTGGGGGGGTATGACGACAGTGACAGTCATTGTGATTGGTCACCAGTACTTTGATCATATAATCCCACACCATGGCAGAGTTTTGCTATAGTCCAAATATTTAGACTTGAAAAATGTGACATTTTACTATCCAGGCATTTTTCAAAGTCTAAACGCTAAACTTCAATTACGCATAGCATATTTTAAATTATGTTCTAAAAATTTGTTTTTATGAATTAAAATTGCTAACAAGATGAACATACATACCGTTGTTTGAATTCTGCACAATCTATAATGTTTCTTGACACAATATTATACAAGAAATCAACATTTAAATTTCATGGGAGAGTTTCACCATTCCAGTTCGTCCATTTTGAATTTTTGGTTATTACAAAAGGTCAAGAATAGAAATCATTAGACGAAAATGTTTACAAGATTTATCTCTGTGCCATTACGGTGAACCAAACAAATAAGATTTTGTTTAATATCCAATTGTTCATAGGCATGAAATGTAGTTAAAATATTTCATTCGGATTTCTTTTGTGAAGACTATGCAGAAAAAATGGGAGAATCTCACCTGTCGACTTCAAAAAGCTAATTCATATGCACAACGGTTAGACAATATATTCTAAACGTTCTTAATATCTATATTTAGAATTATTCTTCCATCATTATTACATGAATGTACAGTACATTAACATATTCATAGACATACAAACACTATAGTATAACTCAAACTCATGTATATGTACAGTTAAAAACATTACAATATGATTGAAAGTTTTCTTAAGAGATATAATGATTGAAGATATAAGTAGATAGTAGTTATAGGACTACGTGAGGAGACAGATAGGGGAGAGTTAAAAACAGCGGTTAATTTAATATGTTTTGTATTATTACCATACATGTACATTCATAAACAAATTCTCTCTATTTGTAGAGGTCTTATTTATAGGACTACGTTTTGCTATTACCTTCATAGTCTTAGTTGTTTTGCTTTCCACTTTGTTAGACCTCTGATGAAGCCAATCTTCCAACCATCTTTTATCTTCTGGGGACTGCTGGTCTATGTTTATTGCATGTGTCATTTGCTTTTGAACACTTGTAATATTTATGGCAACACTGTCTAGAATATCATGGTGAATTCTTTCTGTATGAGGAATTGCATCATGACCTAATGGAGGCTGATGATTAAATTGATGACCCTGCTTCAATGTGATCCTCTGTCCAGATCCATCCCCTGTCGCCATGTTTGGAAAGAACTGATAGTTCTGAAGAAACTTCACCGGGTGCGGCTCGGTTTCAATGTCCCTATTATATACAGTTGCATTGTGACTGAAACTATGTTCGATATGTTCTGTCTGTTGATGTGTTTCACTGTGAGATCTATTCTGATTGGTGGTATGTGTTTCATCGTGAAATGTTTGTTGAACCATGTTGTCATAGTTTTGATTAGGCGCAGGAAAACGGAGGTTAAACTGTTGTACATCTTGCTGTCGTGGTATGTGGTGTTGCAATGGATTCATATGGAAGTTCGCAATAGAATGTGGCTGGCTTTGACGTGTTTGACAGTGAGTTGTCCGCGATTGTTGGAACTTCATATTTCTTTCAACGGGGGCTGCCATTTTCTTAGTCTGCTTGAATAAAATAAGTTAATATAAATGACAGGTTTGCCTAAGAACATATTCTGTATTCAATTTGGATCCTGACTTTGAGAGGCATGGCTGGTGATTTTTTGACAGATAAAGTCCGATTTATCTTAAAATGCCTATTGGTCTTTTAGTTGAATTCCTCTGTTTTTACTGTTGTACCATAACCAGTTGTTGCATATATTATAAATGTGAGATAAAGTAAAGTAGATCTATATCATATCTAATAAATCTATAGATCTACTTTACTGTAACAAATGTAGTTTATATCGTACTGGGTTCGAGACTGTGGAATTAAGCAGTTCAGGTTAGATGTGTGTGGTCGAAGTACATGCACAAGACACCCCCCCCCCATGATGGTCATATAGTAAGTAGGCCCTACAGTGAAACATGTTTATATCGACTTGGACCAAGATTTTGTGTCAGATAACTCAGGCTGTCGCTATAACAAGGTTCTCCAATTTGCATAAATTTTTATGTGCATACATTAGTTACATATGTATATTATACACGTGTACATGTTAACATTAAATATGTATGAATGGTGTAGCCGTAGGCCTATCTACATTTAATAAATTGGTTTGCAATCACTGGCCAAACATAGGCTATGTGTACATCTTTGTGTGTTTACGTTTATTTATCGTCGCTACCGGTTGCCCATATGAGCGACGCCTCCTGAAGAGATGTCAGTTAACACAGTTTGTCGTTGTAGTCAGGTGTCGTTATATAGACAGTTTACATTGTAGCCAAGCTGTTTTTATGCAACTATTCCTTGCATCCATGGCAAGTACGTGTTTGTTATATTAAGCTATTTAAAATGTGTTTTCATGGCTGGACATTTCAAATTCAACTTTGTACTGCCGAACAATATGAATTATATAAATGTGCAGAAAAAAGGGGTCTATGAGTGCATACTGCCAACAGTCGGCAGACTGCGACTCGACCTGTGTGCCGGTAGACTGTTAGATAGCCTGGTAGTATAGGGGGCATGATGTTGGGTGTTTTAATATGAAATTAGGTAATTAGGGTTTATTGTGGGGGCTTGGTGATCCACTGCTATGTATTAGTTAATTTCTCAATTCGTAAGACGACGTGACCAATGAGGCTTGCTTTCTTCGTTGCTCTAGAGTTTTCTATTTGTGATATGGTTTCAAATGTAACGGGCTGAAGACTATTGAGCCATGTGTAGTTTGCATGTACGTGATGTTTCTTCAAGTGGGTTCCAAACTGTGCTTTATGTAATAAGTTTCTTTGACTTGTTTAATTGTTATTGGTTTTCACATTCAATTTTATAATGCGCCGCATATTATATTAACGTTTGGCGTACTATTATTTGCATTGGGTTCAGTTTATATTGATTCTTACTAATGTTGACAATCTATGTATTTGGAGTATTCTGTTAACTTCTGTAAACAATCGTCACTCGTATATTAGGTAACATATATTTGATAGGTATTTGACAGGATTTCTTTTCATATGGAATCTTAATGTTTCACATGTTCAGGGTTGAAGCTAACGGTTTGCTTAATTACCAGAGATGGTGCTATATTTTATTTCATATACATACACTGAAAGGATATTCTAATTAGACATTTGGATAATCGGCGATTTCCCCACCATTTATTCAACGATTGGGTTGAAATTTGGAATATATATTTTTATAAACATGTAATACATATTTTAGTAGTGAAATTTCATTTCAATTGAACGTCAATAAATGATCAAACTTAACAAATGAAAAGCACTACATGTACAATCAAATTGAAATACGCAAAATGGCGACAATGAGATCAAATAAAATTTAAACAAAGTGAAAACGCACTCAAAAGAACAGCATAAACTCGGCAAGAATTAATACTTTGTGTGTACTATGGCATCTTTGTCTCATGGACAGTATGTAGTTCGTGATAAACCTCTGATAGATGTTGTTCCACTCATGAACGAGTATGCGTTGTACATAACACAGTGAGGACTGACACTCGAACCCACAACGGTTAGGGTCAAATGATTTACAGTCAGAGATATAAACCACTTGGTCATGAAGGCCGCATTATTTGTTGTATATAAAAGTATATGTAAGTACTGATGAAATATCTTTTTAAATAACACATACATGTCCCCGGTATTGACCAGCGCGTAACATGTCAACTGCGCGAGCGCGTTCTTGGTTATTCATATGCGGCATACTAATGATACCGAAATATAAGTGTGTTTTGGTCTAGTTTCTGTAATGGAACATTGAAATGAACACGAATATCGATTTTCTGCACCGCCATGCAATTCTCATGCATATTGATGTAACCATACCCGTGGCCACGTGCACGTGTGGGCAATCGTCACGGTGTATGAGTTTACCATTTTTATATTGCCGTTCTATTATTATGATAAAGTGCAAAAATTCAAACCAATAACGTTAACCATAATTGAACAAAATCAAATTGAAAAAGGTCTAGTTAGAACATCCGTTCACTGTATACACGTATACCAATATATCATTACATCTTCAGTATTTGCAGATCTCTAGAAGACACATACATACACGTGTACCAATGTATCATTACATCTTCAGTATGTGCAGATCTCTAGAAGACATATACATACACCATCAATGACTTAGCTAAAGGCCTAAACAGTAACCAGCAGAGTGACGCCATCCTTCTGGACTTCAGTAAAGCCTTTGATAATGTTAGCCACAGCCGTCTGCTACAGAAGCTCGACCACTACGGAGTTAGGGGCAGTATCCACTCCTGGATAACAGATTTCCTACAATGTCGCACACAACAAGTAGTTCTCGATTGTGCCATCTCCGATCTCCCCCGTCACGTCTGGTGTCCCGCAGGGCAGCGTCCTTGGGCCCCTCCTCTTTCTTACGTACATCAACGACCTACCATCTAGAGTCAAGTCAACTGTCCGCCTCTTCGCCGACGACTGTCTGATGTACAAAAAAAATACATGCCAGGAAAACGCCAGGCAGCTACAAGGAGACCTTGACCACCTTCAAGAATGGGAGCGGGAGTGGCAAATGGCATTTAACCCTGACAAATGCGAAGTAATCTATGTAACTAACAAACGGAAACCAGTCATCTCTACTTACAACATCCACAACACACCATTAAAACCTAATGACGCAGCCAAATACCTCGGAGTATCCATCACACCCGATCTCTCCTGGAAAACGCACATTGACAATATCACTAAGAAAGCAAATT
Source organism: Archivesica marissinica (assembly GCA_014843695.1). Lineage (NCBI taxonomy): Eukaryota > Metazoa > Mollusca > Bivalvia > Venerida > Vesicomyidae > Archivesica > Archivesica marissinica. The sequence goes on along the minus strand of CM026402.1, from coordinate 52,642,820 downwards.
CCACCATGTCCTTCATCCGCAGAAACATCGGTTCAAGCCCACCTAATGCCAAAGCGACAGATTAAGACATATGTCCGACCCATCATAGAGTACGCCTCGACTGTTTGGTCCCCCTACAACGAGACCCAAATCTACAAGCTGTAGATGATACAACGTAGAGCAGCCAGATTCGTCAAACATGCCTATCAGCGAACAAGCTCCGTCACTACCATGCTCAAAGACCTCCAGCGGAACACTCTACAGCACAGACGAAACGTAGCCAGGGCCACTATGCTATATACAATCAGGCATGAGCTCGTCGACATCAACCCTGAACCACCACTCCGACAATCTAGATCTTCCAGGTATCACAATCAACAGTACACACATATCTCATGTACTAAGTCTACTTATCATCACAGCTTCTTTCCTGCCACCGTCACCACCTGGAACCGATTGCCTCAACATGCCGTGAACCAGTCCACCCTAGAGGGCTTCAAGACCGTCATGGCTGGCATACATAACCTGTAAATGGCACACTCGTTTTTAACCTGTTTTTAATAATTATACATAGACAGACTTTTAAATGTACAAATCCACCTCTCCAGCTGCGCATGCTTTAAATCTCTATCGCGAGTATACTCTAGACAGAGTGATGCGATTACTTGAGATGATGATGATGATGATACATGCATATCAATGTATCATTACATCTTCAGCATTTACAGACGTCTACCCGCGAGGGGTTCGACATTAGAGGAAGATGGATATCTGGTACTAGTAATCACGTTGACTGTAAGGCTACCGTTTTACTTGATTAAATATCAACAAATACAAATAATGAACACAACATGTCACATGAACATGTCACATGCCAATCACGTGACGCAAACATGGCGGCTGCACTGACGATATTTTTATTTTGTATGTTGTTAAACTTGCCATCGTCGGCTATGACAAATACGCAAGCCGAATATGATCGAAATATTCATTCAAACCCTTTTCCCCAGACCCAAGGATCCCCATGGCCTGCTCCAAAGCAGATGACAACATCGAAAAAGCAGATTACAGTAGACAAGAACAACTTTAACTTCCTGATTTCAGAAAGATGTGATATTCTGCAGGCAGCTTTTGTCCGCTATGACAAAATCATATTCGGTTACAGTCGATTGAATTCTAACAAGGATTCTGCATCGACTCTTACATTTTCCTCATGGTTGAAGTTACCAAACAGATTTGACAACGATGTGCTGACTGCTTTACACATCAAGACACATTGTGGAGAAAGTAAAACATATCCGAGTTTATCATCTGATGAATCGTGTAAGCCAGACTATAGTCTTTTATAGACCATTGTCTCTTTGACATTATTTAGTTCAACACAGCAATTTGTGTGGTAGGATACCTGAAACCCTGGAGAAAACCCACCTGTCCGCTCTGGTGACCACGTACCATCTCACATACTTCCCAGTCCTAGGATCAAATCAGGGTTCCATTGGTGAGGGGCGAGTATGCTAAACACTGCACTAATCAGACAGCCTGACTCTGCTACTCTGTTTTACGTCAATTGTTCAAATTTTATCATAAGTTATGGGAAGTATATGTGAGATTGTATGGTGGTCGCCAGATCGGACAGGTGGGTTTTCTCCGGGTACTCCGGTTTCCTACCACATGAATAACTACATTTATGTTTTCATCCGCGCCAACGAGAGTGATTAATATAAGTTGTTAAAACTTGCTTCGCAATCGTAAAATAAATAAAGTTTAAACTTTTTAAAAAATTAGATCACTTGCTTAAAATATTGCAGAATTCTCCTTAGAAATCATGTTGTGGGCTCACTAACATACATGTAGTTGGCTCAGGTAGGTCAAGTGCGGTGGAGAGAAGACCACTCACAAAATATCTGTATAAGAATCTGAACGAAACTCTGCAACCACATTAAGCAACTGTCGACTTGCTAATATGTTTGCATTCATCACTTGTCCCTGATGAAGGCAGGGAAATAATGGGTTTTAGCAGTTCTGCTTGAATGTCATAGGACAGACATGTTTGTCTGACCGTTTTACCTGAATACGCATACCACTAGTGGGAATTGGTATAGGACAATGAAAAGTTGAAGTTAATTTGCAACATGCTGCATGAGAAATCATTGAACATTTCATCAAAAATCAATTAAATATTGATTAATAAAGTTAGAAGCATTTTCTTTGTTTTAGAAAATGGCGGGAACTGTCATCATCCTGGATATTAAATATGTTATCATAATATTTGCAGACACAATAGAGATATCAGAGACAGGAATGGCGGTGTTAAGCTCACCAGAGGTATGGGGAGCACTGAGGGGGCTAGAAACATTCAGTCAACTCATCTATCAGACCGGCCAGGGAATGGTATACCACTTCCTACCTTCAACTTTCAAGCATTGATAAACAGTTCCGTATATTATTACTAGATACATTCAGCGGTCCCATTGTCCGAGTAGGACTTATTTCATATGATAAATTGAACACACGGTATGAGTTTAAAATAATACGGCACAACAATATTGACAAGAAGTCCACAACATGATGTCAGGTTACACACAACACCCAGGCTGCTAGCTGGAAAGTTATTTATGAAATATGTTTATGGTACAGCAGTTTGTGAACAAGCAAATATATATCCATCATTATTGTTGTGTATTTCAAGTATTATTGTTGTGTATTTCCAGCAGTCTTGTCATGTATTCCCAGCATTATTGTCATGTATTTCCAGCATTATTGTCATGTATTTCCAGCATTATTGTTGTGTATTTCCAGCATTATTGTTGTGTATTTCCAGCATTATTGTTGTGTATTTCCAGCAGTCTTGTCATGTATTTCCAGCATTATTGTTGTGTATTTCCAGCATTATTGTCATGTATTTCCAGCATTATTGTTGTGTATTTCCAGCATTATTGTCATGTATTTCCAGCATTATTGTTGTGTATTTCCAGCATTATTGTTGTGTATTTCCAGCATTATTGTCATGTATTTCCAGCATTATTGTTGTGTATTTCCAGCATTATTGTCATGTATTTCCAGCATTATTGTCGTGTATTTCCAGCATTATTGTTGTGTATTTCCAGCATTATTGTTGTGTATTTCCAGCATTATTGTCGTGTATTTCCAGCATTATTGTTGTGTATTTCCAGCAGTCTTGTCATGTATTTCCAGCATTATTGTTGTGTATTTCCAGCATTATTGTTGTGTATTTCCAGCATTATTGTCATGTATTTCCAGCATTATTGTTGTGTATTTCCAGCATTATTGTTGTGTATTTCCAGCATTATTGTCGTGTATTTCCAGCATTATTGTCGTGTATTTCCAGCATTATTGTTGTGTATTTCCAGCATTATTGTCATGTATTTCCAGCATTATTGTCGTGTATTTCCAGCATTATTGTTGTGTATTTCCAGCATTATTGTTGTGTATTTCCAGCATTATTGTTGTGTATTTCCAGCATTATTGTCGTGTATTTCCAGCATTATTGTCATGTATTTCCAGCATTATTGTTGTGTATTTCCAGCATTATTGTTGTGTATTTCCAGCATTATTGTCATGTATTTCCAGCATTATTGTTGTGTATTTCCAGCATTATTGTTGTGTATTTCCAGCATTATTGTCGTGTATTTCCAGCATTATTGTCGTGTATTTCCAGCATTATTGTTGTGTATTTCCAGCATTATTGTCGTGTATTTCCAGCATTATTGTTGTGTATTTCCAGCATTATTGTCGTGTATTTCCAGCATTATTGTTGTGTATTTCCAGCATTATTGTCATGTATTTCCAGCATTATTGTCGTGTATTTCCAGCATTATTGTTGTGTATTTCCAGCATTATTGTCGTGTATTTCCAGCATTATTGTTGTGTATTTCCAGCATTATTGTCATGTATTTCCAGCATTATTGTTGTGTATTTCCAGCATTATTGTTGTGTATTTCCAGCATTATTGTTGTGTATTTCCAGCATTATTGTCGTGTATTTCCAGCATTATTGTCATGTATTTCCAGCATTATTGTCATGTATTTCCAGCATTATTGTTGTGTATTTCCAGCATTATTGTCATGTATTTCCAGCATTATTGTTGTGTATTTCCAGCATTATTGTCATGTATTTCCAGCATTATTGTCATGTATTTCCAGCATTATTGTTGTGTATTTCCAGCATTATTGTTGTGTATTTTTGTCAGCATTATTGTTGTGTATTTCCAGCATTATTGTCGTGTATTTCCAGCATTATTGTTGTGTATTTCCAGCATTATTGTCATGTATTTCCAGCATTATTGTTGTGTATTTCCAGCATTATTGTCGTGTATTTCCAGCATTATTGTTGTGTATTTCCAGCATTATTGTCATGTATTTCCAGCATTATTGTTGTGTATTTCCAGCATTATTGTCGTGTATTTCCAGCATTATTGTTGTGTATTTCCAGCATTATTGTTGTGTATTTCCAGCATTATTGTCATGTATTTCCAGCATTATTGTTGTGTATTTCCAGCATTATTGTCGTGTATTTCCAGCATTATTGTTGTGTATTTCCAGCATTATTGTCGTGTATTTCCAGCATTATTGTTGTGTATTTCCAGCATTATTGTCGTGTATTTCCAGCATTATTGTTGTGTATTTCCAGCATTATTGTCATGTATTTCCAGCATTATTGTTGTGTATTTCCAGCATTATTGTTATGTATTTCCAGCATTATTGTCATGTATTTCCAGCATTATTGTCGTGTATTTCCAGCATTATTGTTGTGTATTTCCAGCATTATTGTCGTGTATTTCCAGCATTATTGTCATGTATTTCCAGCATTATTGTCATGTATTTCCAGCATTATTGTTGTGTATTTCCAGCATTATTGTCATGTATTTCCAGCATTATTGTTGTGTATTTCCAGCATTATTGTTGTGTATTTCCAGCATTATTGTCGTGTATTTCCAGCATTATTGTTGTGTATTTCCAGCATTATTGTTGTGTATTTCCAGCATTATTGTCATGTATTTCCAGCATTATTGTTGTGTATTTCCAGCATTATTGTCGTGTATTTCCAGCATTATTGTTGTGTATTTCCAGCATTATTGTCATGTATTTCCAGCATTATTGTTGTGTATTTCCAGCATTATTGTCATGTATTTCCAGCATTATTGTCGTGTATTTCCAGCATTATTGTTGTGTATTTCCAGCATTATTGTCATGTATTTCCAGCATTATTGTTGTGTATTTCCAGCATTATTGTCATGTATTTCCAGCATTATTGTCGTGTATTTCCAGCATTATTGTCGTGTATTTCCAGCATTATTGTCATGTATTTCCAGCATTATTGTTGTGTATTTCCAGCATTATTGTTGTGTATTTCCAGCATTATTGTTGTGTATTTCCAGCATTATTGTCGTGTATTTCCAGCATTATTGTTGTGTATTTCCAGCATTATTGTTGTGTATTTCCAGCATTATTGTTGTGTATTTCCAGCATTATTGTCGTGTATTTCCAGCATTATTGTTGTGTATTTCCAGCATTATTGTGTGTATTTCCAGCATTATTGTCGTGTATTTCCAGCATTATTGTTGTGTATTTCCAGCATCTACAACATGTATTTCCAGCAGTCTTGTCATGTATTTCCAGCATTATTGTTGTGTATTTCCAGCATTATTGTTGTGTATTTCCAGCATTATTGTCATGTATTTCCAGCATTATTGTTGTGTATTTCCAGCATTATTGTTGTGTATTTCCAGCATTATTGTTGTGTATTTCCAGCATTATTGTCATGTATTTCCAGCATTATTGTCATTTATTTCCAGCATTATTGTCGTGTATTTCCAGCATTATTGTTGTGTATTTCCAGCATTATTGTCGTGTATTTCCAGCATTATTGTTGTGTATTTCCAGCATTATTGTCATGTATTTTCAGCATTATTGTTGTGTATTTCAAGCATTATTGTTGTGTATTTTCAGCATTATTGTCGTGTATTTCCAGCATTATTGTTGTGTATTTCCAGCATTATTGTCATGTATTTCCAGCATTATTGTTGTGTATTTCCAGCATTATTGTTGTGTATTTCCAGCATTATTGTTGTGTATTTCCAGCATTATTGTCATGTATTTCCAGCAGTCTTGTCATGTATTTCCAGCATTATTGTTGTGTATTTCCAGCATTATTGTTGTGTATTTCCAGCATTATTGTTGTGTATTTCCAGCATTATTGTCATGTATTTCCAGCATTATTGTCATGTATTTCCAGCATTATTGTTGTGTATTTCCAGCATTATTGTCATGTATTTCCAGCATTATTGTCGTGTATTTCCAGCATTATTGTTGTGTATTTCCAGCATTATTGTCGTGTATTTCCAGCATTATTGTTGTGTATTTCCAGCATTATTGTTGTGTATTTCCAGCATTATTGTTGTGTATTTCCAGCATTATTGTCATGTATTTCCAGCATTATTGTCATGTATTTCCAGCATTATTGTTGTGTATTTCCAGCATTATTGTTGTGTATTTCCAGCATTATTGTTGTGTATTTCCAGCATTATTGTCATGTATTTCCAGCATTATTGTCATGTATTTCCAGCATTATTGTTGTGTATTTCCAGCATTATTGTCGTGTATTTCCAGCATTATTGTCGTGTATTTCCAGCATTATTGTTGTGTATTTCCAGCATTATTGTCATGTATTTCCAGCATTATTGTTGTGTATTTCCAGCATTATTGTTGTGTATTTCCAGCATTATTGTTGTGTATTTCCAGCATTATTGTCATGTATTTCCAGCATTATTGTTGTGTATTTCCAGCATTATTGTCATGTATTTCCAGCATTATTGTTGTGTATTTCCAGCATTATTGTCATGTATTTCCAGCATTATTGTCATGTATTTCCAGCATTATTGTCATGTATTTCCAGCATTATTGTCATGTATTTCCAGCATTATTGTCGTGTATTTCCAGCATTATTGTCATGTATTTCCAGCATTATTGTTGTGTATTTCCAGCATTATTGTCATGTATTTCCAGCATTATTGTTGTGTATTTCCAGCATTATTGTCATGTATTTCCAGCATTATTGTCATGTATTTCCAGCATTATTGTCATGTATTTCCAGCATTATTGTCGTGTATTTCCAGCATTATTGTCATGTATTTCCAGCATTATTGTTGTGTATTTCCAGCATTATTGTCATGTATTTCCAGCATTATTGTCATGTATTTCCAGCATTATTGTTGTGTATTTCCAGCATTATTGTCATGTATTTCCAGCATTATTGTCATGTATTTCCAGCATTATTGTCGTGTATTTCCAGCATTATTGTTGTGTATTTCCAGCATTATTGTCATGTATTTCCAGCATTATTGTTGTGTATTTCCAGCATTATTGTTGTGTATTTCCAGCATTATTGTCATGTATTTCCAGCATTATTGTCATGTATTTCCAGCATTATTGTCATGTATTTCCAGCATTATTGTCATGTATTTCCAGCATTATTGTCATGTATTTCCAGCATTATTGTCATGTATTTCCAGCATTATTGTCATGTATTTCCAGCATTATTGTTGTGTATTTCCAGCATTATTGTCGTGTATTTCCAGCATTATTGTTGTGTATTTCCAGCATTATTGTTGTGTATTTCCAGCATTATTGTCATGTATTTCCAGCATTATTGTTGTGTATTTCCAGCATTATTGTTGTGTATTTCCAGCATTATTGTTGTGTATTTCCAGCATTATTGTTGTGTATTTCCAGCATTATTGTCATGTATTTCCAGCATTATTGTTGTGTATTTCCAGCATTATTGTCATGTATTTCCAGCATTATTGTTGTGTATTTCCAGCATTATTGTCATGTATTTCCAGCATTATTGTCGTGTATTTCCAGCATTATTGTCATGTATTTCCAGCATTATTGTCATGTATTTCCAGCATTATTGTCGTGTATTTCCAGCATTATTGTCATGTATTTCCAGCATTATTGTTGTGTATTTCCAGCATTATTGTCATGTATTTCCAGCATTATTGTTGTGTATTTCCAGCATTATTGTCATGTATTTCCAGCATTATTGTCGTGTATTTCCAGCATTATTGTCATGTATTTCCAGCATTATTGTCGTGTATTTCCAGCATTATTGTCATGTATTTCCAGCATTATTGTTGTGTATTTCCAGCATTATTGTCATGTATTTCCAGCATTATTGTCATGTATTTCCAGCATTATTGTCATGTATTTCCAGCATTATTGTCATGTATTTCCAGCATTATTGTCGTGTATTTCCAGCATTATTGTTGTGTATTTCCAGCATTATTGTCATGTATTTCCAGCATTATTGTTGTGTATTTCCAGCATTATTGTTGTGTATTTCCAGCATTATTGTCATGTATTTCCAGCATTATTGTCATGTATTTCCAGCATTATTGTCATGTATTTCCAGCATTATTGTCATGTATTTCCAGCATTATTGTCATGTATTTCCAGCATTATTGTCATGTATTTCCAGCATTATTGTCATGTATTTCCAGCATTATTGTCGTGTATTTCCAGCATTATTGTCGTGTATTTCCAGCATTATTGTTGTGTATTTCCAGCATTATTGTTGTGTATTTCCAGCATTATTGTTGTGTATTTCCAGCATTATTGTCATGTATTTCCAGCATTATTGTCATGTATTTCCAGCATTATTGTTGTGTATTTCCAGCATTATTATTGTGTATTTCCAGCATTATTGTTGTGTATTTCCAGCATTATTGTCATGTATTTCCAGCATTATTGTCATGTATTTCCAGCATTATTATTGTGTATTTCCAGCATTATTGTCGTGTATTTCCAGCATTATTGTTGTGTATTTCCAGCATTATTGTCATGTATTTCCAGCATTATTGTCATGTATTTCCAGCATTATTGTCATGTATTTCCAGCATTATTGTCATGTATTTCCAGCATTATTGTTGTGTATTTCCAGCATTATTGTCGTGTATTTTCAGCATTATTGTTGTGTATTTCCAGCATTATTGTCGTGTATTTCCAGCATTATTGTTGTGTATTTCCAGCATTATTGTTGTGTATTTCCAGCATTATTGTCATGTATTTCCAGCATTATTGTCATGTATTTCCAGCATTATTGTTGTGTATTCCCAGCATTATTGTCATGTATTTCCAGCAGTCTTGTCATGTATTTCCAGCATTTTTGTTGTGTATTTCCAGCATTATTGTTGTGTATTTGCAGCATTTGTTGTGTATTTCCAGCATTATTGTCATGTATTTCCAGCATTATTGTTTGTATTTCCAGCATTATTGTTGTGTATTTCCAGCATTATTGTTGTGTATATCCAGCATTATTGTTGTGTATTTCCAGCATTATTGTCGTGTATTTCCAGCATTATTGTCATGCATTTCCAGCATTATTGTTGTGTATTTCCAGCATTATTGTTGTGTATTTCCAGCAGTAGTGTCATGTATTTCCAGCATTATTGTCATTTATTTCCAGCATTATTGTCGTGTATTTCCAGCATTATTGTCATGTATTTCCAGCATTATTGTCATTTATTTCCAGCATTATTGTCGTGTATTTGCAGCATTATTGTTGTCTATTTCAGCATTATTGTTGTGTATTTCCAGCATTATTGTTGTGTATTTCCAGCATTATTGTTGTGTATTTCCAGCATTATTGTCATGCATTTCCAGGATTATTGTTGTGTGTTTCCAGCATTATTGTTGTGTATTTCCAGCAGTATTGTCATGTATTTCCAGCATTATTGTCATTTATTTCCAGCATTATTGTCGTGTATTTCCAGCATTATTGTTGTGTATTTCCAGCATTATTGTCATTTATTTCCAGCATTATTGTTGTGTATTTCCAGCATTATTGTTGTGTATTTCCAGCATTATTGTCGTGTATTTCCAGCATTATTGTTGTGTATTTCCAGCATTATTGTTGTGTATTTCCAGCAGTCTTGTCATGCATTTCCAGCATTATTGTTGTGTATTTCCAGCATTATTGTTGTGTATTTCCAGCATTATTGTTGTGTATTTCCAGCATTATTGTCGTGTATTTCCAGCATTATTGTTGTGTATTTCCAGCATTATTGTTGTGTATTTCCAGCATTATTGTCGTGTATTTCCAGCATTATTGTCATGTATTTCCAGCAGTCTTGTCATGTATTTCCAGCATTATTGTTGTGTATTTCCAGCATTATTGTTGTGTATTTCCAGCATTATTGTCATGTATTTCCAGCATTATTGTTGTGTATTTCCAGCATTATTGTTGTGTATTTCCAGCATTATTGTTGTGTATTTCCAGCATTATTGTCATGTATTTCCAGCATTATTGTTGTGTATTTCCAGCATTATTGTCATGTATTTCCAGCATTATTGTCGTGTATTTCCAGCATTATTGTTGTGTATTTCCAGCATTATTGTTGTGTATTTCCAGCATTATTGTCGTGTATTTCCAGCATTATTGTCATGTATTTCCAGCATTATTGTCATGTATTTCCAGCATTATTGTTGTGTATTTCCAGCATTATTGTTGTGTATTTCCAGCATTATTGTCATGTATTTCCAGCATTATTGTTGTGTATTTCCAGCATTATTGTTGTGTATTTCCAGCATTATTGTCGTGTATTTTCAGCATTATTGTCATGTATTTCCAGCATTATTGTTGTGTATTTCCAGCATTATTGTCATGTATTTCCAGCATTATTGTCGTGTATTTCCAGCATTATTGTTGTGTATTTCGAGCATTATTGTTGTGTATTTCCAGCATTATTGTCGTGTATTTCCAGCATTATTGTCATGTATTTCCAGCAGTCTTGTCATGTATTTCCAGCATTATTGTTGTGTATTTCCAGCATTATTGTTGTGTATTTCCAGCATTATTGTTGTGTATTTCCAGCATTATTGTCATGTATTTCCAGCATTATTGTCATGTATTTCCAGCATTATTGTTGTGTATTTCCAGCATTATTGTCATTTATTTCCAGCATTATTGTCGTGTATTTCCAGCATTATTTTTGTGTATTTCCAGCATTATTGTCGTGTATTTCCAGCATTATTGTTGTGTATTTCCAGCATTATTGTTGTGTATTTCCAGCATTATTGTTGTGTATTTCCAGCATTATTGTTGTGTATTTCCAGCATTATTGTTGTGTATTTTCAGCATTATTGTCATGTATTTCCAGCATTATTGTTGTGTATTTCCAGCATTATTGTTGTGTATTTCCAGCATTATTGTCATGTATTTCCAGCATTATTGTTGTGTATTTCCAGCATTATTGTTGTGTATTTTCAGCATTGTTGTCATGTATTTCCAGCATTATTGTTGTGTATGTCCAGCATTATTGTCGTGTATTTCCAGCATTATTGTTGTGTATTTCCAGCATTATTGTCATGTATTTCCAGCATTATTGTTGTGTATTTCCAGCATTATTGTCATGTATTTCCAGCATTATTGTCATGTATTTCCAGCATTATTGTTGTGTATTTCCAGCATTATTGTCATCTATTTCCAGCATTATTGTTGTGTATGTCCAGCATTATTGTCATGTATTTCCAGCATTATTGTCATGTATTTCCAGCATTATTGTCGTGTATTTCCAGCATTATTGTCATGTATTTCAAGCATTATTGTTGTGTATTTCCAGCATTATTGTTGTGTATTTCCAGTATTATTGTTGTGTATTTCCAGCATTATTGTTGTGTATTTCCAGCATTATTGTCGTGTATTTCCAGCATTATTGTTGTGTATTTCCAGCAGTCTTGTCATGTATTTCCAGCATTATTGTCATGTATTTCCAGCATTATTGTTGTGTATTTCCAGCATTATTGTCGTGTATTTCCAGCAGTCTTGTCATGTATTTCCAGCATTATTGTTGTGTATTTCCAGCATTATTGTCGTGTATTTCCAGCAGTATTGTTGTCTATTTCAGCATTATTGTTGTGTATTTCCAGCATTATTGTTGTGTATTTCCAGCATTATTGTTGTGTATTTCCAGCATTATTGTCATGCATTTCCAGCATTATTGTTGTGTGTTTCCAGCATTATTGTTGTGTATTTCCAGCATTATTGTCATGTATTTCCAGCATTATTGTCATTTATTTCCAGCATTATTGTCGTTTATTTCCAGCATTATTGTTGTGTATTTCCAGCATTATTGTCATTTATTTCCAACATTATTGTCGTGTATTTCCAGCATTATTGTTGTGTATTTCCAGCATTATTGTCATGTATTTCCAGCATTATTGTTGTGTATTTCCAGCATTATTGTTGTGTATTTCCAGCATTATTGTCGTGTATTTCCAGCATTATTGTTGTGTATTTCCAGCAGTCTTGTCATGTATTTCCAGCATTATTGTCATGTATTTCCAGCATTATTGTTGTGTATTTCCAGCATTATTGTCGTGTATTTCCAGCATTATTGTTGTGTATTTCCAGCATTATTGTTTGTATTTGCAGCATTTGTTGTGTATTTCCAGCATTATTGTCGTGTATTTCAGTATGTAGTGAATGCGACAAGTATCCAGGATTCTCCGAGGTTCAAGCACAGAGGATTGCTACTGGACACATCGAGACATTTTCTGTCTGTATACATTCTCAAGCAGAACCTGGTACATTTTATTCCATTAACTTATTATCTTTATTAACAATGATAACTTTTAAGTAATACATTTTGTCAGTGAATCACTGATTGCCGATTAGTCGGTGCTGGGTGCTCAATTAATGCATTAGATCTGATGGAAGCCGCGATGGTGGCATGTTCTCTTTGCGTGTGAGAGGCCCGGAATTTGCGCTCAACTGTAGCCTATATGATTGTGCCCATACATTGTATGCAAGGCACTTAATCTGAAAGACTAAGAATATTTACCATACACAATAAATATTATATTATAGACATATGTGAACACATCTAGAGTTGGACACTTTCTATGCATACAATTTCCATAGAAAGAAAAGGCATACAAGTATTACATACATATGCACAACCATACAAGTATTACATACATACACACAATCATACAAGTATTACATACATAAACACAATCATACAAGTATTATATACATACACACAATCATACAAGTATTACATACATACACACAATCATACAAGTATTACATACATACACACAATCATACAAGTATTACATACATAAACACAATCATACAAGTATTACATACATAAACACAATCATACAAGTATTACATACATAAACACAATCATACAAGTATTACATACATAAACACAATCATACAAGTATTACATACATAAACACATTGGAGCACAAGTTATAACAACATTAGATTCATTCTCCCCACAGGTCAGATATCCCAAATCCCCAAGTAGGGTATCAGCACTGATTCACATTTATGTACATATTGGAAGTAAACACAAATTAACCCTTTCTGTCATAAAGATTTATGTTAATATACTATTATATCTCCATACACATGACAGCCATTTAGCTATCATGCAGTGGATAAGTAGTCGCCATATCTATCCCACCTCCAGGTATTACTGGGACTACATGACATTCTGGCCTTTATTATGAACATTGGTTTGGGTACTACATTGTCAATGTATGTCGTATTGGTAATGGCATCAAAAGGTGCTTCTATGAGGGAAAGGGTTTATTGACATGTTTTCTCTTGTTTCAGGAGCTGATGGCTGAGAATAAGATGAATGTTTTCCACTGGCATATTGTAGATGACCAGTCCTTCCCCTATGTTAGCTACACATTCCCTCACATGAGTAGTATGGTAAATCAAAAGCTACGACTGACCATTGTCCATGGATTCCAGGGGAAATTGGGTGAAATATGTCCAATGAGAATAACCAATTTCCTTGGAAATTATCTATGGACACATTACACGGTTCATTCTAGGTCAGAATTTTTGGGATAAGTGAGGAAGCGCGTGATCACGTCTTTAAATGTCGTTATTTAATAAATTTCAATAAAATTGTTTAATATGCACAGTATCACCATTAAATACAACATTTGATATTCTAATCAATTGCTTTATAATGGCAAGTGTATCTTACTGGACAACATTTTGTACGAATATTGTAAAAAACAAATTATTTGTAGGGGAGAAGAAATCAGGGTCCTTAGTGCAACTATTTCGCCCCAATGAGCCCTGCACTTCAGTGGTTTCAATGGTCAAAACAGAAGTACTTGAGAAAGCAAGGGAAGTTCCACTAACAATTTTCTTGTATGTCTCACGTTTAGTATTTTATCTACATGTTTGTTCTTTAAACCCTATGCTCCACAATAAAAGAATGACCCATGATATCTCCATACTTCTGATGAGTAGCAGCATTTAATGGTGCATATATGTGGGAAACGATAACGGTATTATATGGCATATATGTGGGAAACGATAACGGTATTATATGGCATATATGTGGGAAACGATAATGGTATTATATGGCATATATGTGGGAAACGATAACGGTATTATATGGCATATATGTGGGAAACGATAACGGTATTATATGGCATATATGTGGGAAACGATAACGGTATTATATGGCATATATGTGGGAAACGATAACGGTATTATATGGTGTTGTATGGTGTTGTATGGTAGCTATATGTGGGAAGCAATAATGGTGTTGTATGGTGTTATATGGTAGCTATATGTGGGAAGCAATAATGGTGTTGTACGGTAGCTATATGTGGGAAGCAATAATGGTGTTGTATGGTGTTGTATGGTAGCTATATGTGGGAAGCAATAATGGTGTTGTATGGTGTTGTATGGTAGCTATATGTGGGAAGCAATAATGGTGTTGTATGGTGTTGTACGGTAGCTATATGTGGGAAGTGATAATGGTGTTGTATGGTGTTGTATGGTAGCTATATGTGGGAAGCAATAATGGTGTTGTATGGTGTTGTACGGTAGCTATATGTGGGAAGTGATAATGGTGTTGTATGGTAGCTATATGTGGGAAGCAATAATGGTGTTGTATGGTGTTGTACGGCAGCTATATGTGGGAAGTGATAATGGTGTTGTATGGTGTTGTATGGTAGCTATATGTGGGAAGTGATAATGGTGTTGTATGGTGTTGTACGGTAGCTATATGTGGGAAGTGATAATGGTGTTGTATGGTGTTGTACGGTAGCTATATGTGGGAAGTGATAATGGTGTTGTATGGTGTTGTATGGTAGCTATATGTGGGAAGTGATAATGGTGTTGTATGGTGTTGTACGGTAGCTATATGTGGGAAGTGATAATGGTGTTGTATGGTGTTGTATGGTAGCTATATGTGGGAAATGATAATGGTGTTGTATGGTGTTGTATGGCAGCTAAGTGTGGGAAATGATAATGGTGTTGTATGGTAGCTATATGTGGGAAGCAATAATGGTGTTGTATGGTGTTGTATGGTAGCTATATGTGGGAAATGATAATGGTGTTGTATGGTGTTGTATGGCAGCTAAGTGTGGGAAATGATAATGGTGTTGTATGGTAGCTATATGTGGGAAGCAATAATGGTGTTGTATGGTGTTGTATGGTAGCTATATGTGGGAAATGATAATGGTGTTGTATGGTGTTGTATGGCAGCTAAGTGTGGGAAATGATAATGGTGTTGTATGGTAGCTATATGTGGGAAGCAATAATGGTGTTGTATGGTGTTGTATGGTAGCTATATGTGGGAAATGATAATGGTGTTGTATGGTGTTGTATGGCAGCTAAGTGTGGGAAATGATAATGGTGTTGTATGGTAGCTATATGTGGGAAGTGATAATGGTGTTGTATGGTGTTGTATGGTAGCTATATGTGGGAAGTGATAATGGTGTTGTATGGTGTTGTATGGTAGCTATATGTGGGAAGCATAATGGTGTTGTATGGTGTTGTATGGTGTTGTATGGTGTTGTACGGTAGCTATATGTGGGAAGTGATAATGGTGTTGTATGGTGTTGTATGGTAGCTATATGTGGGAAGCGATAATGGTGTTGTATGGTGTTGTACGGTAGCTATATGTGGGAAGCAATAATGGTGTTGTATGGTGTTGTACGGTAGCTATATGTGGGAAGCAATAATGGTGTTGTATGGTGTTGTATGGTAGCTATATGTGGGAAGTGATAATGGTGTTGTATGGTGTTGTATGGTAGCTATATGTGGGAAGCAATAATGGTGTTGTATGGTGTTGTACGGTAGCTATATGTGGGAAGCAATAATGGTGTTGTATGGTGTTGTACGGTAGCTATATGTGGGAAGCAATAATGGTGTTGTATGGTGTTGTATGGTAGCTATATGTGGGAAGCAATAATGGTGTTGTATGGTGTTGTATGGTAGCTATATGTGGGAAGTGATAATGGTGTTGTATGGTGTTGTATGGTAGCTATATGTGGGAAGTGATAATGGTGTTGTATGGTGTTGTACGGTAGCTATATGTGGGAAGTGATAATGATGTTGTATGGTGTTGTACGGTAGCTATATGTGGGAAGTGATAATGATGTTGTATGGTGTTGTATGGTAGCTATATGTGGGAAGTGATAATGATGTTGTTGTATGGTGTTGTACGGTAGCTATATGTGGGAAGTGATAATGGTGTTGTATGGTAGATATATGTGGGAAGTGATAATGGTGTTGTATGGTAGCTATATATGGGAAGCGATAATGGTGTTGTATGGTGTTGTATGGTAGCTATATGTGGGAAATGATAATGGTGTTGTACGGTGTTGTATGGTAGCTATATGTGGGAAGTGATAATGGTGTTGTATGGTAGCTATATGTGGGAAGTGATAATGGTGTTGTACGGTGTTGTATGGTAGCTATATGTGGGAAATGATAATGGTGTTGTATGGTAGCTATATGTGGGAAGTGATAATGGTGTTGTACGGTGTTATATGGTAGCTATATGTGGGAAGTGATAATGGTGGTGTATGGTGTTGTATGGTAGCTATATGTGGGAAATGATAATGGTGTTGTATGGTGTTATATGGTAGCTATATGTGGGAAATGATAATGGTGTTGTATGGTGTTGTATGGCAGCTAAGTGTGGGAAATGATAATGGTGTTGTATGGTAGCTATATGTGGGAAGTGATAATGGTGGTGTATGGTGTTATATGGTAGCTATATGTGGGAAATGATAATGGTGTTGTATGGTGTTGTATGGCAGCTAAGTGTGGGAAATGATAATGGTGTTGTATGGTAGCTATATGTGGGAAGCAATAATGGTGTTGTATGGTGTTGTATGGTAGCTATATGTGGGAAATGATAATGGTGTTGTATGGTGTTGTATGGCAGCTAAGTGTGGGAAATGATAATGGTGTTGTATGGTAGCTATATGTGGGAAGCAATAATGGTGTTGTATGGTGTTGTATGGTAGCTATATGTGGGAAATGATAATGGTGTTGTATGGTGTTGTATGGCAGCTAAGTGTGGGAAATGATAATGGTGTTGTATGGTAGCTATATGTGGGAAGCAATAATGGTGTTGTATGGTGTTGTATGGTAGCTATATGTGGGAAATGATAATGGTGTTGTATGGTGTTGTATGGCAGCTAAGTGTGGGAAATGATAATGGTGTTGTATGGTAGCTATATGTGGGAAGCAATAATGGTGTTGTATGGTGTTGTATGGTAGCTATATGTGGGAAATGATAATGGTGTTGTATGGTGTTGTATGGCAGCTAAATGTGGGAAATGATAATGGTGTTGTATGGTAGCTATATGTGGGAAGTGATAATGGTGTTGTATGGTAGCTATATGTGGGAAATGATAATGGTGTTGTATGGTAGCTATATGTGGGAAGTGATAATGGTGTTGTATGGTAGCTATATGTGGGAAGCGATAATGGTGTTGTATGGTAGCTATATGTGGGAAGCGATAATGGTGTTGTATTGTGTTGTATGGTAGCTATATGTGGGAAGCAATAATGGTGTTGTATGGTGTTGTACGGTAGCTATATGTGGGAAGCAATAAGTTGTATGGTGTTGTATGGTGTTGTACGGTAGCTATATGTGGGAAGTGATAATGGTGTTGTATGGTGTTGTATGGTAGCTATATGTGGGAAGCAATAATGGTGTTGTATGGTGTTGTACGGTAGCTATATGTGGGAAGCAATAATGGTGTTGTATGGTGTTGTACGGTAGCTATATGTGGGAACTGATAATGGTGTTGTATGGTGTTGTATGGTAGCTATATGTGGGAAGCAATAATGGTGTTGTATGGTGTAGTACGGCAGCTATATGTGGGAAGTGATAATGGTGTTGTATGGTGTTGTATCGTAGCTATATGTGGGAAGTGATAATGGTGTTGTATGGTGTTGTACGGTAGCTATATGTGGGAAGTGATAATGATGTTGTATGGTGTTGTACGGTAGCTATATGTGGGAAGTGATAATGGTGTTGTATGGTGTTGTATGGTAGCTATATGTGGGAAGTGATAATGATGTTGTTGTATGGTGTTGTACCGTAGCTATATGTGGGAAGTGATAATGGTGTTGTATGGTAGCTATATGTGGGAAGTGATAATGGTGTTGTATGGTAGCTATATATGTGAAGCGATAATGGTGTTGTATGGTGTTGTATGGTAGCTATATGTGGGAAGCAATAATGGTGTTGTATGGTAGCTATATGTGGGAAGTGATAATGGTGTTGTACGGTGTTATATGGTAGCTATATGTGGGAAGTGATAATGGTGGTGTATGGTAGCTATATGTGGGAAATGATAATGGTGTTGTATGGTGTTGTATGGCAGCTAAGTGTGGGAAATGATAATGGTGTTGTATGGTGTTGTATGGTAGCTATATGTGGGAAATGATAATGGTGTTGTATGGTAGCTATATGTGGGAAGTGATAATGGTGTTGTACTGTAGCTATATGTGGGAAATGATAATGGTGTTGTACGGTAGCTATATGTGGGAAGTGATAACGGTGTTGCATTGCGTTTATTTTTAGATTTAAATTGTCCGGAAAATATGTATAAGCTAAGACTGATCTTAGAGGAAAACAGTGATTTGTTTTAGTGATTTGAAACCACTTTATGTAGGTCAAAATTTATGTCTCCGTGTCCTAGTGATTAAGACCGGGAGATTGAAGGTGCAAACCTTGTCAGGGGTTCATTCTGATAAGGTCGGTTGGTGAACCGCCAGCTCGTTAAATAATGGTTACTGATTGCCTATCAGCCTGACGCCTGGCCAGCGAGGATAGGATTCGGCAAGTACTGATGTTCATAAGATGTGTCTCAGAAATGACTGGCCCTTTCAATAGGGGTTACACTGTAATAAACAAACACTTTACTTTTATATTCTTTAGAAACTATATAGCCAATTAGTAATACTGGGGCAGCATTCACAAAACTGTCATAAGATGAGTCATAAGATACATGTAATGTAGGACAGATGTTATGACTGTCTTATGATGTGTATTAAGATGTTTCACGAAATTATCTTAAACTAATCATAACTTTATGACACATCATAACACATATTACAATATAGGGTTTTCTAATATAATTATCCCTTTGGCATATATCTTGATGTATATCCAGTGGACATGTATTGTTTATTCACGCTCGACCATTCTTTGTAGCGCTATCAAAACATTAAGATTGTTTGTACTGTGTAGGTGCTGTAGCCTGCCAAATATATGCAGGTGTTTTAAGTCAGCTTTACCTATAGTCATGAATTAAAAGCAAAACATAAACTATTGTGACAGACGGATCTGTAGTCCAGTGGTAAGATGCTGGACTGGTAATCCAGGGATCGCAGGTTCGATCCCCCGTCTGACCCTAATAAAATTAACAGTCTTTCAGATGGGACGTTAAACCGAGGTCTCGTGTCGGTGCTTTACACCGTGCACGTAAAAGAACCAGAGAAGATTCTGGAATTGGTCTCTGTCTGTATCATTGCACTATCCTCCAAAATCTAAAATAACTAATCTCTTCAGGAGGCGTCGCTCATATGGGCAACCGGTAGCGACGATAAATAAACGTAAAACACACACACACTATTGTGGTCCAGAGAGATGTCGGTCAGAGTTAAGTATGTCAGTAATATGAGTTTTCAAAACTGGTATATATTCATAAATTAAACTCTTGTGAACTTGCTAAATCATAAATCCTTGAAAACGTTTTATGCTCTTTACAGGGTGCCTACAATTCATTAACCCATGTGTATACACAAGAGGATATAAGTGGGATTATTGAGCATGCCAGGTTGAGGGGTATTCGTGTCATTCCCGAGTTTGATTCACCAGGTAATGATTTCAGATGCATTACTAGTCTGTGTCTATAGTGTACAGTGAAACCCGTCAAAACCGAACCACCTCCGTACTAGAGAGAGATTCGGTTTGGAGGGGTTTTGGTTTGGAGGGGATTTTTTGGGGATGGGTTGGGGTGGATGTTTGAAGTTTTGAAGAAATTTCAAAACCGGAATTCCTCCAAACCAGAATTCCCCCCAAACCGGACGAGGCAACCAGAATTCATTGTAAATAATCCTCTATGAACTGGAACCCCTCTTTTCCGATCAAAATATATGTTTTAAGACTCATTTGTGTACATTTCTGTTGCAAATTACCCCTGAAAACCGAACCGAGCACGATGACGAAATTGCAGATTTGACCGATCTTAGTCTCGCCCGCCTGAAGTTTAACACCTTTGGTGGTCGGCATATTGTTTACATTATCGGAGATGTTGTTGCGAGAATAAAAATGCATGATAAAGAGGTTTAATTATTATTATTATACAATGTTTTCTCCAGCCTGTGTGCAATGTTCTTTGGACCCGTAAGTGCACACTGATATCAGACAACCACATGGTTACTTCCCTTATTGATTATAATTTATTTTGCATGTATTACTGTACCAGTCAATAGATGGTATTAAAGTTTATTGACAATTTAGCGTCTCGGGGGGAAAACATCTGTCTCGGATTAATGTATCATCCGGATTATCGTACAATTAATAAGGATCACTCATGCAAGTCTGATTTAATTAGTTAATTGGATAATTGACCGTCATATAAAGATCATAGGTATATATCTGTAATCATACATTATGTTTGCCTCATAGATATATATATGTAATCATACATTATGTTTGCCTCGTAGATATATATATGTAATCATACATTATGTTTGCCTCATATGTATATATATGTAATCATCATACATTATGTTTGCCTCGTAGGTATATATATGTAATCATACATTATGTTTGCCTCATAGATATATATCTGTAATCATGATACATTATGTTTGCCTCGTAGATATATATCTGTAATCATACATTATGTTTGCCTCATATGTATATATATGTAATCATGATACATTATGTTTGCCTCGTAGATATATATATGTAATCATACATTATGTTTGCCTCGTAGGTATATATCTGTAATCATACATTATGTTTGCCTCGTAGGTATATATATATATGTAATCATACATTATGTTTGCCTCATAGGTATATATCTGTAATCATACATTATGTTTGCCTCGTAGGTATATATATATATGTAATCATACATTATGTTTGCCTCGTAGGTATATATCTGTAATCATACATTATGTTTGCCTCATAGATATATATCTGTAATCATACATTATGTTTGCCTCATAGGTATATATCTGTAATCCGGCACTCTGTTTGCCTCATAGGTCACACCCAATCGTGGGGTAAAGCCATAGCCAACCTATTAACCAAGTGTTACAGTGGCGGACAGTGGGCTGGCAATTATGGTCCGGTTGATCCGACGCTAAACACGACATATAGTTTCCTACAGAAGTTCTTCAATGAAATAAACACAGTTTTCCCAGATCATTATGTGCATTTAGGAGGAGACGAAGTGCCATTTAACTGCTGGTATGTAATTTGCTCCATATAACTACAGTAATTCCATAGTGAAATAGTCATGGTCTGTTCAAATTCAATGTGTAAATGGGTTAGTGCATGTAAGTAAGGGATATTCAATGAGTAATGGTATATTGCAAGCAAGTGAGGGATATTCAATGAGTAAATGGTATATTGCATGGTGTATTGCATGCAAGTGAGGGATATTCAATGAGTAAATGGTATGTTGCAAGCAAGTGAGGGATATTCAATGAGTAAATGGTATATTGCATGGGATATTGCATGCAAGTGATGGATATTCAATGTGTAAATGGTATATTGCATGCAAGTGAGGGATATTCAATGAGTAAATGGGATATTGCAAGCAAGTGAGGGATATTCAATGAGTAAATGGTATATTGCATGCAAGTGAGGGATATTCAATGAGTAAATGGTATATTGCATGCAAGTGAGGGATATTCAATGAGTAAATGGGATATTGCATGCAAGTGATGGATATTCAATGTGTAAATGGTATATTGCATGGGATATTGCAAGCAAGTGAGGGATATTCAATGAGTAAATGGTATATTGCATGCAAGTGAGGGTTATTCAATGAGTAAATGGTATATTGCATGGGATATTGCAAGCAAGTGAGGGATATTCAATGAGTAAATGGTATATTGCATGCAAGTGA
This sequence comes from Archivesica marissinica, assembly GCA_014843695.1. Classification (NCBI taxonomy): domain Eukaryota; kingdom Metazoa; phylum Mollusca; class Bivalvia; order Venerida; family Vesicomyidae; genus Archivesica; species Archivesica marissinica. Next base: position 52,620,375 of record CM026402.1, on the reverse strand, counting down.
GGGATATTCAATGTGTAAATGGTATATTGCATGCAAGTGAGGGATATTCAATGAGTAAATGGTATATTGCATGGGATATTGCATGCAAGTGATGGATATTCAATGTGTAAATGGTATATTGCATGGGATATTGCATGCAAGTGATGGATATTCAATGTGTAAATGGTATATTGCATGGTATATTGCATGCAAGTGAGGGATATTCAATGAGTAAATGGTATATTGCATGCAAGTGAGGGATATTCAATGAGTAAATGGTATATTGCATGCAAGTGAGGGATATTCAATGAGTAAATGGTATATTGCATGCAAGTGAGGGATATTCAATGAGTAAATGGGATATTGCATGCAAGTGATGGATATTCAATGTGTAATGGTATATTGCATGGGATATTGCAAGCAGTGAGGATATTCAATGAGTAAATGGTATATTGCATGCAAGTGAGGGATATCAGAGTAAATGGTATATTGCATGCAAGTGAGGGATATTCAATGAGTAAATGGTATATTGCATGCAAGTGAGGGATATTCAATGAGTAAATGGGATATTGCATGCAAGTGATGGATATTCAATGTGTAAATGGTATATTGCATGGGATATTGCAAGCAAGTGAGGGATATTCAATGAGTAAATGGTATATTGCATGCAAGTGAGGGTTATTCAATGAGTAAATGGTATATTGCATGGGATATTGCAAGCAAGTGAGGGATATTCAATGAGTAAATGGTATATTGCATGCAAGTGAGGGATATTCAATGTGTAAATGGTATATTGCATGCAAGTGAGGGATATTCAATGAGTAAATGGTATATTGCATGGGATATTGCATGCAAGTGATGGATATTCAATGTGTAAATGGTATATTGCATGGGATATTGCATGCAAGTGATGGATATTCAATGTGTAAATGGTATATTGCATGGTATATTGCATGCAAGTGAGGGATATTCAATGAGTAAATGGTATATTGCATGCAAGTGAGGGATATTCAATGAGTAAATGGTATATTGCATGCAAGTGAGGGATATTCAATGAGTAAATGGTATATTGCATGCAAGTGAGGGATATTCAATGAGTAAATGGTATATTGCAAGCAAGTGAGGGATATTCAATGAGTAAATGGTATATTGCATGCAAGTGAGGGATAATCAATGAGTAAATGGTATATTGCATGCAAGTGAGGGATATTCAATGAGTAAATGGTATATTGCATGCAAGTGAGGGATATTCAATGAGTAAATAGGATATTGCATGGTATATTGCATGCAAGTGAGGGATATTCAATGAGTAAATGGTATATTGCATGCAAGTGAGGGATATTCAATGAGTAAATGGTATATTGCATGCAAGTGAGGGATATTCAATGAGTAAATAGGATATTGCATGGTATATTGCATGCAAGTGAGGGATATTCAATGAGTAAATGGTATATTGCATGCAAGTGAGGGATATTCAATGAGTAAATGGTATATTGCATGCAAGTGAGGGATATTCAATGAGTAAATGGTATATTGCATGGGATATTGCATGCAAGTGAGGGATATTCAATGAGTAAATAGTATATTGCATGGGATATTGCATGCAAGTGAGGGATATTCAATGAGTAAATGGTATATTGCATGCAAGTGAGGGATATTCAATGAGTAAATGGTATATTGCATGCAAGTGAGGGATATTCAATGTGTAAATGGGATATTGCATGTAAGTGAGGTGTATGTATTCAATGTGTAAATGGGATAGTGCATGTAAGTGAGGGGTATGTATTCAATGCGTAAATGGGATAGTGCATGTAAGTGAGGGGTATGCATTCAATGTGTAAATGGGATAGTGCATGTAAGTGAGGGGTATTCAATGTAAATGGGATATTACAGTGAGGTCATTATTATTATTATATTCTAATTATGTTGTTCTATTC
>CM026402.1:52599180-52617459 GCA_014843695.1 Archivesica marissinica | reverse complement strand
GTATTCATGGGAGGTAACTCTTGTATCTATATGTAGGGAGAGTAGTCCAAACATCACAGTATTCATGGGAGGTAACTCTTGTATCTATCTGTAGGGAGAGTAACACAAACATCACAGTATTCATGGGAGGTAACTCTTGTATATATATGTAGGGAGAGTAACACAAACATCACAGTATTCATGGGAGGTAACTCTTGTATCTATATGTAGGGAGAGTAACCAAACATCACAGTATTCATGGGAGGTAACTCTTGTATCTATATGTAGGGAGAGTAACCCAAACATCACAGTATTCATGGGAGGTAACTCTTGTATCTATATGTAGGGAGAGTAACCCAAACATCACAGTATTCATGGGAGGTAACTCTTGTATCTATATGTAGGGAGAGTAACCCAAACATCACAGTATTCATGGGAGGTAACTCTTGTATCTATATGTAGGGAGAGTAACACAAACATCACAGTATTCATGGGAGGTAACTCTTGTATCTATATGTAGGGAGAGTAACCCAAACATCACAGTATTCATGGGAGGTAACTCTTGTATCTATATGTAGGGAGAGTAAACCAAACATCACAGTATTCATGGGAGGTAACTCTTGTATCTATATGTAGGGAGAGTAATCCAAACATCACAGTATTCATGGGAGGTAACTCTTGTATCTATATGTAGGGAGAGTAACCCAAACATCACAGTATTCATGGGAGGTAACTCTTGTATCTATATGTAGGGAGAGTAGCACAAACATCACAGTATTCATGGGAGGTAACTCTTGTATCTATATGTAGGGAGAGTAACCCAAACATCATAGTATTCATGGGGAGGTAACTCTTGTATGTATATGTAGGGAGTGTAACCCAAACATCACAGTATTCATGGGAGGTAACTCTTGTATCTATATGTAGGGAGAGTAACCCAAACATCACAGTATTCATGGGAGGTAACTCTTGTATCTATATGTAGGGAGAGTAACCCAAACATCACAGTATTCATGGGAGGTAACTCTTGTATGTATATGTAGGGAGAGTAACCCAAACATCACAGTATTCATGGGAGGTAACTCTTGTATCTATATGTAGGGAGAGTAGCACAAACATCACAGTATTCATGGGAGGTAACTCTTGTATCTATATGTAGGGAGAGTAACCCAAACATCATAGTATTCATGGGGAGGTAACTCTTGTATGTATATGTAGGGAGTGTAACCCAAACATCACAGTATTCATGGGAGGTAACTCTTGTATCTATATGTAGGGAGAGTAACCCAACATCACAGTATTCATGGGAGGTAACTCTTGTATGTATATGTAGGGAGTGTAACCCAAACATCACAGTATTCATGGGAGGTAACTATTGTATCTATATGTAGGGAGAGTAACCCAAACATTACAGTATTCATGGGAGGTAACTCTTGTATCTATATGTAGGGAGAGTAACCCAAACATCACAGTATTCATGGGAGGTAACTCTTGTATCTATCTGTAGGGAGAGTAATCCAAACATCACAGTATTCATGGGAGGTAACTCTTGTATCTATATGTAGGGAGAGTAACCCAAACATCACAGTATTCATGGGAGGTAACTCTTGTATGTATATGTAGGGAGAGTAACACAAACATCACAGTATTCATGGGAGGTAACTCTTGTATCTATATGTAGGGAGAGTAACCCAAACATCACAGTATTCATGGGGAGGTAACTCTTGTATCTATATGTAGGGAGAGTAACCCAAACATCACAGTATTCATTGGAGGTAACTCTTGTATGTATATGTAGGGAGAGTAACCCAAACATCACAGTATTCATGGAAGGTAACTCTTGTATCTATATGTAGGGAGAGTAACCCAAACATCACAGTATTCATGGGATATAACTCTTGTATCTATATGTAGGGAGAGTAGTCCAAACATCACAGTATTCATGGGAGGTAACTCTTGTATCTATATGTAGGGAGAGTAATCCAAATATCACAGTATTCATGGGAGGTAACTCTTGTATCTATATGTAGGGAGAGTAACCCAAACATCACAGTAGTCATGGGATGTAACTCTTGTATCTATATGTAGGGAGAGTAGTCCAAACATCACAGTATTCATGGGAGGTAACTCTTGTATCTATATGTAGGGAGAGTAATCCAAACATCACAGTATTCATGGGAGGTAACTCTTGTATCTATATGTAGGGAGAGTAACCCAAACATCACAGTATTCATGGGAGGTAACTCTTGTATCTATATGTAGGGAGAGTAACACAAACATCATAGTATTCATGGGAGGTAACTCTTGTATCTATATGTAGGGAGAGTAACCCACACATCACAGTATTCATGGGAGGTAACTCTTGTATCTATATGTAGGGATAGTAACCCAAACATCACAGTATTCATGGGAGGTAACTCTTGTATCTATATGTAGGGAGAGTAACACAAACATCATAGTATTCATGGGAGGTAACTCTTGTATCTATATGTAGGGAGAGTATTCCAAACATCACAGTATTCATGGGAGGTAACTCTTGTATCTATCTGTAGGGAGAGTAACACAAACATCACAGTATTCATGGGAGGTAACTCTTGTATCTATATGTAGGGAGAGTAATCCAAACATCACAGTATTCATGGGAGGTAACTCTTGTATATATGTAGGGAGAGTAACCCAAACATCACAGTATTCATGGGAGGTAACTCTTGTATATATGTAGGGAGAGTAACACAAACATCACAGTATTCATGGGAGGTAACTCTTGTATCTATATGTAGGGAGAGTAACCCAACATCACAGTATTCATGGGAGGTAACTCTTGTATCTATATGTAGGAGAGAGTAACCCAAACATCACAGTATTCATGGGAGGTAACTCTTGTATGTATATGTAGGGAGAGTAACCCAAACATCACAGTATTCATGGGAGGTAACTCTTGTATCTATCTGTAGGGAGAGTAACACAAACATCACAGTATTCATGGGAGGTAACTCTTGTATCTATATGTAGGGAGAGTAATCCAAACATCACAGTATTCATGGGAGGTAACTCTTGTATCTATATGTAGGGAGAGTAACACAAACATCACAGTATTCATGGGAGGTAACTCTTGTATCTATATGTAGGGAGAGTAACCCAAACATCACAGTATTCATGGGAGGTAACTCTTGTATCTATATGTAGGGAGAGTAACCCAAACATCACAGTATTCATGGGAGGTAACTCTTGTATCTATATGTAGGGAGAGTAACCCAAACATCACAGTATTCATGGGAGGTAACTCTTGTATCTATATGTAGGGAGAGTAATCCAAACATCACAGTATTCATGGGAGGTAACTCTTGTATCTATATGTAGGGAGAGTAATCCAAACATCACAGTATTCATGGGGAGGTAACTCTTATATCTATATGTAGGGAGAGTAACCCAAACATCACAGTATTCATGGGAGGTAACTCTTGTATCTATATGTAGGGAGAGTAATCCAAACATCACAGTATTCATGGGAGGTAACTCTTGTATCTATATGTAGGGAGAGTAACCCAAACCTCACAGTATTCATGGGGAGGTAACTCTTGTATCTATATGTAGGGAGAGTAACCCAAACATCACAGTATTCATGGGAGGTAACTCTTGTATGTATATGTAGGGAGAGTAACCCAAACATCACAGTATTCATGGGAGGTAACTCTTGTATCTATATGTAAGGAGAGTAACACAAACATCATAGTATTCATGGGAGGTAACTCTTGTATCTATATGTAGGGAGAGTAACCCAAACATCACAGTATTCATGGGAGGTAACTCTTGTATCTATATGTAGGGAGAGTAACCCAAACATCACAGTATTCATGGGAGGTAACTCTTGTATCTATATGTAGGGAGAGTAATCCAAACATCACAGTATTCATGGGAGGTAACTCTTGTATCTATATGTAGGGAGAGTAATCCAAACATCACAGTATTCATGGGAGGTAACTCTTGTATCTATATGTAGGGAGAGTAACCCAAACATCACAGTATTCATGGGATGTAACTCTTGTATCTATATGTAGGGAGAGTAATCCAAACATCACAGTATTCATGGGAGGTAACTCTTGTATCTATATGTAGGGAGAGTAACCCAAACATCACAGTATTCATGGGAGTAACTCTTGTATCTATATGTAGGGAGAGTAACCCAAACATCACAGTATTCATGGGAGGTAACTCTTGTATGTATATGTAGGGAGAGTAACCCAAACATCACAGTATTCATGGGAGGTAACTCTTGTATCTATATGTAGGGAGAGTAACACAAACATCACAGTATTCATGGGAGGTAACTCTTGTATGTATATGTAGGGAGAGTAACCCAAACATCACAGTATTCATGGGAGGTAACTCTTGTATCTATATGTAGAGAGAGTAACACAAACATCACAGTATTCATGGGAGGTAACTCTTGTACCTATATGTAGGGAGAGTAACCCAAACATCACAGTATTCATGGGATGTAACTCTTGTATCTATATGTAGGGAGAGTAGTCCAAACATCACATTATTCATGGGAGGTAACTCTTGTATCTATATGTAGGGAGAGTAATCCAAACATTACAGTATTCATGGGAGGTAACTCTTGTATCTTTATGTAGGGAGAGTAACCCAAACATCACAGTATTCATGGGATGTAACTCTTGTATCTATATGTAGGGAGAGTAGTCCAAACATCACAGTATTCATGGGAGGTAACTCTTGTATCTATATGTAGGGAGAGTAACCCAAACATCACAGTATTCATGGGAGGTAACTCTTGTATCTATATGTAGGGAGAGTAAAACAAACATCATAGTATTCATGGGAGGTAACTCTTGTATCTATATGTAGGGAGAGTAACCCAAACATCACAGTATTCATGGGAGGTAACTCTTGTATCTATATGTAGGGAGAGTAATCCAAACATCACAGTATTCATGGGAGGTAACTCTTGTATCTATATGTAGGGAGAGTAATCCAAACATCAAAGTATTCATGGGAGGTAACTCTTGTATCTATATGTAGGGAGAGTAATCCAAACATCACAGTATTCATGGGAGGTAACTCTTGTATCTATATGTAGGGAGAGTAATCCAAACATCACAGTATTAATGGGAGGTAACTCTTGTATCTATATGTAGGGAGAGTAACACAAACATCACAGTATTCATGGGAGGTAACTCTTGTATCTTTATGTAGGGAGAGTAATCCAAACATCACAGTATTCATGGGTGGTAACTCTTGTATCTATATGTAGGGAGAGTAATCCAAACATCACAGTATTCATGGGAGGTAACTCTTGTATCTATATGTAGGGAGAGTAACCCAAACATCACAGTATTCATGGGGAGGTAACTCTTGTATCTATATGTAGGGAGAGTAACCCAAACATCACAGTATTCATGGGAGGTAACTCTTGTATGTATATGTAGGGAGAGTAACCCAAACATCACAGTATTCATGGGAGGTAATTCTTGTATCTATATGTAGGGAGAGTAACACAAACATCACAGTATTCATGGGAGGTAACTCTTGTATCTATATGTAGGGAGAGTAACCCAAACATCACAGTATTCATGGGAGGTAACTCTTGTATCTATATGTAAGGAGAGTAACCCAAACATCACAGTATTCATGGGAGGTAACTCTTGTATGTATATGTAGGGAGAGTAACCCAAACATCACAGTATTCATGGGAGGTAACTCTTGTATCTATATGTAGGGAGAGTAGTCCAAACATCACAGTATTCATGGGAGGTAACTCTTGTATCTATATGTAGGGAGAGTAATCCAAACATCACAGTATTCGTGGGAGGTAACTCTTGTATCTATATGTAGGGAGAGTAACCCAAACATCACAGTATTCATGGGAGGTAACTCTTGTATCTATATGTAGGGAGAGTAACACAAACATCATAGTATTCATGGGAGGTAACTCTTGTATCTATATGTAGGGAGAGTAACCCAAACATCACAGTATTCATGGGAGGTAACTCTTGTATCTATATGTAGGGAGAGTAACCCAAACATCACAGTATTCATGGGAGGTAACTCTTGTATCTATATGTAGGGAGAGTAATCCAAACATCACAGTATTCATGGGAGGTAACTCTTGTATCTATATGTAGGGAGAGTAATCAAACATCACAGTATTCATGGGAGGTAACTCTTGTATCTATATGTAGGAGAGTATCCAAACATCACAGTATTCATGGGAGGTAACTCTTGTATCTATATGTAGGGAGAGTAATCCAAACATCACAGTATTCATGGGAGGTAACTCTTGTATCTATATGTAGGGAGAGTAACCCAAACATCACAGTATTCATGGGAGGTAACTCTTGTATCTATATGTAGGGAGGGTAACCCAAACATCACAGTATTCATGGGAGGTAACTCTTGTATATATATGTAGGGAGAGTAATCCAAACATCACAGTATTCATGGGAGGTAACTCTTGTATCTATATGTAGGGAGAGTAACCCAAACATCACAGTATTCATGGGAGGTAACTTTTGTATCTATATGTAGGGAGAGTAACCCAAACATCACAGTATTCATGGTGGCAGATATGGGCTTTGGTAAAGACTATTCTAAGCTGGAGGAGTACTATATGCAAAGGTAAGTTAAATGATATATTTTCATATTAGACATACATGTAAATCAGCTTAAGTCACTTTATGTAGTAGAAATTAGTAAAAAGTTGAAAATACATGCAAATAAGGCAGGTATAAGGAAATGCTTATAAACTTATGTGAATATCAGTACTTTAAAGACTATTGATATGCAGAAAGCCTGACCAGTTGTTCCGCCTATAGATAACATGTATGAGACAAGTGTACACAAAATATACATGAAAAGGAATATAAAGCTTAAAAATCAATTGTCAAAATTTGCAATACTTGCAATACTTGCAAATTTTTTCAATAGAATGATCAATTATTACAGTTAATAAATAAAACGATGTCACCATTATCGACTTGTTCACAGCATCTGATTGATCGCAACTTACAGACGCTCTACGGCTCGGTCAGGCTTTCCCGGTATAATCACAGAATAGTTTAGGTATTAATATGAAACAGAAAGATTGTACCAGGAATTAAATGTAGTGTTCGTTTGCAGCATTAGTTCACATACCGGTAGCTGTACTGTAATTTGTAATACATTTTTCAGGTTGTTAGCTATCGTGAGTGGTTTAAATAATGGATATATTATATGGCAGGAGGTTATAGATAACGGAGCAAAGGTTAGTGTACATTTCCATTAATGTGTCACCATCTCTTACTAAAATATATAACAATAAATACGGGACCAACAGCTATCCTGTCAACATGTCTTTGTGATTAATCAGCCATTTCCATTGCTTTACTTGAATGTAAGACAGATTTGACTGAGGAAATAATATTTATCTTTCAGTTATTTATTGTTTGGAGTTCTGACGCGTAAGAATTACCATTGGTAATCGGCCGTCTAATGCTTTTCGGTGAATGTCTTCTAGTCAGTCTCTTTTACAGCAAGTGGAATAATATTACTAAGTAAAAGGATAATTTATGCATTTAATGCAATTGTCTAAACTGAGATTGCATAACAAATGTTCAAAATAAAATACACATTCACTTGCTTGTGATTTCAACATGGGGTAGAAAAAAGTACCTATTATCGGCCGACCTTGAAAATTCATGTAACAGAAATGTTGATTGCAGTTAAGTTCCAAAAAGCTAATTAATATTGGGCATAGTAATAATTGTTACTCGAAACGGAGGATATAACACCCAACAAATTATGTTTATTCTTCAATATGAGGTAAGTTGTGACATGGAGAGAAATTTCACTTAATGTGGATAGTGGCACACCATACTGTCTTGCTGCCGATTTTATTGGCAAACCCATGTCTCTAACAGCCTGATATGCATTTGTCAGTGCACTTGGTGAATAGAGATGCCATGTTGGATTTGAAAAAAAATGGATGAAACTGAATTAGCATAAATAGTAAATATCTTGGACAATAGTATTTTTGAAGAAAAAATGTTAAAAACCGGTAAGAGGAAATGTATTTGACGTGCAACATGTCTACATCCCCGCGAGGGGTTCGACATTAAAGGAAGATAGATAGAGGAACACTATATTTGACTTGACCTGTACAATGCGCATTATGACATTGTCTCATAACTATCACGTGACCTTCCTGAGCAGCCGATGTAATTTCTCAAACACAAATTCCTTTATATTTACTTCTGTTTAAGGGATTTTTAGACTACACATAAATGGGATTAATGAAAACATCAACATTTGCATACTTTCAAATAAAATGTGACAATGTATCTGCTTTATGTGCAGTTTGCTCTTTGATAAGTAATATGTGAAATCCATAAGTACCAACGCATCCGTTTTACTAACAATGACATCATTCGCATTCCAGATGTAAAAATAAATTACGTGAATAAACAAAGGCCGTAAACAGGTGACGGCCGATATCAGGGATGTTGACGATAATCATGCAGGCTGTCACCTTAAGTGATTAAATCCGGCACTCCGTACACCAAACCATGTTTTATTTGACTATAAATAACGCAAATACAAATATTAATGCGAAAATAATTGGTGCTATTTTTTAGAAAGCCTAAATGACATCACAAACATGCTCATGATAAAAACATGTGACAATAATCTCTAAACTTGTGCAAATAGCCTCTAACCTTGCATCAAAACTAAACACTACCACTATGACAATACATGACCACTAAGAATTTTTGGAATATTTTCTGCAGGTTGCCCCAGATACTGTAATTGAGATATGGAAGGGAGACTATCAAAAGGAACTGAGTAAAGTTACTGCCCTTGGCTATAAGACTATTCTGTCCTCGCCATGGTATGTCAACTATATATCATATGGACATGACTGGATTAAATACTATAGCGTAGAACCTCACGATTTTAATGGTAAGGCAACTTACAGTATTTTTCCCCGGGTCTTGGGATCACACATTTTGGTTTAAACAAAGACTTGTGTTCAGGCATATTGTTGATTGTAATACTCAGTTGTAAAGCTTGACATGTCCTGTAGTGATATGCTTGATGTGTATTTGGCTGCACAACACAGCTTGAGACTGAGGAATGTGAGAGGTTTCATACATGCAATATGTAGCCTATGACAGAGATTGCTAAACAGATCCTTGTTTTTCCCAGGCTGCATCAGATAATATAGTTGAAGTCTGGAAGGGAGGCTATCAAGAGGAAATGAGTAAAGTTACCTCCCTTGGTTATAAGATTGTTAGCCATGACCTAGTACCTTGGTAACACGCTGGACTGATAATCCAGGGATCGCAGGTTCGATCCCCCGTCTGACCATAATAAAATTAACAGTCTTTCAGATGGGACATTAAACCGAGGTCTCGTGTCGGTGCTTTACACCGTGCACGTAAAAGAACCAGAGAAGGTCTCTGTCTGTATCATTGCACTATCCTCCAAAATCTAAAATGACTAATCTCTTCAGGAGGCGTCGCTCATATGGGCAACCGGTAGCGACGATAAATAAATGTAAAACACAATGGTACCTTGATTATATTTCATTTCATTAATGACTGATCCAATTACTACAAAGCTGACCGACACAACTTCAATGTTAAGACAATGATTGTTCCCGTACACGATATAGATCATCGCATATGCTGCAATTCACTTCTTTAAAGCTCCAATAAAGGTCAGAAAACATCATTTTATACGTTCTGGTTTAATAATTTAGGCCATAATTTTAGTATAATAGTATTTCAAAAACATGTTCAGTGATGAGTTAGATTGCTATTATCTGAAATTTTGTAGTTACAACGCAAACTTGTCTCTACGGTCAGTAAATGTACGATCCATTACTGCAAGATCACCATTCAGCATAACTTCTGATTAAGATTTTATACATAATTAGTTATTGGAACGTATGGAACAGAAGACAAGTCTGTTATTGTATTTGTCGGGACGACACCAACAATTTGTAAACAAGCATGAGTTGTATTCATCTCTCTATTCATTTGTCTGCCAACGCTTTTGTTGTTGCACTGGACATAACATATTATCCTCCTCTATGTCATTGTCAGACATATGTTTGGGAGCCAAACTGACGTTTCAGCACTTTTATTGGGGCTTAGAGTGGGAAGAAATTGTTTCCATAGCTTTCTAATTTTATCAGCAGATGCAGTGATGGTTCGGCTGACATGCACACCCAACCTCATGTAAGAATGTTAAGGAAATATTAAGTTGGCAAGAATTAGCAGTTCACCATATCTAGAGGTTGTACAGAGCTTACTGTAATGTCAGTTCAATGAAATGATAATAATAAATGGTACATGTACCACCTCAAATGTACTGTTTCATAACCTTTGAATGAACAAGTTTTTGAAATACAGGAAAATCTGTCTTAAGCAGCCAGTTATTGGAAGTGTGGAAAGTGATTGTAAGCACAAGTGGCTGGTTAGTATAGGTGGCTGGTTAGTATAGGTGGTTGGTTAGTATAGGTGGCTGGTTAGTATAGGTGGCTGGTTAGTATAGGTGGCTGGTTAGTATAGGTGGTTGGTTAGTATAGGTGGCTGGTTAGTATAGGTGGTTGGTTAGTATAGGTGGTTGGTTAGTATAGGTGGCTGGTTAGTATAGGTGGTTGGTTAGTATAGGTGGTTGGTTAGTATAGGTGGTTGGTTAGTATAGGTGGCTGGTTAGTATAGGTGGCTGGTTAGTATAGGTGGTTGGTTAGTATAGGTGGTTGGTTAGTATAGGTGGTTGGTTAGTATAGGTGGCTGGTTAGTATAGGTGGTTGGTTAGTATAGGTGGCTGGTTAGTATAGGTGGTTGGTTAGTAACGGTCAAATAGAATGTTATGAAAACTTCAAGCTGAATGTTTATTATTGATCAACTGCTTAATTAGCATAAGGTCACTGCTTAGACATGGTGAACATGCATGCCAAGATACAGTGAAGTATGTCTATAGCATCGCTCCAATTATTTATTTACTTATTAACGTTCCTCACATTTCTTCAATCCAACTATTACATGTATTTATTATTTCAGACAATTCCGTACATCCTTTCACCAAATTATAGCTTTCAAACTTCTGCTTTCCGATCTTATGCTTGTTCATACTGTCATGGTTATCTGTTATTGAATATATTTGTTGTATATGATTGAAACCATATTTAAACTAATCAAGACATGGTCATTCTTATAAAGGGTCGTTATCAATTCAGCCCCAATATACATGTAGTTAGAAGGTGCTACACATACAGCCCCAATATACATGTAGTTAGAGGGTGCTACACATACAGCCCCAATATACATGTAGGTAGAAGGTGCTACACATACAGTCCCAATATACATGTAGTAAGAAGGTGCTACACATACAGCCCCAATATACATGTAGTTAGAAGGTGCTACACATACAGCCCCAATATACATGTAGTAAGAAGGTGCTACACATACAGCCCCAATATACATGTAGTTAGAAGGTGCTACACATACAGCCCCAATATACATGTAGTAAGAAGGTGCTACACATACAGCCCCAAAATACATGTAGTTAGAAGGTGCTACACATACAGCCCCAATATATATGTAGGTAGAAGGTGCTACACATACAGCCCCAATATACATGTAGTTAGAGGGTGCTACACATACAACCCCAAGATACATGTAGTTAGAAGGTGCTACACATACAGCCCCAATATACATGTAGTTAGAAGGGGCTACACATACAGCCCCAATATACATGTAGGTAGAAGGTGCTACACATACAGCCCCAATATACATGTAGGTAGAAGGTGCTACACATACAGCCCCAATATACATGTAGGTAGAAGGTGCTACATATACAGCCCCAATATACATGTAGGTAGAAGGTGCTACACATACAGCCCCAATATACATGTAGTTAGAAGGTGCTACACATACAGCCCCAATATACATGTAGTTAGAAGGTGCTACACATACAGCCCCAATATACATGTAGTTAGAAGGTGCTACACATACAGCCTCAATATATATGTAGTAAGAATGTGCTACACATACAGTCCCAATATACATGTAGTTAGAAGGTGCTACACATACAGCCCCAATATACATGTAGGTAGAAGGTGCTACACATACAGTCCCAATATACATGTAGTTAGAAGGTGCTACACATACAGACCCAATATACATGTAGCTAGAATGTGCTACACATACAGCCCCAATATACATGTAGGTAGAAGGTGCTACACATACAGCCCCAATATACATGTAGGTAGAAGGTGCTACACATACAGCCCCAATATACATGTAGGTAGAAGGTGCTACACATACAGTCCCAATATACATGTAGTTAGAAGGTGCTATACATACAGTCCCAATATACATGTAGTTAGAAGGTGCTATACATACAGTCCCAATATACATGTAGTTAGAAGGTGCTACACATACATCCCCAATATACATGTAGTTAGAAGGTGCTACACATACAGCCCCAATATACATGTAGTTAGAAGGTGCTACACATACAGCCCCAATATACATGTAGTTAGAAGGTGCTACACATACAGCCCCAATATGCATGTAGGTAGAAGGTGCTACACATACAGCCCCAATATACATGTAGTTAGAAGGTGCTACACATACAGTCCCAATATACATGTAGTTAGAAGGTGCTACACATACAGCCTCAATATACATGTAGTTAGAAGGTGCTACACATACAGCGTCAATATACATGTAGCTAGAAGGTGCTACACATACAGCCCCAATATACATGTAGTTAGAAGGTGCCCCACATACAGTCCCCAATATACATGTAGTTAGAAGGTGCTACACATACAGCCCCCAATATACATGTAGTTAGAAGGTGCTACACATACAGCCCCCAATATACATGTAGTTAGAAGGTGCTACACATACAGCCCCCAATATACATGTAGTAAGAAGGTGCTACACATACAGTCCCCAATATACATGTAGTTAGAAGGGGCTACACATACGGCCCCACTATACATGTAGGTAGAAGGTGCTACACATACAGCCCCAATATACATGTAGGTAGAAGGTGCTACACATACAGCCCCAATATACATGTAGGTAGAAGGTGCTACACATACATCCCCAATATACATGTAGTTAGAAGGTGCTACACATACAGCCCCAATATACATGTAGGTAGAAGGTGCTACACATACAGCCCCAATATACATGTAGGTAGAAGGTGCTACACATAGAGCCCCAATATACATGTAGGTAGAAGGTGCTACACATAGAGCCCCAATATACATGTAGGTAGAAGGTGCTACACATACAGCCCCAATATACATGTAGTTAGAAGGTGCTACACATACAGCCCCAATATACATGTAGGTAGAAGGTGCTACACATACAGCCCCAATATACATGTAGGTAGAAGGTGCTACACATACAGCCCCAATATACATGTAGTTAGAAGGTGCTACACATACAGCCCCCAATAT
This sequence comes from Archivesica marissinica, assembly GCA_014843695.1. Taxonomy (NCBI): domain Eukaryota; kingdom Metazoa; phylum Mollusca; class Bivalvia; order Venerida; family Vesicomyidae; genus Archivesica; species Archivesica marissinica. The sequence continues at coordinate 52,603,997 of CM026402.1, read as the reverse complement.
ACATGTAGTTAGAAGGTGCTACACATACAGCCCCAATATACATGTAGTTAGAAGGTGCTACACATACAGCCCCAATATACATGTAGTTAGAAGGTGCTACACATACAGCCCCACTATACATGTAGTTAGAAGGTGCTACACATACAGCCCCAACATACATGTAGTTAGAAGGTGCTACACATACAGCCCCAATATACATGTAGGTAGAAGGTGCTGCACATACAGCCCCAATATACATGTAGTTAGAAGGTGCTACACATACAGCCCCCAATATACAGGTAGTAAGAAGGTGCTACACATACAGTCCCAATATACATGTAGTTAGAAGGTGCTACACATACGGCCCCACTATACATGTAGGTAGAAGGTGCTACACATAGAGCCCCAATATACATGTAGTTAGAAAGTGCTACACATACAGCCCCAATATACATGTAGTTAGAGGGTGCTACATATACAGTCCCAATATACATGTAGTTAGAGGGTGCTACACATACAGCCCCAATATACATGTAGTTAGAGGGTGCTACACATACAGCCCCAACATACATGTAGTTAGAGGGTGCTACACATACAGCCCCAATATACATGTAGTTAGAGGGTGCTACACATACAGCCCCAATATACATGTAGTTAGAGGGTGCTACACATACAGCCCCAACATACATGTAGTTAGAGGGTGCTACACATTCAGCCCCAATATACATGTAGTTAGAGGGTGCTACACATACAGCCCCAATATACATGTAGTTAGAAGGTGTTACACATACAGCCCCAATATACATGTAGTTAGACGGTGCTACACATACAGCCCCAATATACATGTAGTTAGAAGGTGCTACACATACAGCCCCAATATACATGTAGTAAGAAGGTGCTACACATACAGCCCCAATATACATGTAGTTAGAAGGTGCTACACATACAGCCCCAATATACATGTAGTTAGAAGGTGCTACACATACAGCCCCAATATACATGTAGTAAGAAGGTGCTACACATACAGCCCCAATATACATGTAGTTAGAAGGTGCTACACATACAGCCCCAAATGTAGTTAGAAGGTGCTACACATACAGCCCCAATATACATGTAGTCAGAAGGTGCTACACATACAGCCCCACTATACATGTAGTTAGAAGGTGCTACACATACAGCCCCAATATACATGTAGTAAGAAGGTGCTACACATACAGCCCCAATATACATGTAGGTAGAAGGTGCTACACATACAGCCCCAATATACATGTAGTTAGAAGGTGCTACACATACAGCCCCAATATACATGTAGTTAGAAGGTGCTACACATACAGTCCCAATATACATGTAGTTAGAAGGTGCTACACATACAGCCCCAATATACATGTAGTTAGAAGGTGCTACACATACAGCCCCAATATGCATGTAGTAGAAGGTGCTACACATACAGCCCCAATATACATGTAGTTAGAAGGTGCTACACATACAGTCCCAATATACATGTAGTTAGAAGGTGCTACACATACAGCCTCAATATACATGTAGTTAGAAGGTGCTACACATACAGCGTCAGTATACATGTAGTTAGAAGGTGCCCCACATACAGTCCCCAATATACATGTAGTTAGAAGGTGCTACACATACAGCCCCAATATACATGTAGTTAGAAGGTGCTACACATACAGCCCCAATATACATGTAGTTAGAAGGTGCTACACATACAGCCCCCCAATATACATGTAGTAAGAAGGTACTACACATACAGTCCCAATATACATGTAGTTAGAAGGTGCTACACATACGGCCCCACTATACATGTAGGTAGAAGGTGCTACACATAGAGCCCCAATATACATGTAGGTAGAAGGTGCTACACATACAGCCCCAATATACATGTAGGTAGAAGGTGCTACACATACAGCCCCCAATATACATGTAGTAAGAAGGTGCTACACATACAGTCCCAATATACATGTAGTTAGAAGGTGCTACACATACAGCCCCACTATACATGTAGGTAGAAGGTGCTACACATAGAGCCCCAATATACATATAGTTAGAAGGTGCTACACATAGAGCCCCAATATACATGTAGTTAGAAGGTGCTACACATAGAGCCCCAATATACATGTAGTTAGAAGGTGCTACACATAGAGCCCCAATATACATGTAGTTAGAAGGTGCTACACATACAGCCCCAATATACATGTAGTTAGAGGGTGTTACACATACAACCCCAATATACATGTAGTTAGAGGGTGCTACACATACAGCCCCAACATACATGTAGTTAGAGGGTGCTACACATACAGCCCCAACATACATGTAGTTAGAGGGTGCTACACATACAGCCCCAATATACATGTAGTTAGAGGGTGCTACACATACAGCCCCAACATACATGTAGTTAGAGGGTGCTACACATACAGCCCCAATATACATGTAGATAGAAGGTGCTACACATACAGCCCCAATATACATGTAGTAAGAAGGTGCTACACATACAGCCCCAGTATACATGTAGTAAGAAGGTGCTACACATACAGCCCCACTATACATGTAGGTAGAAGGTGCTACACATACAGTCCCATTATACATGTAATTAGGTGCTACACATACAGCCCCAATATACATGTAGTTAGAGGGTCCTACACATACATCCCCAATATACATATAGTTAGAAGGTGCTACACATACAGCCCCAATATACATGTAGTAAGAAGGTGCTACACATACAGTCCCAATATACATGTAATTAGAAGGTGCTACACATACAGTCCCAATATACATGTAGTTAGGTGCTACACATACAGCCCCAATATACATGTAGTTAGGTGCTACACATACAGCCCCAATATACATGTAGTAAGAAGGTGCTACACATACAGCCCCAATATACATGTAGTTAGAAGGTGCTACACATACAGTCCCAATATACATGTAGTTAGGTGCTACACATACAGCCCAAATATACATGTAGGTAGAAGGTGCTACACATACAGCCCCAATATACATGTAGTTAGAAGGTGCTACACATACAGTCCCAATATACATGTAGGTAGAAGGTGCTACACATACAGCCCCAATATACATGTAGTTAGAAGGTGCTACACATACAGCCCCAATATACATGTAGTTAGAAGGTGCTACACATACAGTCCCAATATACATGTAGGTAGAAGGTGCTACACATACAGCCCCAATATACATGTAGTTAGAAGGTGCTACACATACAGCCCTAATATACATGTAGTTAGGTGCTTCACATACAGCCCCCAATATACATGTAGTTAGGTGTTACACATACAGCCCCAATATACATGTAGTTAGATGGTGCTACACATACAGTCCCAATATACATGTAGGTAGAAGGTGCTACACATACAGTCCCAATATACATGTAGTTAGGTGCTACACATACAGCCCCAATATACATGTAGTTAGAGGGTGCTCCACATACTATACATGTAGGTAGAAGGTGCTACATATACAGCCCCAATATACATGTAGGTAGAAGGTGCTACACATACAGCCCCAATATATATGTAGTTAGGTGCTACACATACAGTCCCAATATACATGTAGTTAGGTGCTACACATACAGCCCCAATATACATGTAGTTAGAAGGTGCTACACATACAGCCCCAATATACATGTAGTTAGAAGGTGCTACACATACAGCCCCAATATACATGTAGTTAGAAGGTGCTACACATACAGCCCCAATATACATGTAGGTAGAAGGTGCTACACATACAGCCCCAATATACATGTAGTTAGAGGGTGCTACACATACAGCCCCAATATGCATGTAGTTAGAAGGTGCTACACATACAGCCCCAATATGCATGTAGTTATAAGATGCTACACAAACAGCCCCAATATACATGTAGTTACAAGGTGCTACACATACAGCCCCAATATACATGTAGTAAGAAGGTGCTACACATACAGCCCCAATATACATGTAGGTAGAAGGTGCTACACATACAGCCCCAACACACATGTAGTTAGAAGGTGCTACACATACAGCCCCAATATACATGTAGTTAGAGGGTGCTACACATACAGCCCCAATATATATGTAGGTAGAAGGTGCTACACATACAGCCCCAATATACATGTAGTTAGAGGGTGCTACACATACAACCCCAAGATACATGAAGTTAGAAGGTGCTACACATACAGCCCCAATATACATGTAGTTAGAAGGTGCTACACATACAGCCCCAATATACATGTAGGTAGAAGGTGCTACACATACAGCCCCAATATACATGTAGGTAGAAGGTGCTACACATACAGCCCCAATATACATGTAGGTAGAAGGTGCTACACATACAGCCCCAATATACATGTAGGTAGAAGGTGCTACACATACAGCCCCAATATACATGTAGTTAGGTGCTACACATACAGCCCCAATATACATGTAGTTAGAAGGTGCTATACATACAGTCCCAATATACATGTAGTTAGAAGGTGCTACACATACATCCCCAATATACATGTAGTTAGAAGGTGCTACACATACATCCCCAATATACATGTAGTTAGAAGGTGCTACACATACAGCCCCAACATACATGTAGTTAGAAGGTGCTACACATACAGCCCCAATATACATGTAGGTAGAAGGTGCTACACATACAGCCCCAATATACATGTAGGTAGAAGGTGCTACACATACAGTCCCAATATACATGTAGTTAGAAGGTGCTACACATACAGCCCCAATATACATGTAGTTAGAAGGTGCTACACATACAGCCCCAATATACATGTAGGTAGAAGGTGCTACACATACAGCCCCAATATACATGTAGGTAGAAGGTGC
>CM026402.1:52579020-52598180 GCA_014843695.1 Archivesica marissinica | reverse complement strand
TTGGGATCCTATATCAGTTCTTGGGATAGTTGAGATCCTGTATCAGTGCTTGGGATAGTTGAGATCCTGTATCAGTTCTTGTGATAGTTGGGATCCTGTATCAGTTCTTGGGATAGTTGGGATCCTGTATCAGTGTTTGGGATAGTTGGGATCCTGTATAAGTTATTGGGATAGTTGAGATCCTGTATCAGTTCTTGGGATAGTTGGGATCCTGTATCAGTTCTTGGGATAGTTGGGATCCTGTATCAGTGTTTGGGATAGTTGGGATCCTGTATCTGTTCTTTGGATAATTGGGATCCTGTATCAGTGCTTGGGATATTTGAGATATTGTATAAGTTCTTGGGATAGTTGAGATCCTGTATCAGTTCTTGGGATAGTTGGGATCCTGTATCAGTGCTTGGGATATTTGAGATCTTGTATCAGTTCTTGTGATAGTTGAGATCCTGTATCAGTTCTTGGGATAGTTGGGATCCTGTATCAGTGCTTGGGATAGTTGGGATCCTGTATCAGTTCTTGGGATAGTTGAGATCCTGTATCAGTTCTTGGGATAGTTGGGATCCTGTATCAGTGCTTGGGATAGTTGAGATCCTGTATCAGTTCTTGTGATAGTTGAGATCCTGTATCAGTTCTTGGGATAGTTGGGATCCTGTATCAGTGCTTGGGATAGTTGGGATCCTGTATCAGTTCTTGGGATAGTTGAGATCCTGTATCAGTTCTTGGGATAGTTGGGATCCTGTATCAGTTCTTGGGATAGTTGGGATCCTGTATCAGTTCTTGGGATAGTTGGGATCCTGTATCAGTTCTTGGGATAGTTGAGATCCTGTATCAGTTCTTGGGATAGTTGAGATCCTGTATCAGTTCTTGGGATAGTTGGGATCCTGTATCAGTTCTTGGGATAGTTGGGATCCTGTATCAGTGTTTGGGATAGTTGGGATCCTGTATCAGTTCTTGGGATAGTTGGGATCCTGTATCAGTTCTTGGGATAGTTGGGATCCTGTATCAGTTCTTGGGATAGTTGGGATCCTGTATCAGTTCTTGGGATAGTTGAGATCCTGTATCAGTGCTTGGGATAGTTGAGATCCTGTATCAGTTCTTGGGATAGTTGGGATCCTGTATCAGTGTTTGGGATAGTTGGGATCCTGTATCAGTTCTTGGGATAGTTGGGATCCTGTATCAGTTCTTGGGATAGTTGGGATCCTGTATCAGTTCTTGGGATAGTTGGGATCCTGTATCAGTGTTTGGGATAGTTGGGATCCTGTATCTGTTCTTGGGATAGTTGGGATCCTGTATCAGTGCTTGGGATAGTTGAGATCCTGTATCAGTTCTTGGGATAGTTGAGATCCTGTATCAGTTCTTGGGATAGTTGAGATCCTGTATCAGTGCTTGGGATAGTTGGGATCCTGTATCAGTGTTTGGGATAGTTGGGATCCTGTATCAGTTCTTGGGATAGTTGGGATCCTGTATCAGTGCTTGGGATAGTTGAGATCCTGTATCAGTTCTTGGGATAGTTGGGATCCTGTATCAGTTCTTGGGATAGTTGGGATCCTGTTTCAGTGTTTGGGATAGTTGGGATCCTATATCAGTTCTTGAGATAGTTGAGATCCTGTCTCAGTGTTTGTGATAGTTGGGATCCTGTATCAGTGCTTGGGATAGTTGGGATCCTGTATCAGTGTTTGGGATAGTTGGGATCCTGTATCAGTTCTTGGGATAGTTGGGATCCTGTATCAGTTCTTGGGATAGTTGAGATCCTGTATCAGTGCTTGGGATAGTTGAGATCCTGTATCATTCTTGGGATAGTTGGGATCCTGTATCAGTGCTTGGGATAGTTGGGATCCTGTATCAGTTCTTGGGATAGTTGGGATCCTGTATCAGTTCTTGGGATAGTTGGGATCCTGTATCAGTTCTTGGGATAGTTGGATCCTGTATCAGTTCTTGGGATAGTTGAGATCCTGTATCAGTTCTTGGGATAGTTGGGATCCTGTATCAGTGTTTGGGATAGTTGGGATCCTGTATCAGTTCTTGGGATAGTTGGGATCCTGTATCAGTGCTTGGGATAGTTGGGATCCTGTATCAGTTCTTGGGATAGTTGGGATCCTGTATCAGTGTTTGGGATAGTTGGGATCCTGTATCAGTTCTTGGGATAGTTGGGATCCTGTATCAGTGCTTGGGATAGTTGGGATCCTGTATCAGTTCTTGGGATAGTTGGGATCCTGTATCAGTGTTTGGGATAGTTGGGATCCTGTATCAGTTCTTGGGATAGTTGGGATCCTGTATCAGTTCTTGGGATAGTTGGGATCCTGTATCAGTGTTTGGGATAGTTGGGATCCTGTATCTGTTCTTGGGGTAGTTGGGATCCTGTATCAGTGCTTGGGATAGTTGGGATCCTGTATCAGTTTTTGGGATAGTTGGGATCCTGTATCAGTTCTTGGGATAGTTGGGATCCTGTATCAGTGTTTGGGATAGTTGGGATCCTGTATCAGTTCTGGGATAGTTGAGATCCTGTATCAGTGCTTGGGATAGTTGAGATCCTGTATCAGTTCTTGGGATAGTTGGGATCCTGTATCAGTTCTTGGGATAGTTGGGATCCTGTATCAGTGTTTGGGATAGTTGGGATCCTGTATCTGTTCTTGGGGTAGTTGGGATCCTGTATCAGTGCTTGGGATAGTTGAGATCCTGTATCAGTGATTGGGATAGTTGAGATCCTGTATCAGTTCTTGGGATAGTTGAGATCCTGTATCAGTGCTTGGGATAGTTGGGATCCTGTATCAGTGTTTGGGATAGTTGGGATCCTATATCAGTTCTTGGGATAGTTGAGATCCTGTATCAGTGCTTGGGATAGTTGAGATCCTGTATCAGTTCTTGGGATAGTTGGGATCCTGTATCAGTTCTTGGGATAGTTGGGATCCTGTATCAGTGTTTGGGATAGTTGGGATCCTGTATAAGTTATTGGGATAGTTGAGATCCTGTATCAGTTCTTGGGATAGTTGGGATCCTGTATCAGTTCTTGGGATAGTTGGGATCCTGTATCAGTGTTTGGGATAGTTGGGATCCTGTATCTGTTCTTTGGATAATTGGGATCCTGTATCAGTGCTTGGGATATTTGAGATATTGTATAAGTTCTTGGGATAGTTGAGATCCTGTATCAGTTCTTGGGATAGTTGGGATCCTGTATCAGTGCTTGGGATATTTGAGATCTTGTATCAGTTCTTGTGATAGTTGAGATCCTGTATCAGTTCTTGGGATAGTTGGGATCCTGTATCAGTGTTTGGGATAGTTGGGATCCTATATCAGTTCTTGGGATAGTTGAGATCCTGTATCAGTTCTTGGGATAGTTGGGATCCTGTATCAGTTCTTGGGATAGTTGGGATCCTGTATCAGTGTTTGGGATAGTTGGATCCTGTATCTGTTCTTGGGATAGTTGGGATCCTGTATCAGTGCTTGGGATAGTTGTGATCCTGTATCAGTTCTTGGGATAGTTGGGATCCTGTATCAGTGTTTGGGATAGTTGGGATCCTATATCAGTTCTTGGGATAGTTGAGATCCTGTATCAGTGCTTGAGATAGTTGAGATCCTGTATCAGTTCTTGGGATAGTTGGGATCCTGTATTAGTTCTTGGGATAGTTGGGATCCTGTATCAGTGTTTGGGATAGTTGGGATCCTGTATAAGTTCTTGGGATAGTTGGGATCCTGTATCAGTTCTTGGGATAGTTGGGATCCTGTATCAGTTCTTGGGATAGTTGGGATCCTATATCAGTTCTTGGGATAGTTGAGATCCTGTATCAGTGCTTGGGATAGTTGAGATCCTGTATCAGTTCTTGGGATAGTTGGGATCCTGTATCAGTGTTTGGGATAGTTGGGATCCTGTATCTGTTCTTGGGATAATTGGGATCCTGTATCAGTGCTTGGGATATTTGAGATATTGTATCAGTTCTTGGGATAGTTGAGATCCTGTATCAGTTCTTGGGATAGTTGGGATCCTGTATCAGTGCTTGGGATATTTGAGATCTTGTATCAGTTCTTGTGATAGTTGAGATCCTGTATCAGTTCTTGGGATAGTTGGGATCCTGTATCAGTGTTTGGGATAGTTGGGATCCTATATCAGTTCTTGGGATAGTTGAGATCCTGTATCAGTTCTTGGGATAGTTGGGATCCTGTATCAGTTCTTGGGATAGTTGGGATCCTGTATCAGTGTTTGTGATAGTTGGGATCCTGTATCAGTGCTTGGGATAGTTGGGATCCTGTATCAGTGTTTGGGATAGTTGGGATCCTGTATCAGTTCTTGGGATAGTTGGGATCCTGTATCAGTTCTTGGGATAGTTGAGAACCTGTATCAGTGCTTGGGATAGTTGAGATCCTGTATCAGTTCTTGGGATAGTTGGGATCCTGTATCAGTTCTTGGGATAGTTGGGATCCTGTATCAGTGTTTGGGATAGTTGGGATCCTATATCAGTTCTTGGGATAGTTGAGATCCTGTATCAGTGCTTGGGATATTTGAGATCTTGTATTAGTTCTTGGGATAGTTGAGATTCTGTATCAGTTCTTGGGATAGTTGGGATCCTGTATCAGTTCTTGGGATAGTTGGGATCCTGTATCAGTGATTGGGATAGTTGGGATCCTGTATCTGTTCTTGGGGTAGTTGGGATCCTGTATCAGTGCTTGGGATAGTTGAGATCCTGTATCAGTTCTTGGGATAGTTGAGATCCTGTATCAGTTCTTGGGATAGTTGAGATCCTGTATCAGTGCTTGGGATAGTTGGGATCCTGTATCAGTGTTTGGGATAGTTGGGATCCTGTATCAGTTCTTGGGATAGTTGGGATCCTGTATCAGTTCTTGGGATAGTTGGGATCCTGTATCAGTGTTTGGGATAGTTGGGATCCTGTATCAGTGCTTGGGATAGTTGGGATCCTGTATCAGTACTTGGGATAGTTGAGATCCTGTATCAGTGCTTGGGATAGTTGAGATCCTGTATCAGTTCTTGGGATAGTTGGGATCCTGTATCAGTTCTTGGGATAGTTGGGATCCTGTATCAGTGTTTGGGATAGTTGGGATCCTGTATCTGTTCTTGGGATAGTTGGGATCCTGTATCAGTGCTTGGGATAGTTGTGATCCTGTATCAGTTCTTGGGATAGTTGGGATCCTGTATCAGTGTTTGGGATAGTTGGGATCCTATATCAGTTCTTGGGATAGTTGGGATCCTGTATCAGTTCTTGGGATAGTTGGGATCCTGTATCAGTGTTTGGGATAGTTGGGATCCTGTATCTGTTCTTGGGGTAGTTGGGATCCTGTATCAGTGCTTGGGATAGTTGAGATCCTGTATCAGTTCTTGGGATAGTTGAGATCCTGTATCAGTTCTTGGGATAGTTGAGATCCTGTATCAGTGCTTGGGATAGTTGGGATCCTGTATCAGTGTTTGGGATAGTTGGGATCCTATATCAGTTCTTGGGATAGTTGAGATCCTGTATCAGTGCTTGGGATAGTTGAGATCCTGTATCAGTTCTTGGGATAGTTGGGATCCTGTATCAGTTCTTGGGATAGTTGGGATCCTGTATCAGTGTTTGGGATAGTTGGGATCCTGTATCTGTTCTTGGGATAGTTGGGATCCTGTATCAGTGCTTGGGATAGTTGAGATCCTGTATCAGTTCTTGGGATAGTTGAGATCCTGTATCAGTTCTTGGGATAGTTGAGATCCTGTATCAGTGCTTGGGATAGTTGGGATCCTGTATCAGTGTTTGGGATAGTTGGGATCCTATATCAGTTCTTGGGATAGTTGAGATCCTGTATCAGTGCTTGGGATAGTTGAGATCCTGTATCAGTTCTTGGGATAGTTGGGATCCTGTATCAGTTCTTGGGATAGTTGGGATCCTGTATCAGTGTTTGGGATAGTTGGGATCCTGTATAAGTTCTTGGGATAGTTGGGATCCTGTATCAGTTCTTGGGATAGTTGGGATCCTGTATCAGTTCTTGGGATAGTTGGGATCCTGTATCAGTGTTTGGGATAGTTGGGATCCTGTATCTGTTCTTTGGATAATTGGGATCCTGTATCAGTGCTTGGGATATTTGAGATCTTGTATCAGTTCTTGGGATAGTTGAGATCCTGTATCAGTTCTTGGGATAGTTGGGATCCTGTATCAGTTCTTGGGATAGTTGGGATCCTGTATCAGTGTTTGGGATAGTTGGGATCCTGTATCAGTTCTTGGGATAGTTGGGATCCTGTATCAGTGCTTGGGATAGTTGGGATCCTGTATCAGTTCTTGGGATAGTTGGGATCCTGTATCAGTGTTTGGGATAGTTGGGATCCTGTATCAGTGCTTGGGATAGTTGGGATCCTGTATCAGTTCTTGGGATAGTTGAGATCCTGTATCAGTGCTTGGATAGTTGAGATCCTGTATCAGTTCTTGGGATAGTTGGGATCCTGTATCAGTTCTTGGGATAGTTGGGATCCTGTATCAGTTCTTGGGATAGTTGGGATCCTGTATCAGTTCTTGGGATAGTTGGGATCCTGTATCAGTGCTTGGGATAGTTGGGATCCTGTATCAGTTCTTGGGATAGTTGGGATCCTGTATCAGTTCTTGGGATAGTTGAGATCCTGTATCAGTGCTTGGGATAGTTGAGATCCTGTATCAGTTCTTGGGATAGTTGGGATCCTGTATCAGTTCTTGGGATAGTTGGGATCCTGTATCAGTGTTTGGGATAGTTGGGATCCTGTATCAGTTCTTGGGATAGTTGGGATCCTGTATCAGTTCTTGGGATAGTTGGGATCCTGTATCAGTTCTTGGGATAGTTGGGATCCTGTATCAGTTCTTGGGATAGTTGGGATCCTGTATCAGTGTTTGGGATAGTTGGGATCCTGTATCTGTTTGGGATAGTTGGGATCCTGTATCAGTGCTTGGGATAGTTGGGATCCTGTATCAGTTTTGGGATAGTTGGGATCCTGTATCAGTTCTTGGGATAGTTGGGATCCTGTATCAGTTCTTGGGATAGTTGGGATCCTGTATCAGTGCTTGGGATAGTTGAGATCCTGTATCAGTTCTTGGGATAGTTGAGATCCTGTATCAGTTCTTGGGATAGTTGAGATCCTGTATCAGTGCTTGGGATAGTTGGGATCCTGTATCAGTGTTTGGGATAGTTGGGATCCTGTATCTGTTCTTGGGATAGTTGGGATCCTGTATCAGTGCTTGGGATAGTTGAGATCCTGTATCAGTTCTTGGGATAGTTGGGATCCTGTATCAGTTCTTGGGATAGTTGGGATCCTGTATCAGTGTTTGGGATAGTTGGGATCCTGTATCAGTTCTTGGGATAGTTGAGATCCTGTTCAGTGTTTGGATAGTTGGGATCCTGTATCAGTGCTTGGGATAGTTGGGATCCTGTGTCAGTGTTTGGGATAGTTGGGATCCTGTATCAGTTCTTGGGATAGTTGGGATCCTGTATCAGTTCTTGGGATAGTTGAGATCCTGTATCAGTGCTTGGGATAGTTGGGATCCTGTATCAGTTCTTGGGATAGTTGGGATCCTGTATCAGTTCTTGGGATAGTTGGGATCCTGTATCAGTGCTTGGGATAGTTGAGATCCTGTATCAGTTCTTGGGATAGTTGGGATCCTGTATCAGTTCTTGGGATAGTTGGGATCCTGTATCAGTGCTTGGGATAGTTGGATCCTGTATCAGTTCTTGGGATAGTTGGGATCCTGTATCAGTTCTTGGGATAGTTGGGATCCTGTATCATGTTTGGGATAGTTGGGATCCTGTATCATTCTTGGGATAGTTGGATCCTGTATCAGTGCTTGGGATAGTTGGGATCCTGTATCAGTTCTTGGGATAGTTGGGATCCTGTATCAGTGTTTGGGATAGTTGGGATCCTGTATCAGTTCTTGGGATAGTTGGGATCCTGTATCAGTTCTTGGGATAGTTGGGATCCTGTATCAGTGTTTGGGATAGTTGGGATCCTGTATCTGTTCTTGGGGTAGTTGGGATCCTGTATCAGTGCTTGGGATAGTTGAGATCCTGTATCAGTTCTTGGGATAGTTGAGATCCTGTATCAGTTCTTGGGATAGTTGAGATCCTGTATCAGTGCTTGGGATAGTTGGGATCCTGTATCAGTGTTTGGGATAGTTGGGATCCTATATCAGTTCTTGGGATAGTTGAGATCCTGTATCAGTGCTTGGGATAGTTGAGATCCTGTATCAGTTCTTGGGATAGTTGGGATCCTGTATCAGTTCTTGGGATAGTTGGGATCCTGTATCAGTGTTTGGGATAGTTGGGATCCTGTATCTGTTCTTGGGGTAGTTGGGATCCTGTATCAGTGCTTGGGATAGTTGAGATCCTGTATCAGTTCTTGGGATAGTTGAGATCCTGTATCAGTTCTTGGGATAGTTGAGATCCTGTATCAGTGCTTGGGATAGTTGGGATCCTGTATCAGTGTTTGGGATAGTTGGGATCCTATATCAGTTCTTGGGATAGTTGAGATCCTGTATCAGTGCTTGGGATAGTTGAGATCCTGTATCAGTTCTTGGGATAGTTGGGATCCTGTATCAGTTCTTGGGATAGTTGGGATCCTGTATCAGTGTTTGGGATAGTTGGATCCTGTATAGTTTGGGATAGTTGATCCTGTATCAGTTCTTGGGATAGTTGGGATCCTGTATCAGTTCTTGGGATAGTTGGGATCCTGTATCAGTGTTTGGGATAGTTGGGATCCTGTATCAGTTCTTGGGATAGTTGAGATCCTGTATCAGTTCTTGGGATAGTTGGGATCCTGTATCAGTTCTTGGGATAGTTGGGATCCTGTATCAGTGTTTGGGATAGTTGGGATCCTGTATCTGTTCTTTGGATAATTGGGATCCTGTATCAGTGCTTGGGATATTTGAGATATTGTATAAGTTCTTGGGATAGTTGAGATCCTGTATCAGTTCTTGGGATAGTTGGGATCCTGTATCAGTGCTTGGGATATTTGAGATCTTGTATCAGTTCTTGTGATAGTTGAGATCCTGTATCAGTTCTTGGGATAGTTGGGATCCTGTATCAGTGTTTGGGATAGTTGGGATCCTATATCAGTTCTTGGGATAGTTGAGATCCTGTATCAGTTCTTGGGATAGTTGGGATCCTGTATCAGTTCTTGGGATAGTTGGGATCCTGTATCAGTGTTTGGGATAGTTGGGATCCTGTATCTGTTCTTGGGATAGTTGGGATCCTGTATCAGTGCTTGGGATAGTTGTGATCCTGTATCAGTTCTTGGGATAGTTGGGATCCTGTATCAGTGTTTGGGATAGTTGGGATCCTATATCAGTTCTTGGGATAGTTGGGATCCTGTATCAGTGTTTGGGATAGTTGGGATCCTATATCAGTTCTTGGGATAGTTGAGATCCTGTATCAGTGCTTGAGATAGTTGAGATCCTGTATCAGTTCTTGGGATAGTTGGGATCCTGTATTAGTTCTTGGGATAGTTGGGATCCTGTATCAGTGTTTGGGATAGTTGGGATCCTGTATAAGTTCTTGGGATAGTTGGGATCCTGTATCAGTTCTTGGGATAGTTGGGATCCTGTATCAGTTCTTGGGATAGTTGGGATCCTATATCAGTTCTTGGGATAGTTGAGATCCTGTATCAGTGCTTGGGATAGTTGAGATCCTGTATCAGTTCTTGGGATAGTTGGGATCCTGTATCAGTGTTTGGGATAGTTGGGATCCTGTATCTGTTCTTGGGATAATTGGGATCCTGTATCAGTGCTTGGGATATTTGAGATATTGTATCAGTTCTTGGGATAGTTGAGATCCTGTATCAGTTCTTGGGATAGTTGGGATCCTGTATCAGTGCTTGGGATATTTGAGATCTTGTATCAGTTCTTGTGATAGTTGAGATCCTGTATCAGTTCTTGGGATAGTTGGGATCCTGTATCAGTGTTTGGGATAGTTGGGATCCTATATCAGTTCTTGGGATAGTTGAGATCCTGTATCAGTTCTTGGGATAGTTGGGATCCTGTATCAGTTCTTGGGATAGTTGGGATCCTGTATCAGTGTTTGTGATAGTTGGGATCCTGTATCAGTGCTTGGGATAGTTGGGATCCTGTATCAGTGTTTGGGATAGTTGGGATCCTGTATCAGTTCTTGGGATAGTTGGGATCCTGTATCAGTTCTTGGGATAGTTGAGAACCTGTATCAGTGCTTGGGATAGTTGAGATCCTGTATCAGTTCTTGGGATAGTTGGGATCCTGTATCAGTTCTTGGGATAGTTGGGATCCTGTATCAGTGTTTGGGATAGTTGGGATCCTATATCAGTTCTTGGGATAGTTGAGATCCTGTATCAGTGCTTGGGATATTTGAGATCTTGTATTAGTTCTTGGGATAGTTGAGATTCTGTATCAGTTCTTGGGATAGTTGGGATCCTGTATCAGTTCTTGGGATAGTTGGGATCCTGTATCAGTGATTGGGATAGTTGGGATCCTGTATCTGTTCTTGGGGTAGTTGGGATCCTGTATCAGTGCTTGGGATAGTTGAGATCCTGTATCAGTTCTTGGGATAGTTGAGATCCTGTATCAGTTCTTGGGATAGTTGAGATCCTGTATCAGTGCTTGGGATAGTTGGGATCCTGTATCAGTGTTTGGGATAGTTGGGATCCTGTATCAGTTCTTGGGATAGTTGGGATCCTGTATCAGTTCTTGGGATAGTTGGGATCCTGTATCAGTGTTTGGGATAGTTGGGATCCTGTATCAGTGCTTGGGATAGTTGGGATCCTGTATCAGTACTTGGGATAGTTGAGATCCTGTATCAGTTCTTGGGATAGTTGAGATCCTGTATCAGTTCTTGGGATAGTTGGGATCCTGTATCAGTTCTTGGGATAGTTGGGATCCTGTATCAGTTCTTGGGATAGTTGGGATCCTGTATCAGTGTTTGGGATAGTTGGGATCCTGTATCAGTTCTTGGGATAGTTGGGATCCTGTATCAGTGCTTGGGATAGTTGAGATCCTGTATCAGTTCTTGGGATAGTTGGGATCCTGTATCAGTTCTTGGGATAGTTGGGATCCTGTATCAGTGTTTGGGATAGTTGGGATCCTGTATCTGTTCTTGGGATAGTTGGGATCCTGTATCAGTGCTTGGGATAGTTGAGATCCTGTATCAGTTCTTGGGATAGTTGAGATCCTGTATCAGTTCTTGGGATAGTTGGGATCCTGTATCAGTGCTTGGGATAGTTGGGATCCTGTATCAGTGTTTGGGATAGTTGGGATCCTGTATCAGTTCTTGGGATAGTTGGGATCCTGTATCAGTGCTTGGGATAGTTGAGATCCTGTATCAGTTCTTGGGATAGTTGGGATCCTGTATCAGTTCTTGGGATAGTTGGGATCCTGTATCAGTGTTTGGGATAGTTGGGATCCTATATCAGTTCTTGGGATAGTTGAGATCCTGTATCAGTGTTTGTGATAGTTGGGATCCTGTATCAGTGCTTGGGATAGTTGGGATCCTGTATCAGTGTTTGGGATAGTTGGGATCCTGTATCAGTTCTTGGGATAGTTGGGATCCTGTATCAGTTCTTGGGATAGTTGAGAACCTGTATCAGTGCTTGGGATAGTTGAGATCCTGTATCAGTTCTTGGGATAGTTGGGATCCTGTATCAGTTCTTGGGATAGTTGGGATCCTGTATCAGTGTTTGGGATAGTTGGGATCCTATATCAGTTCTTGGGATAGTTGAGATCCTGTATCAGTGCTTGGGATATTTGAGATCTTGTATTAGTTCTTGGGATAGTTGAGATTCTGTATCAGTTCTTGGGATAGTTGGGATCCTGTATCAGTTCTTGGGATAGTTGGGATCCTGTATCAGTGATTGGGATAGTTGGGATCCTGTATCTGTTCTTGGGGTAGTTGGGATCCTGTATCAGTGCTTGGGATAGTTGAGATCCTGTATCAGTTCTTGGGATAGTTGAGATCCTGTATCAGTTCTTGGGATAGTTGAGATCCTGTATCAGTGCTTGGGATAGTTGGGATCCTGTATCAGTGTTTGGGATAGTTGGGATCCTGTATCAGTTCTTGGGATAGTTGGGATCCTGTATCAGTGTTTGGGATAGTTGGGATCCTGTATCAGTTCTTGGGATAGTTGGGATCCTGTATCAGTGCTTGGGATAGTTGGGATCCTGTATCAGTACTTGGGATAGTTGTCCTTCCAAACGCTGTTCTTAAGTTTAAACAAGATCAATTGTTTAACTGCTACTAGATATTTTAGCAGCTTGTTTATTGTTGGTCCTCTAGAATTCCGCTGAATCACTGATAGTCACGGCTTTGAGCCCCGCTCAGGCCGTGTCTCATTTATATAACAAAGTTGGCAGTTTCTTATGGAGATTGGTGCACCAAGTACTTGTTAACCGCTGGAGCCTGCCCACGAAGGGTGTTGTTTGGTAAACTGCTTGCCGGCGGTATAGCCCAAAATGGTGCTAATGAAGGCGTAAAACCCGAACAAACAAATAAACCTCTAGAATAAACACCATCTTGCAGAGCTTTGTTATTAGCTGGCAGTCTTAATGGTTGTTCATAAAATACTAGTGTGTTTGCTCTTGTGAAGTAAATGTATGTGAGACAGACAAGGATTAAATAGTTACAATTATTAGCTTGATGTTTAAACGTTTATTTAATATGTTATTGTAATGGTATTTTACGGTAATAGGATTAAACGGTAACTAATCGGTAACTAATATAATTGTGTTATCTGGCACACCAGCAATTATGATTGTTATTGTGTTTTCTGGCACACAAGTGATTATGATTGTTATTGTGTTTTCTGGCACACCAGCGATTCATTGTTATTGTGTTTTCTGGCACACCAGCGATTCATTGTTATTGTGTTTTCTGGCACACCAGCGATTCATTGTTATTGTGTTTTCTGGCACACCAGTGAATATGATTGTTATTGTGTTTTCTGGCACACCAGTGATTATGATTGTTATTGTGTTTTCCGACTCACCAGCGATTCATTGTTATTGTGTTTTCTGGCACACCAGTGATTCATTGTTATTGTGTTTTCTGGCACACCAGTGATTATGATTGTTATTGTGTTTTCTGGCACACCAGCGATTCATTGTTATTGTGTTTTCTGGCTCACCAGCGATTCATTGTTAATGTGTTTTCTGGCACACCAGTGATTCATTGTTATTGTGTTTTCTGGCACACCAGTGATTCATTGTTATTGTGTTTTCTGGCACACCAGTGATTATGATTGTTATTGTGTTTTCCGGCACACCAGTGATTCATTGTTATTGTGTTTTCTGGCACACCAGTGATTCATTGTTATTGTGTTTTCTGGCACACCAGTGATTCATTGTTATTGTGTTTTCTGGCACACCAGTGATTAATTGTTATTGTGTTTTCTGGCTCACCAGTGATTCATTGTTATTGTGTTTTCTGGCACACCAGTGATTCATTGTTATTGTGTTTTCTGGCACACCAGTGATTCATTGTTATTGTGTTTTCTGGCACACCAGTGATTCATTGTTAATGTGTTTTCTGGCACACCAGTGATTCATTGTTAATGTGTTTTCTGGCACACCAGTGATTCATTGTTAATGTGTTTTCTGGCACACCAGTGATTCATTGTTATTGTGTTTTCTGGCACACCAGTGATTCATTGTTAATGTGTTTTCTGGCACACCAGTGATTCATTGTTAATGTGTTTTCTGGCACACCAGTGATTCATTGTTAATGTGTTTTCTGGCACACCAGTGATTCATTGTTATTGTGTTTTCTGGCACACCAGTGATTCATTGTTAATGTGTTTTCTGGCACACCAGTGATTCATTGTTAATGTGTTTTCTGGCACACCAGTGATTCATTGTTATTCTGTTTTCTGGCACACCAGTGATTGATTGTTATTGTGTTTTCTGGCACACCAGTGATTAATTGTTATTGTGTTTTCTGGCACACCAGCGATTCATTGTTATTGTGTTTTCTGGCACACCAGTGATTATGATTGTTATTGTGTTTTCTGACTCACCAGTGATTCATTGTTATTGTGTTTTCCGACTCAACAGCGATTCATTGTTATTGTGTTTTCCGGCTCACCAGCGATTCATTGTTATTGTGTTTTCCGGCTCACCAGCGATTCATTGTTATTGTGTTTTCTGGCACACCTGTGATTATGATTGTTCTTGTGTTTTCAGGTACACAAAAACAGAAAGACCTTGTGATTGGAGGGGAAGCTTGCATATGGGGAGAATATGTAGATGACACTAACCTACTCTCTAGGCTATGGTAATAATTATTCGAGTGTAATGGTTTTGGTTGACCAATGGTGAGGCAAGTATGTAGGAGGAGTATTGGGCATCGGTCTTCTCCTGGACCAATCGTAGAAATGTTTCCAAATTTGGTCTGTAGGATCTTTGCAACATCCAAATTTGTAATGGGGTCAAAACGTAGGTGAACATCAAGGGAAACCTTTAAGCTTTATCTGAAGAAAGAGTGCCAAATTAGTAAAATCTACCAGGTGTAGTTTATATAAATTTATTTTAGCTAGATTGCGAACAAAAGTATTTACAACTTTTATTAATCACTCTCGAGACCCCATTCCTGATGGAATCCATCGCCATGAGGGAGAGAGAAGAGGCAATGTGAAATTTAAATGACTTGCCTGAGGGCACAATCGCAACGGTAACAGCTTGGCGCGCACTCGGGGCTTTTGCACCTGAAGCAAATGCTCTACGACTGCGCTATCATGACTTCCACTACCAGGCTTGTTTTAAGGGGGTCATTCAAAATCTAGGTCTGTTTCATACCGAGTAGTTGACACGATTGTGGTAACCTTGTTCAATAGTTAGCTGAGTGAATTAGAACCTCATGTATATTTATCTTGTATGTATTCAGTTCGGTCCCCATTCTTTATGCATTCTATTTAGCTGGGTAATCATATGAGGAAGTAAAGACATTCAGTATATTACGTAAATGGCTTACTGATGACCTCACTAGCGTAGGTAAATGGCTTACTGATGACCTCACTAGCGTAGGTAAATGGCTTACTGATGACCTCACTAGCGTAGGTAAATGGCTTACTGATGACCTCACTAGCGTAGGTAAATGGCTTACTGATGACCTCACTAGCATAGGTAAATGGCTTACTGATGACCTCACTAGCGTAGGTAAATGGCTTACTGATGACCTCACTAGCATAGGTAAATGGCTTACTGATGACCTCACTAGCTTTTTTGCTCTCTTTTTGTGTTATCCTTGGTATTGATTATATGTCATCTACTCTGCAAGTTAATGCTCACATGTACTATGTAGACATTGATTATATATCATCTACTCTGCACGTTAATGCTCACATGTACTATGTAGACATTGATTATATGTCATCTACTCTGCAAGTTAATGCTCACATGTACTATGTTGACATTGATTATATGTCATCTACTCTGCAAGTTAATGTTCACATGTACTATGTTGACATTGATTATATGTCATCTACTCTGCAAGTTAATGTTCACATGTACTATGTTGACATTGATTATATGTCATCTACTCTGCAAGTTAATGCTCACATGTACTATGTTGACATTGATTATATGTCATCTACTCTGCAAGTTAATGTTCACATGTACTATGTTGACATTGATTATATGTCATCTACTCTGCAAGTTAATGCTCACATGTACTATGTTGACATTGATTATATGTCATCTACTCTGCAAGTTAATGTTCACATGTACTATGTTGACATTGATTATATGTCATCTACTCTGCAAGTTAATGCTCACATGTACTATGTTGATATTGATTATATGTCATCTACTCTGCAAGTTAATGCTCACATGTACTATGTTGACATTGATTATATGTCATCTACTCTGCAAGTTAATGCTCACATGTACTATGTTGACATTGATTATATGTCATCTACTCTGCAAGTTAATGTTCACATGTACTATGTTGACATTGATTATATGTCATCTACTCTGCAAGTTAATGTTCACATGTACTATGTTGACATTGATTATATGTCATCTACTCTGCAAGTTAATGCTCACATGTACTATGTTGACATTGATTATATGTCATCTACTCTGCAAGTTAATGCTCACATGTACTATGTTGACATTGATTATATGTCATCTACTCTGCAAGTTAATGCTCACATGTACTATGTTGACATTGATTATATGTCATCTACTCTGCAAGTTAATGCTCACATGTACTATGTTGACATTGATTATATGTCATCTACTCTGCAAGTTAATGCTCACATGTACTATGTTGACATTGATTATATGTCATCTACTCTGCAAGTTAATGCTCACATGTACTATGTTGACATTGATTATATGTCATCTACTCTGCAAGTTAATGCTCACATGTACTATGTTGACATTGATTATATGTCATCTACTCTGCAAGTTAATGCTCACATGTACTATGTTGACATTGATTATATGTCATCTACTCTGCAAGTTAATGCTCACATGTACTATGTTGACATTGATTATATGTCATCTACTCTGCAAGTTAATGCTCACATGTACTATGTTGACATTGATTATATGTCATCTACTCTGCAAGTTAATGCTCACATGTACTATGTTGACATTGATTATATGTCATCTACTCTGCACGTTAATGCTCACATGTACTATGTTGACATTGATTATATGTCATCTACTCTGCACGTTAATGCTCACATGTACTATGTTGACATTGATTATATGTCATCTACTCTGCACGTTAATGCTCACATGTACTATGTTGACATTGATTATATGTCATCTACTCTGCAAGTTAATGCTCACATGTACTATGTTGACATTGATTATATGTCATCTACTCTGCAAGTTAATGTTCACATGTACTATGTTGACATTGATTATATGTCATCTACTCTGCAAGTTAATGTTCACATGTACTATGTTGACATTGATTATATGTCATCTACTCTGCACGTTAATGTTCACATGTACTATGTTGATATTGATTATATGTCATCTACTCTGCAAGTTAATGTTCACATGTACTATGTTGACATTGATTATATGTCATCTACTCTGCAAGTTAATGCTCACATGTACTATGTTGATATTGATTTTGTATTTGTTTTATGACATATATTCTATTTTTACCAGAATCTATCTATCTATCTTAAGTGTTGACAAGTTGTAGTGGTTAGTGTCAAAAGTTTAATGTTGGCTAAAACTGTTGTATCTCTTCACAAATTGAGTGTTTATTCACATACAATTGCCCTATTAACTAGTTTTCCACTCTGACTTTGTGACATATGACATGTATATCTGTATTAACAAGTGTAGTATTATCCCAGGGATCGCAGGTTCGATCCCCCGTCTGACCCTAATAAAATTAACAGTCTTTCAGATGGGACGTTAAACCGAGGTCTTGTGTCGGTGCTTTACACCGTGCACGTAAAAGAACCAGGGGAGATTCTGGAATTGGTCTCTGTCTGTATCATGCACTATCCTCCAAAAATCTAAAATAACTAATCTCTTCAGGAGGCGTCGCTCATATGGGCAACCGGTAGCGACGATAAATAAACGTAAAACACACAAAAATTGTATTATCCAGTGCTCTGTACAGCATTGTATGTAACTATAATATTGTACCTTGTTGTAGGCCACGAGCCTCTGCGGTTGCTGAGAGATTATGGAGCCCGGCCAATGTAAATGACACGACTCTTGCCACTCCAAGAATAGAGGAACACAGATGTAGACTTGTTCGGTAAGTATCAATGTAATATCGTCATTCCACTTTTAAATTACTATACTTATCACAAACCAATCACGAAAATATTTGCAAATGTTCTGGTTGTGAATGTTTTGGTAAGTACAGCCACCAAGATGTTTGTAAACACAGAATCTTAGCACGCTCATGTACTGAGCCATACACACCTCACATATGGATCAATTCATTATTTGTAGGTAAATAAAGTACCCAGACATGTTTTGATATCAATGTCCAAAGTTGTACATGTATATAAAAATCCTTATGAAATTCCAGTGCCATGTTTTGGTTGGGGGTCTGCAATGCCTCCGTCCCTGGGTTGTATTATATACCGGTAGTTGGGGGTATGCAATGCCTCCGTCCCTGGGTTGTATTATATACCGGTAGTGGGGGGTATGCAATGCCTCTGTCCCTGGGTTGTATTATATACCGGTAGTGGGGGGTATGCAATGCCTCCGTCCCTGGGTTGTATTATATACTGGTAGTGGGGGGTATGCAATGCCTCTGTCCCTGGGTTGTATTATATACAGGTACTGGTGGGTCTGCAATGCCTCCGTCCCTGGGTGGTATTATATACCGGTAGTGGGGGTCTGCAATGCCTCTGTCCCTGGGTTGTATTATATACCGGTAGTGGGGGTCTGCAATGCCTCCATCCCTGGGTTGTATTATATACCGGTAGTGGGGGTCTGCAATGCCTCCGTCTCTGGGTTATATTATATACCGGTAGTGGGGGGTCTGCATTGCCTCCGTCCCTGGGTTGTTTTATATACCGGTAGTGGGGGTCTGCAATGCCTCCGTCCCTGGGTTGTATTATATACAGGTAGTGGGGGGTCTGCAATGCATCTGTCCCTGGGTTGTATTATATACAGGTACTGGTGGGTCTGCAATGCCTCCGTCCCTGGGTGGTATTATATACCGGTAGTGGGGGTCTGCAATGCCCCTGTCCCTGGGTTGTATTATATACCGGTAGTGGGGGTCTGCAATGCCTCCATCCCTGGGTTGTATTATATACCGGTAGTGGGGGTCTGCAATGCCTCCGTCTCTGGGTTATATTATATACCGGTAGTGGGGGGTCTGCATTGCCTCCGTCCCTGGGTTGTTTTATATACCGGTAGTGGGGGTCTGCAATGCCTCCGTCCCTGGGTTGTATTATATACAGGTAGTGGGGGGTCTGCAATGCATCTGTCCCTGGGTTGTATTATATACAGGTACTGGTGGGTCTGCAATGCCTCCGTCCCTGGGTGGTATTATATACCGGTAGTGGGGGTCTGCAATGCCCCTGTCCCTGGGTTGTATTATATACCGGTAGTGGGGGTCTGCAATGCCTCCGTCCCTGGGTTGTATTATATACCGGTAGTGGGGGTCTGCAATGCCTCCGTCTCTGGGTTGTATTATATACCGGTAGTGGGGGGTCTGCATTGCCTCCGTCCCTGGGTTGTTTTATATACCGGTAGTGGGGGTCTGCAATGCCTCCGTCC
>CM026402.1:52552522-52578020 GCA_014843695.1 Archivesica marissinica | reverse complement strand
GGGGTATGCAATGCCTCCGTCCCTGGGTTGTATTATATACCGGTAGTGGGGGGTCTGCAATGCCTCCGTCCCTGGGTTGTATTATATACCGGTAGTGGGGGTCTGCAATGCCTCCGTCCCTGGGTTGTATTATATACCGGTAGTGGGGGGTATGCAATGCCTCCGTCCCTGGGTTGTATTATATACCGGTAGTGGGGGGTCTGCAATGCCTCCGTCCCTGGGTTGTATTATATACCGGTAGTGGGGGGTCTGCAATGCCTCCGTCCCTGGGTTGTATTATATACCGGTAGTGGGGGTCTGCAATGCCTCCGTCCCTGGGTTGTATTATATACCGGTAGTGGGGTATGCAATGCCTCCGTCCCTGGGTTGTATTATATACCTGTAGTGGGGGTCTGCAATGCCTCTGTCCCTGGGTTGTATTATATACCGTAGTGGGGGTCTGCAATGCCTCCGTCCCTGGGTTGTATTATATACCGGTAGTGGGGGTAACAATGCCTCCGTCCCTGGTTGTATTATATACCGGTAGTGGGGGGTCTGCAATGCCTCCGTCCCTGGTTGTATTATATACCGGTAGTGGGGGTCTGCAATGCCTCCGTCCCTGGGTTGTATTATATACCGGTAGTGGGGGTCTGCAATGCCTCCGTCCCTGGGTTTTATTATATACCGGTAGTGGGGGTCTGCAATGCCTCCGCTCCTGGGTTGTATTATATACCGGTAGTGGGGGTCTGCATTGCCTCCGTCCCTGGGTTGTTTTATATACCGGTAGTGGGGGTCTGCAATGCCTCCGTCCCTGGGTTGTATTATATACAGGTAGTGGGGGGTCTGCAATGCATCTGTCCCTGGGTTGTATTATATACAGGTACTGGTGGGTCTGCAATGCCTCCGTCCCTGGGTGGTATTATATACCGGTAGTGGGGGTCTGCAATGCCCCTGTCCCTGGGTTGTATTATATACCGGTAGTGGGGGTCTGCAATGCCTCCATCCCTGGGTTGTATTATATACCGGTAGTGGGGGTCTGCAATGCCTCCGTCTCTGGGTTATATTATATACCGGTAGTGGGGGGTCTGCATTGCCTCCGTCCCTGGGTTGTTTTATATACCGGTAGTGGGGGTCTGCAATGCCTCCGTCCCTGGGTTGTATTATATACAGGTAGTGGGGGGTCTGCAATGCATCTGTCCCTGGGTTGTATTATATACAGGTACTGGTGGGTCTGCAATGCCTCCGTCCCTGGGTGGTATTATATACCGGTAGTGGGGGTCTGCAATGCCCCTGTCCCTGGGTTGTATTATATACCGGTAGTGGGGGTCTGCAATGCCTCTGTCCCTGGGTTATGTTATATACTGGTAGTGGGGGGTATGCAATGCCTCCGTCCCTGGGTTGTATTATATACCGGTAGTGGGGGGTCTGCAATGCCTCCGTCCCTGGGTTGTATTATATACCGGTAGTGGGGTCTGCAATGCCTCCGTCCCTGGGTTGTATTATATACCGGTAGTGGGGGTCTGCAATGCCTCTGTCCCTGGGTTGTATTATATACCGGTAGTGGGGGTCTGCAATGCCTCTGGGTTGTATTATATACCGGTAGTGGGGGTCTGCAATGCCTCCGTCCCTGGGTTGTATTATATACCGGTAGTGGGGGGTATGCAATGCCTCCGTCCCTGGGTTGTATTATATACATGTAGTGGGGGATCTGCAATGCCTCTGTCCCTGGGTTGTATTATATACCGGTAGTGGGGGGTATGCAATGCCTCCGTCCCTGGGTTGTATTATATACCGGTAGTGGGGGGTATACAATGCCGCCGTCCCTGGGTTGTATTATATACCGGTAGTGGGGGGTATGCAATGCCTCCGTCCCTGGGTTGTATTATATACCGGTAGTGGGGGGTCTGCAATGCCTCCGTCCCTGGGTTGTATTATATACCGGTAGTGGGGGTCTGCAATGCCTCCGTCCCTGGGTTGTATTATATACCGGTAGTGGGGGATATGCAATGCCTCTGCTCCTGGGTTGTTTTATATACCGGTAGTGGGGGTCTGCAATGCCTCCGTCCCTGGGTTGTATTATAAACAGGTACTGGTGGGTCTGCAATGCCTCCGTCCCTAGGTGGTATTATATACCGGTAGTGGGGGTCTGCAATGCCCCTGTCCCTGGGTTGTATTATATACTGGTAGTGGGGGTCTGCAATGCCTCTGTCCCTGGGTTATGTTATATACTGGTAGTGGGGGGTATGCAATGCCTCCGTCCCTGGGTTGTATTATATACCGGTAGTTGGGGGTCTGCAATGCGTCCGTCCCTGGGTTATATTATATACCGGTAGTTGGGGGTCTGCAATGCCTCCGTCCCTGGGTTGTATTATATACCGGTAGTGGGGGTCTGCAATGCCTCCGTCCCTGGGTTGTATTATATACCAGTAGTGGGGGGTCTGCAATGCCTCTGTCCCTGGGTTGTATTATATACCGATAGTGGGGGGTATGCAATGCCTCTGCTCCTGGGTTGTTTTATATACCGGTAGTGGGGGTCCGCAATGCCTCTGTCCCTGGGTTGTATTATATACCGGTAGTGGGGGGTCTGCAATGCCTCCGTCCCTGGGTTGTATCATATACCGGTAGTGGGGGTCTGCAATGCCTCCGTCCCTGGGTTGTATTATATACCGGTAGTGGGGGTCTGCAATGCCTCCGTCCCTGGGTTATATTATATACCGGTAATGGGTGGTCTGCAATGCCTCCGTCCCTGGGTTGTTTTATATACCGGTAGTGGGGGTCTGCAATGCCTCCGTCCCTGGGTTGTATTATATACCGGTAGTGGGGGGTCTGCAATGCATCTGTCCCTGGGTTGTATTATATACCGGTAGTGGTGGGTCTGCAATGCCTCCGTCCCTGGGTGGTATTATATACCGGTAGTGGGGGTCTGCAATGCCTCTGTCCCTGGGTTGTATTATATACCAGGGTCTGCAATGCCTCTGTCCCTGGGTTATGTTATATACTGGTAGTGGGGGGTATGCAATGCCTCCGTCCCTGGGTTATATTATATACCGGTAGTGGGGGGTCTGCAATGCCTCCGTCCCTGGGTTGTATTATATACCGGTAGTTGGGGGTCTGCAATGTGTCCGTCCCTGGGTTGTATTATATACCGGTAGATGGGGGTCTGCAATGCCTCCGTCCCTGGGTTATATTATATACCGGTAGTTGGGGGTCTGCAATGCTTCCGTCCCTGGGTTGTATTATATACCGGTAGTGGGGTGTCTGCAATGCCTCTGTCCCTGGGTTATATTATATACCGGTAGTGGGGGGTCTGCAATGCCTCCGTCCCTGGGTTGTATTATATACCAGTAGTAGGGGGTCTGCAATGCCTCCCTCCCTGGGTTGTATTATATACCAGTAGTGGGGGGTCTGCAATGCCCCTGTCCCTGGGTTGTATTATATACCGGTAGTGGGGTCTGCAATGCCTCCGTCCCTGGGTTGTATTATATACCGGTAGTGGGGGTCTGCAATGCCTCTGTCCCTGGGTTGTATTATATACCGGTAGTGGGGGTCTGCAATGCCTCTGTCCCTGGGTTGTATTATATACCAGTAGTGGGGGGTCTGCAATGCATCTGTCCCTGGG
The DNA here is from genome assembly GCA_014843695.1 of Archivesica marissinica. Taxonomy (NCBI): domain Eukaryota; kingdom Metazoa; phylum Mollusca; class Bivalvia; order Venerida; family Vesicomyidae; genus Archivesica; species Archivesica marissinica. The sequence continues at coordinate 52,574,422 of CM026402.1, read as the reverse complement.
TTGTATTATATACAGGTACTGGTGGGTCTGCAATGCCTCCGTCCCTGGGTGGTATTATATACCGGTAGTGGGGGTCTGCAATGCCCCTGTCCCTGGGTTGTATTATATACCGGTAGTGGGGGTCTGCAATGCCTCCATCCCTGGGTTGTATTATATACCGGTAGTGGGGGTCTGCAATGCCTCCGTCTCTGGGTTATATTATATACCGGTAGTGGGGGGTCTGCATTGCCTCCGTCCCTGGGTTGTTTTATATACCGGTAGTGGGGGTCTGCAATGCCTCCGTCCCTGGGTTGTATTATATACAGGTAGTGGGGGGTCTGCAATGCATCTGTCCCTGGGTTGTATTATATACAGGTACTGGTGGGTCTGCAATGCCTCCGTCCCTGGGTGGTATTATATACCGGTAGTGGGGGTCTGCAATGCCCCTGTCCCTGGGTTGTATTATATACCGGTAGTGGGGGTCTGCAATGCCTCCATCCCTGGGTTGTATTATATACCGGTAGTGGGGGTCTGCAATGCCTCCGTCTCTGGGTTATATTATATACCGGTAGTGGGGGGTCTGCATTGCCTCCGTCCCTGGGTTGTTTTATATACCGGTAGTGGGGGTCTGCAATGCCTCCGTCCCTGGGTTGTATTATATACAGGTAGTGGGGGGTCTGCAATGCATCTGTCCCTGGGTTGTATTATATACAGGTACTGGTGGGTCTGCAATGCCTCCGTCCCTGGGTGGTATTATATACCGGTAGTGGGGGTCTGCAATGCCCCTGTCCCTGGGTTGTATTATATACCGGTAGTGGGGGTCTGCAATGCCTCTGTCCCTGGGTTATGTTATATACTGGTAGTGGGGGGTATGCAATGCCTCCGTCCCTGGGTTGTATTATATACCGGTAGTGGGGGTCTGCAATGCCTCCGTCCCTGGGTTGTATTATATACCGGTAGGGGGGTCTGCAATGCCTCCGTCCCTGGGTTGTATTATATACCGGTAGTGGGGGTCTGCAATGCCTCGTCCCTGGGTTGTATTATATACCGGTAGTGGGGGTCTGCAATGCCTCTCCCTGGTTTTGCAATGCCTCGCCGGTTTATTATATACCGGTAGTGGGGGTCTGCAATGCCTCCGTCCCTGGGTTGTATTATATACCGGTAGTTGGGGGTCTGCAATGCGTCCGTCCCTGGGTTGTATTATATACCGGTAGATGGGGGTCTGCAATGCCTCCGTCCCTGGGTTATATTATATACCGGTAGTTGGGGGTCTGCAATGCCTCCGTCCCTGGGTTGTATTATATACCGGTAGTGGGGGGTCTGCAATGCCTCTGTCCCTGGGTTATATTATATACCGGTAGTGGGGGGTCTGCAATGCCTCCGTCCCTGGGTTGTATTATATACCAGTAGTAGGGGGTCTGCAATGCCTCCCTCCCTGGGTTGTATTATATACCAGTAGTGGGGGGTCTGCAATGCCCTGTCCCTGGTTATTATATACCGGTAGTGGGGGGTCTGCAATGCCCGTCCCTGGGTTGTATTATATACCGGTAGTGGGGGTCTGCAATGCCTCCGTCCCTGGGTTGTATTATATACCGGTAGTGGGGGTCTGCAATGCCTCCGTCCCTGGTTGTATTATATACCGGTAGTGGGGGTCTGCAATGCCTCCGTCCCTGGGTTGTATTATATACCGGTAGTGGGGGTCTGCAATGCCTCCGTCTCTGGGTTATATTATATACCGGTAGTGGGGGGTCTGCATTGCCTCCGTCCCTGGGTTGTTTTATATACCGGTAGTGGGGGTCTGCAATGCCTCCGTCCCTGGGTTGTATTATATACAGGTAGTGGGGGGTCTGCAATGCATCTGTCCCTGGGTTGTATTATATACAGGTACTGGTGGGTCTGCAATGCCTCCGTCCCTGGGTGGTATTATATACCGGTAGTGGGGGTCTGCAATGCCCCTGTCCCTGGGTTGTATTATATACCGGTAGTGGGGGTCTGCAATGCCTCCATCCCTGGGTTGTATTATATACCGGTAGTGGGGGTCTGCAATGCCTCCGTCCCTGGGTTATATTATATACCGGTAGTGGGGGGTCTGCATTGCCTCCGTCCCTGGGTTGTTTTATATACCGGTAGTGGGGGTCTGCAATGCCTCCGTCCCTGGGTTGTATTATATACAGGTAGTGGGGGGTCTGCAATGCATCTGTCCCTGGGTTGTATTATATACAGGTACTGGTGGGTCTGCAATGCCTCCGTCCCTGGGTTGTATTATATACCGGTAGTGGGGGTCTGCAATGCCCCTGTCCCTGGGTTGTATTATATACCGGTAGTGGGGGTCTGCAATGCCTCATTCCATGGGTTGTATTATATACCGGTAGTGGGGGTCTGCAATGCCTCTGTCCCTGGGTTGTATTATATACCGGTAGTGGGGGTCTGCAATGCCTCTGTCCCTGGGTTGTATTATATACCGGTAGTGGGGGTCTGCAATGCCTCTGTCCCTGGGTTGTATTATATACCGGTAGTGTCTTTGGAATGACATTAAAACCCATGAAGAGATTGGGTTGATATTTTGTTGACCTCATATTGAAACATATCTTGAAAATCTTCTATTACGGGACTATTGGTCAAGTTGACATGACATTTTATTGTGGCCATTTCTTTCCTACTGTGGTATCTCACAAAATTGCAAATATCTTGTTTTGTTGATCCAGCATATTCCGGGAGCGTGTGTGGTTATACTTGTTTTGTTGATCCAGCATATTCCGGGAGCTTGTGTGGTTATACTTGTTTTGTTGATCCAGCATATTCCGGGAGCGTGTGTGGTTATACTTGTTTTGTTGATCCAGCATATTCCGGGAGCTTGTGTGGTTATACTTGTTTTGTTGATCCTGCATATTCCGGGAGCGTGTGTGGTTATACTTGGTTTCACCAGTACATGAAAATTAAGCTACTCGAGGTAAAACATACCAGGTGTATACCTTAGTAAACCATGTTTTTCATGTATATATTATCACCGATTCGATTTATTTCAGACGTGGCTATCCAGCACAACCATTAAATGGTCCAAGTTTTTGCCAACATGAATATGTCTACCAACCTTAGTGCAGTCAGATCGTTTCTCAAATCATCACTTGGAACAATACTTAAGAACACTTGGAACATGCCTTTAGAACACTTGGAACATTCCTTTAGAACACACCTTTAGAACACTTGGATGTGGAAGTCGTGATAGCGCAGTGGATGCGCGTTCGCTTCAGGTGCGAAAGGTCCGGAGTTCGAACCCCACTGGAGCCGTTACGATTGTGCCCTTAGGCAAGGCATTTAAATTCCACGTTGCCTCTTCTCTCTCCCTCGTGGCGATGGATTCCATCAGGAATGAGGTCTCGAGAGTGATTTATATAAGTTGAAATAACTTGTTTCGCAATCGAGCTAAAATAAATTTGTATAAACTAGAACACTTGGAACATGCCTTTAGAACACTTGGAACATGTCTTTAGAATGCTTGGAACATGCCTTTAGAATGCTTGGAACATGTCTTTAGAATGCTTGGAACATGCCTTTAGAATGCTTGGAACATGCCTTTAGAATGCTTGGAACATGCCTTTAGAATGCTTGGAACATGCCTTTAGAATGCTTGGAACATGCCTTTAGAATGCTTGGAACATGTCTTTAGAATGCTTGGAACATGCCTTTAGAATGCTTGGAACATGCCTTTAGAACACTTGGAACATGCCTTTAGAACGTTTGGAACATGTCTTTAGAACACTTGGAACATGTCTTTAGCATGCTTGGAACATGTCTTTAGAATGCTTGGAACATGCCTTTAGAACGCTTGGAACATGCCTTTAGAACACTTGGAACATGTCTTTAGAATGCTTGGAACATGCCTTAGAACACTTGCAGGACAGTGATATTTTACCCATATACATTAGACAAACAAGCATCAATGAGTATGGTTATACTTTAGACTGAGGTGTTTATGTGCTATGCAACGGCACACCTACAAAACAACTAGGTAATGTCCGCATCATATTTGTTAGAAATTGTAAATTTGATAGACTGATGATGACCTAACAGTATAAAGCACAGATAGGCATAAAGAGTACTGCGCCCCACCAGTGAACACGTTAGTTTTTATTTAGTTTAAACATATTTTATTCGGATCAAATACATATATAAACACAATTCTTATACATTGGAACCGATATGGGTCGAGAAACAAGCTTAAAGCTTATATGAATCCCTTCCCATGTTGGAGTACGTTTAAATGGTACAAAATGCTTGGCGAATAGTAATGGCGAGTTTATGTGTTCAGTATATACCATATAAATTGTAGAGAAACTATTGAATATTTAACAGCAGTGGCAAATATTTGGACTTGATTTTACTAAACGTCCGCATATATTTACAGCATCGTTATTGTAATTTTAATGTAGCAATACGGAAACGTTATATCCAAATATGTAAAATATCAAAAAACAATCTGGTATTGTCACACGACGGGCCGGGACCAAAACGGAGAGAACCCCCACGTTCACCTAGGTATCGAAACGTTTTGTTGCTGCAATATAGCTCTGGACATTCAGGAGTTTTTATTTATGATGTATTAAGCAAAAAGGTTACATAAGTTGGGTGCATACAATTGGCTTTATTTTTATATGTTTCTTTTTTCACTAAATAGGTTAGATATACACATGTATGTATACCTAACATTACTATTGTATGTAATGTTTTAATTAAGATATGTATTTTACAAAATATGGTATGAAATCACCAGTGTAAGATCCTTTTATCACATCACCATAGTAATAACAACCATAAATGATTTCCAGTATATTTTCGAGCATTATTACATTAGGCTGCATCCGTATGCCGTAGTAAATAGTCCCGGATAATCAAACAGCAGACATATCTCTAGCATGTGGGTGTGTTGGACTATAGATACAAGAATGTTGGGGGTTTATGGACAGGAGCTTGTATCTCTAGCATGTGGGTGTGCTGGACTATAGATACAAGAATGTTGGTGGTTTATGGACAGGAGCTTGTATCTCTAGCATGTGGGTGTGCTGGACTATAGATACAAGAATGTTGGGGGTTTATGGACAGGAGCTTGTATCTCTAGCATGTGGGTGTGTTGGACTATATATACAAGAATGTTGGGGGTTTATGGACAGGAGCTTGTATCTCTAGCATGTGGGTGTGTTGGACTATAGATACAAGAATGTTGGGGGTTTATGGACAGGAGCTTGTATCTCTAGCATGTGGGTGTGTTGGACTATAGATACAAGAATGTTGGGGGTTTATGGACAGGAGCTTGTATCTCTAGCATGTGGGTGTGTTGGACTATAGATACAAGAATGTTGGGGGTTTATGGACAGGAGCTTGTATCTCTAGCAGGGGTGTGCTGGACTATAGATACAAGAATGTTGGTGGTTTATGGACAGGAGCTTGTATCTCTAGCATGTGGGTGTGCTGGACTATAGATACAAGAATGTTGGGGGTTTATGGACAGGAGCTTGTATCTCTAGCATGTGGGTGTTTGGACTATATATACAAGAATGTTGGGGGTTATGGACAGGAGGGTGTGCTGGACTATAGATACAAGAATGTTGGGGGTTTATGGACAGGAGCTTGTATCTCTAGCATGTGGGTGTGTTGGACTATAGATACAAGAATGTTGGGGGTTTATGGACAGGAGGGTGTGCTGGACTATAGATACAAGAATGTTGGTGGTTTATGGACAGGAGCTTGTATCTCTAGCATGTGGGTGTGTTGGACTATAGATACAAGAATGTTGGGGGTTTATGACAGGAGTGTGCTGGACTATAGATACAAGAATGTTGGGGGTTTATGGACAGGAGCTTGTATCTCTAGCATGTGGGTGTGTTGGACTATAGATACAAGAATGTTGGGGGTTTATGGACAGGAGCTTGTATCTCTAGCATGTGGGTGTGCTGGACTATAGATACAAGAATGTTGGGGGTTTATGGACAGGAGCTTGTATCTCTAGCATGTGGGTGTGACTATATATACAAGAATGTTGGGGGTTATGGACAGGAGGGTGTGCTGGACTATAGATACAAGAATGTTGGGGGTTTATGGACAGGAGCTTGTATCTCTAGCATGTGGGTGTGTTGGACTATAGATACAAGAATGTTGGGGGTTTATGGACAGGAGCTTGTATCTCTAGCATGTGGGTGTGTTGGACTATATATACAAGAATGTTGGGGGTTTATGGACAGGAGCTTGTATCTCTAGCATGTGGGTGTGTTGGACTATAGATACAAGAATGTTGGGGGTTTATGGACAGGAGCTTGTATCTCTAGCATGTGGGTGTGTTGGACTATAGATACAAGAATGTTGGGGGTTTATGGACAGGAGGGTGTGCTGGACTATAGATACAAGAATGTTGGGGGTTTATGGACAGGAGCTTGTATCTCTAGCATGTGGGTGTGTTGGACTATAGATACAAGAATGTTTGGGGGGTTTATGGACAGGAGCTTGTATCTCTAGCATGTGGGTGTGTTGGACTATAGATACAAGAATGTTGGGGGTTTATGGACAGGAGCTTGTATCTCTAGCATGTGGGTGTGCTGGACTATAGATACAAGAATGTTGGGGGTTTATGGACAGGAGCTTGTATCTCTAGCATGTGGGTGTGCTGGACTATAGATACAAGAATGTTGGGGGTTTATGGACAGGAGCTTGTATCTCTAGCATGTGGGTGTGTTGGACTATAGATACAAGAATGTTGGGGGTTTATGGACAGGAGCTTGTATCTCTAGCATGTGGGTGTGTTGGACTATATATACAAGAATGTTGGGGGTTTATGGACAGGAGCTTGTATCTCTAGCATGTGGGTGTGTTGGACTATAGATACAAGAATGTTGGGGGTATGTGGTTATGGACAGGAGCTTGTATCTCTAGCATGTGGGTGTGTTGGACTATAGATACAAGAATGTTGGGGGTTTATGGACAGGAGCTTGTATCTCTAGCATGTGCTGGACTATAGATACAAGAATGTTGGGGGTTTATGGACAGGAGCTTGTATCTCCAGCATGGGCTGGACTATAGATACAAGAATGTTGGGGGTTTATGGACAGGAGCTTGTATCTCTAGCATGTGGGTGTGCTGGACTATAGATACAAGAATGTTGGGGGTTTATGGACAGGAGCTTGTATCTCTAGCATGTGGGTGTGTTGGACTATATATACAAGAATGTTGGGGGTTTATGGACAGGAGCTTGTATCTCTAGCATGTGGGTGTGTTGGACTATAGATACAAGAATGTTGGGGGTTTATGGACAGGAGCTTGTATCTCTAGCATGTGGGTGTGTTGGACTATAGATACAAGAATGTTGGGTTTATGGACAGGAGCTTGTATCTCTAGCATGTGGTGTGTTGGACTATATATACAAGAATGTTGGGGGTTGGGGTGTGCTGGACTATAGATACAAGAATGTTGGGGTTTATGGACAGGAGCTTGTATCTCTAGCATGTGGGTGTGTTGGACTATAGATACAAGAATGTTGGGGGTTTATGGACAGGAGGGTGTGCTGGACTATAGATACAAGAATGTTGGGGTTTATGGACAGGAGCTTGTATCTCTAGCATGTGGGTGTGTTGGACTATAGATACAAGAATGTTGGGGGTTTATGGACAGGAGCTTGTATCTCTAGCATGTGGGTGTGTTGGACTATAGATACAAGAATGTTGGGGGTTTATGGACAGGAGCTTGTATCTCTAGCATGTGGGTGTGTGGACTATAGATACAAGAATGTTGGGGGTTTATGGACAGGAGCTTGTATCTCTAGCATGTGGGTGTGTTGGACTATAGATACAAGAATGTTGGGGGTTTATGGACAGGAGCTTGTATCTCTAGCATGTGGGTGTGTTGGACTATAGATACAAGAATGTTGGGGTTTATGGACAGGAGCTTGTATCTCTAGCATGTGGGTGTGTTGGACTATAGATACAAGAATGTTGGGGGTTTATGGACAGGAGCTTGTATCTCTAGCATGTGGGTGTGTTGGACTATAGATACAAGAATGTTGGGGTTTATGGACAGGAGCTTGTATCTCCAGCATGTGGGTGTTTGGACTATAGATACAAGAATGTTGGGGGTTTATGGACAGGAGCTTGTATCTCTAGCATGTGGGTGTGCTGGACTATATATACAAGAATGTTGGGGGTTTATGGACAGGAGCTTGTATCTCTAGCATGTGGGTGTGTTGGACTATAATACAAGAATTGACTATAGATACAAGAATGTTGGGGGTTTATGGACAGGAGCTTGTATCTCTAGCATGTGGGTGTGTTGGACTATATATACAAGAATGTTGGGGTGGGGGTTTATGGACAGGAGCTTGTATCTCTAGCATGTGGGTGTGTTGGACTATAGATACAAGAATGTTGGGGGTTTATGGACAGGAGCTTGTATCTCTAGCAGTGGGTGTGTTGGACTATAGATACAAGAATGTTGGGGGTTTATGGACAGGAGCTTGTATCTCTAGCATGTGGGTGTGCTGGACTATAGATACAAGAATGTTGGGGGTTTATGGACAGGAGCTTGTATCTCTAGCATGTGGGTGTGCTGGACTATAGATACAAGAATGTTGGGGGTTTATGGACAGGAGCTTGTATCTCTAGCATGTGGGTGTGTTGGACTATAGATACAAGAATGTTGGGGGTTTATGGACAGGAGCTTGTATCTCTAGCATGTGGGTGTGCTGGACTATAGATACAAGAATGTTGGGGGTTTATGGACAGGAGCTTGTATCTCTAGCATGTGGGTGTGTTGGACTATAGATACAAGAATGTTGGGGGTTATGGACAGGAGGGTGTGCTGGACTATAGATACAAGAATGTTGGGGGTTTATGGACAGGAGCTTGTATCTCTAGCATGTGGGTGTGTTGGACTATAGATACAAGAATGTTGGGGGTTATGGACAGGAGTTATGGACAGGAGCTTGTATCTCTAGCATGTGGGTGTGTTGGACTATAGATACAAGAATGTTGGGGGTTTATGGACAGGAGCTTGTATCTCTAGCATGTGGGTGTGTTGGACTATAGATACAAGAATGTTGGGGGTTTATGGACAGGAGCTTGTATCTCTAGCATGTGGGTGTGTTGGACTATAGATACAAGAATGTTGGGGGTTTATGGACAGGAGCTTGTATCTCCAGCATGTGGGTGTGTTGGACTATAGATACAAGAATGTTGGGGGTTTATGGACAGGAGCTTGTATCTCTAGCATGTGGGTGTGTTGGACTATAGATACAAGAATGTTGGGGGTTTATGGACAGGAGCTTGTATCTCCAGCATGTGGGTGTGTTGGACTATAGATACAAGAATGTTGGGGGTTTATGGACAGGAGCTTGTATCTCTAGCATGTGGGTGTGTGGACTATAGATACAAGAATGTTGGGGGTTTATGGACAGGAGCTTGTATCTCTAGCATGTGGGTGTGTGGACTATAGATACAAGAATGTTGGGGGTTTATGGACAGGAGCTTGTATCTCTAGCATGTGGGTGTGTTGGACTATAGATACAAGAATGTTGGGGGTTTATGGACAGGAGCTTGTATCTCTAGCATGTGGGTGTGTTGGACTATAGATACAAGAATGTTGGGGTTTATGGACAGGAGCTTGTATCTCTAGCATGTGGGTGTGTTGGACTATAGATACAAGAATGTTGGGGGTTTATGGACAGGAGCTTGTATCTCTAGCATGTGGGTGTGTTGGACTATAGATACAAGAATGTTGGGGTTTATGGACAGGAGCTTGTATCTCTAGCATGTGGGTGTGTTGGACTATAGATACAAGAATGTTGGGGGTTTATGGACAGGAGCTTGTATCTCTAGCATGTGGGTGTGTTGGACTATAGATACAAGAATGTTGGGGGTTTATGGACAGGAGCTTGTATCTCTAGCATGTGGGTGTGTTGGACTATAGATACAAGAATGTTGGGGGTTTATGGACAGGAGCTTGTATCTCTAGCATGTGGGTGTGTGGACTATAGATACAAGAATGTTGGGGGTTTATGGACAGGAGCTTGTATCTCTAGCATGTGGGTGTGTTGGACTATATATACAAGAATGTTGGGGGTTTATGGACAGGAGCTTGTATCTCTAGCATGTGGGTTGTTGACTATATATACAGGGTGTGCTGGACTATAGATACAAGAATGTTGGGGGTTTATGGACAGGAGCTTGTATCTCTAGCATGGTGGACTATAATACAAGAATGTTGGGGTTTATGGACAGGAGGGTGTGCTGGACTATAGATACAAGAATGTTGGGGGTTTATGGACAGGAGCTTGTATCTCTAGCATGTGGGTGTGTTGGACTATAGATAAGTGTGCTGGACTATAATACAAGAATGTTGGGGGTTTATGGACAGGAGCTTGTATCTCTAGCATGTGGGTGTGTTGGACTATATATACAAGAATGTTGGGGGTTATGACAGGAGGGTGTGCTGGACTATAGATACAAGAATGTTGGGTTTATGGACAGGAGCTTGTATCTCTAGCATGTGGGGTGTTGGACTATAGATACAAGAATGTTGGGGGTTATGACAGTGTGCTGCTATAGATACAAGATGGGAGAATGTTGGGGGTTTATGGACAGGAGCTTGTATCTCTAGCATGTGGTGTGTTGGACTATAGATACAAGAGTGTCTATAGATACAGAATGTTGGGGGTTTATGGACAGGAGCTTGTATCTCTAGCATGTGGGTGTGCTGGACTATAGATACAAGAATGTTGGGGGTTTATGGACAGGAGCTTGTATCTCCAGCATGTGGGTGTGTTGGACTATAGATACAAGAATGTTGGGGGTTTATGGACAGGAGCTTGTATCTCTAGCATGTGGGTGTGCTGGACTATAGATACAAGAATGTTGGGGTTTATGGACAGGAGCTTGTATCTCTAGCATGTGGGTGTGTTGGACTATAGATACAAGAATGTTGGGGGTTATGGACAGGAGGGTTGCTGACTATAGATACAAGGGGGGTTATGGACAGGAGCTTGTATCTCTAGCATGTGGGTGTGTTGGACTATAGATACAAGAATGTTGGGGGTTTATGGACAGGAGCTTGTATCTCTAGCATGTGGGTGTGTTGACTATAGATACAAGAATGTTGGGGGTTTATGGACAGGAGCTTGTATCTCTAGCATGTGGGTGTGTGTTGGACTATAGATACAAGAATGTTGGGGGTTTATGGACAGGAGCTTGTATCTCTAGCATGTGGGTGTGCTGGACTATAGATACAAGAATGTTGGGGGTTTATGGACAGGAGCTTGTATCTCTAGCATGTGGGTGTGTTGGACTATAGATACAAGAATGTTGGGGGTTTATGGACAGGAGCTTGTATCTCTAGCATGTGGGTGTGCTGGACTATATATACAAGAATGTTGGGGTTTATGGACAGGAGCTTGTATCTCTAGCATGTGGGTGTGTTGGACTATATATACAAGAATGTTGGGGGTTTATGGACAGGAGCTTGTATCTCTAGCATGTGGGTGTGCTGGACTATAGATACAAGAATGTTGGTGGTTTATGGACAGGAGCTTGTATCTCTAGCATGTGGGTGTGCTGGACTATAGATACAAGAATGTTGGGGGTTTATGGACAGGAGCTTGTATCTCTAGCATATGGGTGTGCTGACTATAGATACAAGAATGTTGGGGGTTTATGGACAGGAGCTTGTATCTCTAGCATGTGGGTGTGTGGACTATAGATACAAGAATGTTGGGGGTTTATGGACAGGAGCTTGTATCTCTAGCATGTGGGTGTTTGGACTATATATACAAGAATGTTGGGGGTTTATGGACAGGAGCTTGTATCTCTAGCATGTGGGTGTGTTGTGGACTATAGATACAAGAATGTTGGGGGTTTATGGACAGGAGCTTGTATCTCTAGCATGTGCTGACTATAGATACAAGAATGTTGGGGGTTTATGGACAGGAGCTTGTATCTCTAGCATGTGGGGGTTGGACTATAGATACAAGAATGTTGGGGGTTTATGGACAGGAGGGTGTGTTGGACTATAGATACAAGAATGTTGGGGTTTATGGACAGGAGCTTGTATCTCTAGCATGTGGGTGTGTTGGACTATAGATAGACTATAATACAAGAATGTTGGGGGTTTATGGACAGGAGCTTGTATCTCTAGCATGTGGGTGTGTTGGACTATATATACAAGAATGTTGTGGACTATAGATACAAGAATGTTGGGGTTTATGGACAGGAGCTTGTATCTCTAGCATGTGGGTGTGTTGGACTATAATACAAGAATTTAAAAGTGTGCTGGACTATAGATACAAGAATGTTGGGGGTTTATGGACAGGAGCTTGTATCTCTAGCATGAGGTGGACTATAGATACAAGAATGTTGGTGGTTTATGGACAGGAGGGTGTGCTGGACTATAGATACAAGAATGTTGGGGGTTTATGGACAGGAGCTTGTATCTCTAGCATGTGGGGTGACTATAATACAAGAATGTTGGGGTTATGACAGAGGGTTGTTGGACTATAGATACAAGAATGTTGGGGGTTTATGGACAGGAGCTTGTATCTCTAGCATGTGGGTGTGACTATAATAAGACTATAATACAAGAATGTTGGGGGTTTATGGACAGGAGCTTGTATCTCTAGCATGTGGGTGTGTTGGACTATATATACAAGATGTTGGGGGTGGACTATAGATACAAGAATGTTGGGGTTTATGGACAGGAGCTTGTATCTCTAGCATGTGGGTGTGTTGGACTATATATACAAGAATGTTGGGGGTTATGGACAGGGTGTGCTGGACTATAGATACAAGAATGTTGGGGGTTTATGGACAGGAGCTTGTATCTCTAGCATGTGGGTGTGTTGGACTATAGATACAAGAATGTTGGGGGTTTATGGACAGGAGCTTGTATCTCCAGCATGTGCTGGACTATAGATACAAGAATGTTGGTGGTTTATGGACAGGAGCTTGTATCTCTAGCATATGGGTGTGACTATATATACAAGAATGTTGGGGGTTTATGGACAGGAGCTTGTATCTCTAGCATGTGGGTGTGTTGGACTATATATACAAGAATGTTGGGGGTTTATGGACAGGAGCTTGTATCTCTAGCATGTGGGTGTGTTGGACTATATATACAAGAATGTTGGGGGTTTATGGACAGGAGCTTGTATCTCTAGCATGTGGGTGTGTTGGACTATAGATACAAGAATGTTGGGGGTTTATGGACAGGAGCTTGTATCTCTAGCATGTGGGTGTGTGGACTATAGATACAAGAATGTTGGGGTTTATGGACAGGAGCTTGTATCTCTAGCATATGGGTGTGTTGGACTATAGATACAAGAATGTTGGGGTTTATGGACAGGAGCTTGTATCTCTAGCATGTGGTGTGTGGACTATAATACAAGAATGTTGGTTAACAGGAGGGTGTGCTGGACTATAGATACAAGAATGTTGGGGTTTATGGACAGGAGCTTGTATCTCTAGCATGTGGGTGTGTTGGACTATAGATACAAGAATGTTGGGGGTTTATGGACAGGAGCTTGTATCTCTAGCATGTGGGTGTGTTGGACTATAGATACAAGAATGTTGGGGGTTTATGGACAGGAGCTTGTATCTCTAGCATGTGGGTGTGTTGGACTATAGGGTGTGGACTATATATACAAGAATGTTGGGGGTTTATGGACAGGAGCTTGTATCTCTAGCATGTGGGGTGAGGGTGTGCTGGACTATAGATACAAGAATGTTGGGGTTTATGGACAGGAGCTTGTATCTCTAGCATGTGGGTGTGTTGGTGTGCTGACTATAGATACAAGAATGTTGGGGGTTTATGGACAGGAGCTTGTATCTCTAGCATGTGGGTGTGTTGGACTATAGATACAAGAATGTTGGGGGTTTATGGACAGGAGCTTGTATCTCTAGCATGTGGGTGTGCTGGACTATAGATACAAGAATGTTGGGGGTTTATGGACAGGAGCTTGTATCTCTAGCATGTGGTGTGTTGGACTATATATACAAGAATGTTGGGGGTTTATGGACAGGAGCTTGTATCTCTAGCATGTGGGTGTTGGACTATAATACAAGAATGTTGGGGTTTATGGACAGAGCTTGTATCTCTAGCATGTGGGGTTGGACTATACTATAGATACAAGAATGTTGGGGGTTTATGGACAGGAGCTTGTATCTCCAGCATGTGGGTGTGTTGGACTATAGATACAAGAATGTTGGGGGTTTATGGACAGGAGCTTGTATCTCTAGCATTGGGTGTGCTGGACTATAGATACAAGAATGTTGGTGGTTTATGGACAGGAGCTTGTATCTCTAGCATGTGGGTGTGCTGGACTATAGATACAAGAATGTTGGGGGTTTATGGACAGGAGCTTGTATCTCTAGCATGTGGGTGTGTTGGACTATAGATACAAGAATGTTGGGGGTTTATGGACAGGAGCTTGTATCTCCAGCATGTGGGTGTGTTGGACTATAGATACAAGAATGTTGGGGGTTTATGGACAGGAGCTTGTATCTCCAGCATGTGGGTGTGCTGGACTATAGATACAAGAATGTTGGGGTTTATGGACAGGAGCTTGTATCTCTAGCATGTGGGTGTGTTGGACTATAGATACAAGAATGTTGGGGGTTTATGGACAGGAGGGTGTGCTGGACTATATATACAAGGTTGGGGGTTATGGACAGGAGCTTGTATCTCTAGCATGTGGGTGTGTTGGACTATAGATACAAGAATGTTGGGGTTTATGGACAGGAGCTTGTATCTCTAGCTGTAGTGTGCTGGACTATAGATACAAGAATGTTGGTGGTTTATGGACAGGAGCTTGTATCTCTAGCATGTGGGTGTGTTGGACTATATATACAAGAATGTTGGGGGTTTATGGACAGGAGCTTGTATCTCTAGCATGTGGGTGTGTTGGACTATAGATACAAGAATGTTGGGGGTTTATGGACAGGAGCTTGTATCTCTAGCATGTGGGTGTGTTGGACTATAGATACAAGAATGGGGGGTTTATGGACAGGAGCTTGTATCTCTAGCATGTGGGTGTGCTGGACTATAGATACAAGAATGTTGGTGGTTTATGGACAGGAGGGTGTGTGGACTATATATACAAGAATGTTGGGGGTAGCTTGTATCTCTAGCATTGGGTGTGTTGGACTATAGATACAAGAATTTGGGGGTTATGACAGGGTTATGGACAGGAGCTTGTATCTCTAGGGTTTAGACAGGAGCTTGTATCTCTAGCATGTGGGTGTGTTGGACTATAATACGAGGGTGTGCTGGACTATAGATACAAGAATGTTGGGGGTTTATGGACAGGAGCTTGTATCTCTAGCATGTGGGTGTGTTGGACTATAGATACAAGAATGTTGGGGGTTTATGGACAGGAGCTTGTATCTCCAGCATGTGGGTGTGTTGGACTATAGATACAAGAATGTTGGGGGTTTATGGACAGGAGCTTGTATCTCTAGCATGTGGGTGTGTGGACTATATATACAAGAATGTTGGGGGTTTATGGACAGGAGCTTGTATCTCTAGCATGTGGGTGTTTGGACTATAGATACAAGAATGTTGGGGGTTTATGGACAGGAGCTTGTATCTCTAGCATGTGGGTGTGTGGACTATATATACAAGAATGTTGGGGTTTATGGACAGGAGCTTGTATCTCTAGCATGTGGGTGTGTTGGACTATAGATACAAGAATGTTGGGGTTTATGGACAGGAGCTTGTATCTCTAGCATGTGGTGTGTTGGACTATAATACAAGAATTTGGGGTGTGCTGGACTATAGATACAAGAATGTTGGGGTTTATGGACAGGAGCTTGTATCTCTAGCATGTGGGTGTGTTGGACTATAGATACAAGAATGTTGGGGGTTTATGGACAGGAGCTTGTATCTCTAGCATGTGTTGGACTATAATACAAGAATGTTGGGGGTTTATGGACAGAGCTTGTATCTCTAGCATGTGGGTGTGTGGACTATAGATACAAGAATGTTGGGGGTTTATGGACAGGAGCTTGTATCTCTAGCATGTGGGTGTGTTGGACTATAGATACAAGAATGTTGGGGGTTTATGGACAGGAGCTGTATCTCAGCAAATTGTATCTCCAGCATGTGGGTGTGTTGGACTATAGATACAAGAATGTTGGGGGTTTATGGACAGGAGCTTGTATCTCTAGCATGTGGGTGTGTTGGACTATAGATACAAGAATGTTGGGGGTTATGGACAGGAGGGTGTGCGGGGTTATGGACAGGAGCTGATCTCAGCATGTTGGACTATAGATACAAGAATGTTGGGGGTATGACGTTATGGACAGGAGCTTGTATCTCTAGCATGTGGGTGTGTTGGACTATAGATACAAGAATGTTGGGGGTTTATGGACAGGAGCTTGTATCTCTAGCATGTGCTGGACTATAGATACAAGAATGTTTGGGGTTTATGGACAGGAGCTTGTATCTCTAGCTATGGTGTCTGGACTATAGATACAAGAATGTTGGTGGTTTATGGACAGGAGCTTGTATCTCTAGCATGTGGGTGTGTTGGACTATAGATACAAGAATGTTGGGGGTTTATGGACAGGAGCTTGTATCTCTAGCATGTGGGTGTGTTGGACTATAGATACAAGAATGTTGGTGGTTTATGGACAGGAGCTTGTATCTCTAGCATGTGGGTGTGTTGGACTATAGATACAAGAATGGGGGGTTTATGGACAGGAGCTTGTATCTCTAGCATGTGGGTGTGTTGGACTATAGATACAAGAATGTTGGGGGTTTATGGACAGGAGCTTGTATCTCTAGCAGGTGTGTTGGACTATAGATACAAGAATACTATAAATGTTGGGGTTTATGGACAGGAGCTTGTATCTCCAGCATGAGGGTGTGCTGGACTATAGATACAAGAATGTTGGGTTTATGGACAGGATTAATTGTGACTTAATACAAAATGGGGGGTTTATGGACAGGAGCTTGTATCTCTAGATGTGGGTGTGCTGGACTATAGATACAAGAATGTTGGGGGTTTATGGACAGGAGCTTGTATCTCTAGCATGTGGGTGTGTTGGACTATAGATACAAGAATGTTGGGGGTTTATGGACAGGAGCTTGTATCTCTAGCATGTGGGTGTGTTGGACTATAGATACAAGAATGTTGGGGTTTATGGACAGGAGGGTGTGCTGGACTATAGATACAAGAATGTTGGGGGTTTATGGACAGGAGCTTGTATCTCTAGCATGTGGGTGTGTTGGACTATATATACAAGAATGTTGGGGGTTTATGGACAGGAGCTTGTATCTCTAGCATGTGGGTGTTGGACTATATATACAAGAATGTTGGGGGTTTATGGACAGGAGCTTGTATCTCTAGCATGTGGGTGTGCTGGACTATAGATACAAGAATGTTGGGGGTTTATGGACAGGAGCTTGTATCTCTAGCATGTGGGTGTGTTGGACTATATATACAAGAATGTTGGGGGTTGAGGTTATGGACAGGAGCTTGTATCTCTAGCATGTGGGTGTGTTGGACTATAGATACAAGAATGTTGGGGGTTTATGGACAGGAGCTTGTATCTCAGCATGTGTATATAAAGAATGTGGAACAAGTGTGCTGGACTATAGATACAAGAATGTTGGGGTTTATGGACAGGAGCTTGTATCTCTAGCGTATGTGTGCTGGACTATAGATACAAGAATGTTGGGGGTTTATGGACAGGAGCTTGTATCTCTAGCATGTGGGTGTGTTGGACTATAGATACAAGAATGTTGGGGGTTTATGGACAGGAGCTTGTATCTCTAGCATGTGGGTGTGTGACTATAGATACAAGAATGGGGGGTTTATGGACAGGAGCTTGTATCTCTAGCATGTGGGTGTGTTGGACTATATATACAAGAATGTTGGTGTGACTATAATACAAGAATGTTGGGGTTTATGGACAGGAGCTTGTATCTCTAGCATGTGGGTGTGTTGGACTATAGATACAAGAATGTTGGGGGTTTATGGACAGGAGCTTGTATCTCCAGCATGTGGGTGTGTGGACTATATATACAAGAATGTTGGGTTTATGGACAGGAGCTTAATCAGAATGTGTTATCAGGGTGTGCTGACTATAATACAAGAATGTTGTGTGTGGACTATAATACAAGAATGGGGGGTTTATGGACAGGAGCTTGTATCTCTAGCATGTGGGTGTGTTGGACTATATATACAAGAATGTTGGGGTTATGACAGGAGTGTGCTGGACTATAGATACAAGAATGTTGGGGGTTTATGGACAGGAGCTTGTATCTCTAGCATGTGGGTGTGTTGGACTATAGATACAAGAATGTTGGGGGTTTATGGACAGGAGCTTGTATCTCTAGCATGTGGGTGTGTTGGACTATATATACAAGAATGTTGGGGGTTTATGGACAGGAGCTTGTATCTCTAGCATGTGGGTGTGTTGGACTATAGATACAAGAATGTTGGGGGTTTATGGACAGGAGCTTGTATCTCCAGCATGTGGGTGTGTTGGACTATAGATACAAGAATGTTGGGGGTTTATGGACAGGAGCTTGTATCTCCAGCATGTGGGTGTGTGGACTATATATACAAGAATGTTGGTGGTTTATGGACAGGAGCCTATAGTCAGAATGTTATGGACAGGAGGGTGTGCTGGACTATAGATACAAGAATGTTGGTGGGTGTGACTAATCAGAATGGGGGGTTTATGGACAGGAGCTTGTATCTCTAGCATGTGGGTGTGTTGGACTATAGATACAAGAATGTTGGGGGTTTATGGACAGGAGGGTGTGCTGGACTATAGATACAAGAATGTTGGTGGTTTATGGACAGGAGCTTGTATCTCTAGCATGTGGGTGTGTTGGACTATAGATACAAGAATGTTTGGGTTTATGGACAGGAGCTTGTATCTCTAGCATGTGGGTGTGTGGACTATAGATACAAGAATGTTGTTTTGGACATTATACATCAAGAATTTGGGGTTGGGGTTATGGACAGGAGCTTGTATCTCTAGCATGTGGGTGTGTTGGACTATAGATACAAGAATGTTGGGGGTTTATGGACAGGAGCTTGTATCTCTAGCATGTGGGTGTGTTGGACTATAGATACAAGAATGTTGGGGGTTTATGGACAGGAGCTTGTATCTCTAGCATGTGGGTGTGTTGGACTATAGATACAAGAATGTTGGGGGTTTATGGACAGGAGCTTGTATCTCTAGCATGTGGGTGTGTTGGACTATAGATACAAGAATGTTGGGGGTTTATGGACAGGAGCTTGTATCTCTAGCATGTGGGTGTGCTGGACTATAGATACAAGAATGTTGGGGGTTTATGGACAGGAGCTTGTATCTCTAGCATGTGCTGGACTATAGATACAAGAATGTTGGGGGTTTATGGACAGGAGCTTGTATCTCTAGCATGTGGGTGTGTTGGACTATAGATACAAGAATGTTGGGGGTTTATGGACAGGAGCTTGTATCTCTAGCATGTGGGTGTGCTGGACTATAGATACAAGAATGTTGGGGGTTTATGGACAGGAGCTTGTATCTCTAGCATGTGGGTGTGACTATATATACAAGAATGTTGGGGGTTTATGGACAGGAGCTTGTATCTCCAGCATGTGCTGGACTATAGATACAAGAATGTTGGGGGTTTATGGACAGGAGCTTGTATCTCTAGCATGTGGGTGTGCTGGACTATAGATACAAGAATGTTGGTGGTTTATGGACAGGAGCTTGTATCTCTAGCATGTGGGTGTGCTGGACTATAGATACAAGAATGTTGGTGGTTTATGGACAGGAGCTTGTATCTCTAGCATGTGGGTGTGCTGGACTATAGATACAAGAATGTTGGGGGTTTATGGACAGGAGCTTGTATCTCTAGCATGTGCTGGACTATAGATACAAGAATGTTGGTGGTTTATGGACAGGAGCTTGTATCTCTAGCATGTGGGTGTGTTGGACTATAGATACAAGAATGTTGGGGGTTTATGGACAGGAGCTTGTATCTCTAGCATGTGGGTGTGTACTATAGATACAAGAATGGGTGTTTATGGACAGGAGCTTGTATCTCTAGCATGTGGGTGGTTGGACTATATATACAAGAATGTTGGGGGTTTATGGACAGGAGCTTGTATCTCTAGATGTGGGTGTGTAGACTATAGATACAAGAATGTTGGGGGTTTATACAGGAGCTTGTATCTCTAGCATGTGGGTGTGTTGGACTATAGATACAAGAATGTTGGGGGTTTATGGACAGGAGCTTGTATCTCTAGCATGTGGGTGTGTTGGACTATAGATACAAGAATGTTGGGGGTTTATGGACAGGAGCTTGTATCTCTAGCATGTGGGTGTGTTGGACTATAGATACAAGAATGTTGGGGTTTATGGACAGGAGCTTGTATCTCTAGCATGTGGGTGTGTTGGACTATAGATACAAGAATGTTGGGGGTTAATGGACAGGAGGGTGTGCTGGACTATAGATACAAGAATGTTGGGGGTTTATGGACAGGAGCTTGTATCTCTAGCATGTGGGTGTGCTGGACTATAGATACAAGAATGTTGGGGGTTTATGGACAGGAGCTTGTATCTCTAGCATGTGGGTGTGTTGGACTATATATACAAGAATGTTGGGGGTTATGGACAGGTGTGCTGACTATAGATACAAGAATGTTGGGGGTTTATGGACAGGAGCTTGTATCTCTAGCATGTGGGTGTGTTGGACTATAGATACAAGAATGTTGGGGGTTTATGGACAGGAGCTTGTATCTCCAGCATGTGGGTGTGTTGGACTATAGATACAAGAATGTTGGGGGTTTATGGACAGGAGCTTGTATCTCTAGCATGTGGGTGTGCTGGACTATAGATACAAGAATGTTGGGGGTTTATGGACAGGAGCTTGTATCTCTAGCATGTGGGTGTGTTGGACTATAGATACAAGAATGTTGGGGGTTTATGGACAGGAGCTTGTATCTCTAGCATGTGGGTGTGTTGGACTATAGATACAAGAATGTTGGGGGTTTATGGACAGGAGCTTGTATCTCTAGCATGTGGGTGTGTTGGACTATAGATACAAGAATGTTGGGGTTTATGGACAGGAGCTTGTATCTCTAGCATGTGGGTGTGTTGGACTATAGATACAAGAATGTTTGGGGTTTATGGACAGGAGCTTGTATCTCCAGCATGTGCTGGACTATAGATACAAGAATGTTGGTGGTTTATGGACAGGAGCTTGTATCTCTAGCATGTGGGTGTGTTGGACTATATATACAAGAATGTTGGGGGTTTATGGACAGGAGCTTGTATCTCTAGCATGTGGGTGTGTTGGACTATATATACAAGAATGTTGGGGGTTTATGGACAGGAGCTTGTATCTCTAGCATGTGGGTGTGTTGGACTATAGATACAAGAATGTTGGGGGTTTATGGACAGGAGCTTGTATCTCTAGCATGTGGGTGTGTTGGACTATATATACAAGAATGTTGGGGGTTTATGGACAGGAGCTTGTATCTCTAGCATGTGGGTGTGTTGGACTATAGATACAAGAATGTTGGGGGTTTATGGACAGGAGGGTGTGCTGGACTATAGATACAAGGTGGGGGTTTATGGACAGGAGCTTGTATCTCTAGCATGTGGGTGTGTTGGACTATAGATACAAGAATGTTGGGGGTTTATGGACAGGAGCTTGTATCTCCAGCATGTGCTGGACTATAGATACAAGAATGTTGGGGGTTTATGGACAGGAGCTTGTATCTCTAGCATGTGGGTGTGCTGGACTATAGATACAAGAATGTTGGGGGTTTATGGACAGGAGCTTGTATCTCTAGCATGTGGGCGTGTTGGACTATAGATACAAGAATGTTGGGGGTTTATGGACAGGAGCTTGTATCTCTAGCATGTGGGTGTGTTGGACTATAGA
>CM026402.1:52494842-52551522 GCA_014843695.1 Archivesica marissinica | reverse complement strand
ATACCTCTAACGTGAACAAACACATACCTCTAACGTGAACAAACACATACCTCTAACGTGAACAAACACATACCTCTAACGTGAACAAACACATACCTCTAACATGAACAAACACATACATCTAACGTGAACAAACACATACCTCTAACGTGAACAAACACATACCTCTAACGTGAACAAACACATACCTCTAACGTGAACAAAACACATACATCTAACGTGAACAAACACATACCTCTAACGTGAACAAACACATACCTCTAACGTGAACAAACACATACATCTAACGTGAACAAACACATACCTCTAACGTGAACAAACACATACCTCTAACGTGAACAAACACATACATCTAACGTGAACAAACACATACCTCTAACGTGAACAAACACATACCTCTAACGTGAACAAACACATACCTCTAACGTGAACAAACACATACCTCTAACGTGAACAAACACATACCTCTAACGTGAACAAACACATACCTCTAACGTGAACAAAACACATACCTCTAACGTGAACAAACACATACCTCTAACGTGAACAAACACATACCTCTAACGTGAACAAACACATACCTCTAACGTGAACAAACACATACCTCTAACGTGAACAAACACATACCTCTAACGTGAACAAACACATACCTCTAACGTGAACA
Source organism: Archivesica marissinica (assembly GCA_014843695.1). Classification (NCBI taxonomy): domain Eukaryota; kingdom Metazoa; phylum Mollusca; class Bivalvia; order Venerida; family Vesicomyidae; genus Archivesica; species Archivesica marissinica. Next base: position 52,550,858 of record CM026402.1, on the reverse strand, counting down.
AACACATACCTCTAACGTGAACAAACACATACCTCTAACGTGAACAAACACATACCTCTAACGTGAACAAACACATACCTCTAACGTGAACAAAACACATACCTCTAACGTGAACAAATACATACCTCTAACGTGAACAAACACATACCTCTAACGTGAACAAACACATACCTCTAACGTGAACAAACACATACCTCTAACGTGAACAAACACATACCTCTAACGTGAACAAACACATACCTCTAACGTGAACAAACACATACCTCTAACGTGAACAAACACATACATCTAACGTGAACAAACACATACCTCTAACGTGAACAAACACATACCTCTAACGTGAACAAACACATACCTCTAACGTGAACAAACACATACATCTAACGTGAACAAACACATACATCTAACGTGAACAAACACATACATCTAACGTGAACAAACACATACCTCTAACGTGAACAAACACATACCTCTAACGTGAACAAACACATACCTCTAACGTTACCGAGTCCTCCCCTGTGACGTTAGATACTAGTTTATTACAATATGGCACGAGTCATGCACATACACGGTTAATTAGCAGCTACCCTATACCTTATTTCACATTATTGGAATTGTCATTATTTCTCAATGAGGCCAAGATTAATGTAGAATAACAAGGATGCAATAGTCACTCTGAAATGATAATAAAGCCATTCTACCTTGTTCCAGACATAAACTATAGCATTTTAGTTAAGTTTAATCCCAACAAAACCGAAGTCATGTTCTTTTCACTCGGAAATATAGATCTTCCGTGCCTTCTTTTGATGACATTGCGCTGAGCTTTGTTGATGATCATAAACATTTAGGCCAGCGTTGGACACTCGCACTCGCCAACTCGCCATGGCGATGACGTTTTAGACTGGCGAGAAACTTTTACTACGCACTCGACATCGTGGCGAGATGTCTTATTTTATTTTTGTTTTTAATACTTTATTTGTTTATATTAATCACTCTCGTTGGCTCGGATGAAAGCGTATATGTGGTCATTCGTGTGGGAGGAAACCGGAGTACCCGGAGAAAACCCACCTGTCCGATCTGGCGACCATCGTACCATCTCGCTAACAACTGCGCTAATCGGACTGTCTTTGATACTAATGAATGACGCCAATGTGTTTATAGACTGTATTCTTCCGCCACATATTACAGTATACCCCACCTTCAGTTTGCAATGGCCTGACTTCTTATATCACATCTTTTCTACACATCAACTAGTCTGAAGACCTCTCAAGACACAAACAATATACAGTGCCTGTCACGTAAATGCATTTTGTACCAAAATGAACTATACATTAATTATCCGGACTACATTCGATCTCGGATGCACTTCCGCCTATTTACGTATATACAGCTGTATTGCTGTACAAATGTCAACCTGTCCACTGTACCCACCGTTATAATAACAGTACAAAACATGATATTGCAGACTGTGCGTGTAACGAGCTGTCTCTGTCACGTACAATACGTGCTTAGGATGAAATATCAATATATTCTATTCCAATACCTCGTTAACATTGTCCTCGGATATGATTGTATTGAGTACCAAGTCACATCAGACAATAGTTTTACAGAGACAAGTGTAACCAATGTCACCCTCTTGACCCACCCATACATAAACTATAAGCAATGTATCACGACATGCGAGTAATACACGAGCTTATGAATATCATGTTAATAGAACTGTTTAAAGCGACACTATAGCAGTTACCATTATGTGTCATTAAGCAAGGCATTTAAATTCCACATTGCCTATTCTCTCAACCTCGGTGCGATGGATTCCACCAAGAATGAGGTATCGAGAGTGATTAATATAAGTTGTAAGAACTTGTTTCGCAATAGAGCTAAAATAAATTTGTATAAACTAGAGCGACATTACATGGCAACTCACAAAGCAATGCACATCGAATGTATAAATAGCATTGCTACTACACATACTTCCTCAATAATTCTAACACTAACGTTCAATCATTAAACAGTAATTTCGCGGTCAACAGACTATGCAAAGTGAAAGTGGGGTTTCATATAACGGTCAGTCACGCTCCTGAATTGATGTGTGTATATTATTAGAGTATATATTAAACGCGTGATACTGTCGCTTTGGAGATATGTTAAATCGGACAAGTCTAAAAATAAATATGCACAGGCACAAATGTGAGACATAACGGTATATCTGTATCATTGGTGATGTGATTCTGGATACACTCGTTCTGTAGATTGAACTCTCTCTGTTAGAGGTCACACGAATATTGATAGGGCATAGTATATTGTTGAAAATAAATAACTGTTGAGTAACTGAACGTTTATTCCACTCAGATTCGGGTACATAAACAATTGTCCCTAATGCTGTATATACCCGTATCAATAAAGTGCACTATCCATAACTGTATGCAAATAACACTTAACTGAGACAGGTGAATTTGCACCAACTATATTATTCATGGCTGTTGACCCTATATACATTATTTTACTATGTCAACAACCGTCGTATGCGACGCTTGCTTATGAGGTAAAATACTCAGATTCTGTGAGAAATGCTTTGAAGACAAAAAGTATAGCATTCTAGTATAATAGGAAATTAAAGATGCAGTGTCGCTTTAAAGGAATTACACAAGCAAAACGTATGCGACGCTTGCCTATGAGTTAAAATACTCAGATTGTGTGACAAAGGCTTTGAATACATTCGCTTTAAAGGAATTACATAAATAAGACAATTGAAACATTTTTTGGACAATCGTAATGTTCCGAAAACAAAGTAAATCATTGACTATATACAGGACGGATAATTTTACTGATCGTTTCTTTATTTCCTCAATGTTTGGTATGATGTTTACCACAACAATACAATGCAGAGACACCACACAAAAACAATACATTCACGAGTATAGAAGCCAACATAATTATGTTATATACATTATTCATTGTGCAGCATTTCCATGCATACAACTACGATTCTAACATTACAAAGAAGCACTATTAATCAAGCTTGAAGTAACGAACAATGGCGGCAATAGGGAACACTAAATTATTTAAATTCCATTTATCATGTACAAGCTGGCAAGCAGAACCAAGGACAGACAGATAGTCACGGAGCTACAGTCGGGGGAGCGTGACATATCATCTTAAGACATGCATTCGAAGGCAAGCATAACCAAGGAAATACAGAGATTCCCGGGGTTACATTCGGGGGCATCCTACTGTATCTTAGACAAACATTCGAAGGCAAGAAGAACCAAGGACAGACAATGATGCCTGGATCTACAGAGTACTGACAGGGTGAGAGATAATGTTATACAATTATTCGAAGCCAGCAACACCAAGAACAGACACATATATCCGGATCTACAGACGGAGAAACGAGATTATTAAAAAATCCAGCAACACCAAGAACAGACAAAGATGTCCGGAGCAACAGAGAAACGAGATAACCTCAGACATACATTCGAGGGCAAGCAGCATCAAGGGCATGCAGAAACACCCGGAGATACAGATATGGGTGTGGAATCTCAGACAGACATCCCAGTGCAAGCAGCACCAAGGGCAGGCAGAAACGCACGGAGATACAGATATGGGTGTGGAATCTCAGACAGACATCCCAGTGCAAGCAGCACCAAGGGCAGGCAGAAACGCACGGAGATACAGATGCGGGTGGGGAATCTTAGACAGACATTCGAGAGCAAGCAGCACCAAGGACAGGCAGAAACGCCTGGAGATACAGATGTGGGTGGGGAATCTTAGACAGACATTCGAGGGCAAGCAGCACCAAGGACAGGCAGAAACGCCCGGAGATACATGTGTGGGTGGGGTATCTCAGACAGACATTCGAGGGCAAGCAGCACCAAGGGCATGCAGAAACGCCTGGAGATATAGATGTGGGTGGGGAATCTTAGACAGACATCCCAGTGCAAGCAGCATCAAGGACAGACAGAAACGCCCAAAGATACAGGTGTGGGTGGGGAATCTTAGACAGGCATTTGCAACTTTCTATCGTTGTTTTCTTGTAATTAATATATAACCCGGCCGATATATTGGTCAATTTTGGAAAGCTGTTGATATCCTGTACACAGAGAAGGGACATTCAATATATCGACTCAATATGCAACCAAATGCAGCATAGACACACCTCCGAAATTAGGGACCTCCGTGAGCGAATGGTGAAGGTTGTCATTGATTTTAAATAATTTGTCCCTCGTCGCTGTTGGTTCGGGTCCCACAACGGATGTCGGATTATTTCACATGGGAAAGTTATCTAGCTGGAGGGTCGGTTGTTAATAATAATAATAATAATAATAATACATACATACTTTATTTTACGAGAGAATTCATTTATCAAAAGTTAATCTACCATGAGGCCCTCAACATATATACTACTCAAATGCAATCAAATGGTAGGACTATATGTGAAAATTGAAAAGTAGAGAAACCATAATTATAATATGGCTATGGAATATGATGATATATGGAATTATTTAGTAGAGCAGAAAATGGGATGAGGCAATTAATGATAATAAATCTATATTTAATAATGTGCATATATGACATATAGGGGTATCTTGAGAATAAGTATGAAATAAGCTTAAAGCAGCATTACATCGTAATAAAGGATGTTTTGGGTAACATATAAATACTAATGTGTGTGTTTACAAAAATCGAAATAGTCGCTCAGAAACGATAAAATACCAATAAATTTAAACCGTCGTATACGCGAATTTGTTTATCAACACACGAAATGTAAACACGCACAGCGCGCATGCGTGAAACAACAGAGGATGTAGAAAACAACGTATATATTTTGAACATGAACGACTATCTATTTATCTCTAAGTCGAACCCCCGGGATGTAGAAATGTCCCTAAAAGACTTAGCTAACATAGGTATGAATCAACATATCAAGTAATTTAATTAAAAAAGACAACGTGGGACAAATGGGGACGATGCATTCCGAATGTAAACAAGTGCGGACGATGCGTTCCGGTTGTAAACAAGTACGTTACCGATCGACTCGGAAAGTCCTACTTTCGATTTCGAGTTTGTTTTATCGCAAAAAAGCACTGTTTACCAAATGAACATAAGCATACAAAGTATACTGTTACAATGTGTAGCATTTATTCATACGATGTAATGCTGCTTTAAAGAAAACGGAATCTAGTATACTGGTCAGTGGTTCAGTGTTTAACACGGTGGTTTGCGAATCCTGGGATCGCACGTTCGATCATGGCACCCGTCTGACCGCAATAGTATTAACAGTATGTCAGATGTCCCTGTAACCAGAGGTCTCTTGTATCGGTGCAATACACCGGGCATGCAGAAGAACCAGACACGCAGAAGAACCAGGGATGCTTCTGGAATTCGAGCGTTTGTTTTCTGTCTTGCGCTATCAGAACAAAACAGACTATAATATACGTTTGGAGGCATCGCGCTAAAACAGACTATAATATACTTCTGGAGGCATCGCGCTAAAACAGACTATAATATACTTCTGGAGGCATCGCGCTAAAACAGACTATAATATACTTTTGGAGGCATCGTGCTAAAACAGACTATAATATACTTCTGGAGGCATCGCGCTAAAACAGACTATAATATGCTTCTGGAGGCATCGCGCTAAAACAGACTATAATATACTTCTGGAGGCATCGCGCTAAAACAGACAGGAAATAAGACACTACTGGTTCAAGCCTGGTACCAGTCCGCGCCTGATATGTTGAATGTAGTTGCACTCGGACTCCTCCACCAATAATACCTGGAGGGGTGCCATATGACATAAGCAAGTTGTCGGTGCGACTTTAGACCCAAATATTCTCTGTCCGCAAGTTAAGACACCCTTGTTTTTATGTCGTTGTAACAGAATGTATATTGAGCGGATTATCCGATTAGCGCAGTGGTTAGCAACCTCGGTTCGACCTCGGACCGATAAGTATGTGAGATGGTACGGGGTGGTCGCCAGATCGAACAGGTGGGTTTCCTCCCACACGAATGACCACATACACTGTCATCCGCGCCAACGAGAGTGATTAATATACGTTGTTACAGCTTGTTTCGCAGTCGTTGTAAGATAAATAAAGTTTATATTATATTGATCAGGCTAGAGACTTGCATTAGTACATTATACAAACCTGATCTTTGAAGTGTCGAGTACAACAAAGCAATTTTCTAGCATTGTCTGGTTATCTGCTAACAGGAAATTAGATCAGTAGTCAGCAGATTGTATGTTGGCTGGTTCCTCATATTAGCTGTTGTAGCATTAATGAGGCAGGCGTCTTCCAGAGAAGCAAGCATACTGCATTGCTAAGAAAGATTGAACAATTGTTTGGGTTGATGCATATCATAAGTGACTTGTTTTGGGAAATGCATTAGTCGTATGCTATCTTCAAGGTCAGCATAAAATATATAATATAGACCGTACCCGTAACTCTCACCGCCAATGTCGCATAAAATCGACTTTACAAAAGGCAGAGGACCCGATCAGACAGAACAGACAGTGCCGTCTGATCATGCTATATGCTCGTCAGACTGTGGAGCTGAAGCACTTGTCCGAATAACAAACAATATAGATCATGTTCAGACGTGGCGTTACGCAGGCACCTGCTTTGCATTTATTCGGCGCTGAAAGAGTTAAACAAGGCCACACTGCATCTTCTTTCTCCCTCAATGCGATGGATTCCATCAGAAATAGGGTCTCGAGAGCGATTTAAGTGATCTTATAAATACTTGTCCCGCAATTGAACCAAACGGAATTTGTATAAACTAATTCTGTAGTTTAGTTTATACAAATTTATTTTAGCTCGATTGCGAAACAAGTTCCTACAACTTATATTAATCACTCTCGAGACCTCATTCCTGATGGAATCCATCGTCATGAGGGAGAGAGAAGAGGCAATTTGGAATATTAATGCCTTGCCTAGGGGCACAATCGTAATTCTGTAAGCTAATAGTATATTAAAAGTGTGTTTCTTTATTCGAAATCGGAAAGTCTCATCAGAGACGATGTCCACATATTGTTTCGGTTATAAATATGCTGTGTATGTATGTATATTGACATGACTATGTGTGTTGATCTCTAATACGTCATAAACATATTGTTTCGGTTAGACACATGCTGTGTAGGTATGTATATTGACATGACTATGTGTGTCGATCTCTAATACGTCATAAACATACTGTTTCGGTTAGACACATGCTGTGTAGGTATGTATATTGACATGACTATGTGTATGGATCTCAAATTCGTGAAATGACAACTTTTCGCACCATCCGCTAACAAGTTTCAATATTCATGAAAATAAAATTCAATTATCTCTGTGTGGTACTAATGAGACAGGAACATCTCCACGTGTATTCTCTAGAGGTTCTCAGAGGACTACAAGTTGTCAATGCACCTTCAATAACTGACATTGTAATATGCGTCTAATAGAATCTCAACACTTGCTGTTCTGACATCTTTGCTATAAGGTAGGTTTGAATGTTATGTGTGTTTTAATGTTTATTTATTGTCGCTACTGGTTGCCCTGCCCATATGAGCGAATGCCTCCTGAAGTAATTGGTCATTTTAGTTTTTTGGAGGATAGTGCAATAATACAGACATATACCCATTCCAGAGTCTCCTCTCGTTCTTTTATGTAAGCGCACGGTGTGAAGCACCTACACGAGACCTCGGTTTAAAATCCCATCTGAAAGACTGTTAATTTTATTATTGTCAGACGGGGGATCGAACCTGCGATCCCTGGATTACCAGTCAAGCGTGTTAACAACTGGACTACGATCTGTTTATTACGTGTGTAATGTTATGTTTTTATGACTCGTATATTTATTTCGGTATAGAATGAATCGTATCATGCGCGATATATGGTTTTCTGTGATATATGGTTCCCTGTGATATAATGCGCGATACATGGTTCCTTGAGATCATCAGCCTCCGTCCGTCTTATGAGACGATGGATTGCGCTCTTGTTGAGGAACATCTTCTGTGGTGACTGAGTAGGCCTATTCTTGAGTGGCAATATATGTTGCAGTCATCGCAGGTGAAGATCGAGTTATCCCGTTTGATTGATGCCTTTCGCTTCTGTCGTTTCTGCTCACGAAGCCGAGTTCGCTCAGCCTCGGCTCGTCTGACCCCAGCTTTCACAACGTGTCTCCATGATGACCGGTTTGATGCTGTGTCTTCTCAAGACTCTATGTCAATTTGCGCTGAACGCAGGTCCCTCTTACAAGCGTCCCTGTATCTTAGGTGGGGGCGACCAGTTGGACGTGATCCTTGTTCAAGTTGACCGTACAGTAAATCTTTGGGGATGCGTCCTTTGTCCATGCGTCGTACATGACCTAGCCAGCGCAGGCGGCGTTCCTGCGAAGGCACCTCATATGTTATGAGTTCAGCTTTGTCTCTTGTCTGGCATATGTCGTCCATGACTCGCTGCCGTAGAGGAGCGTGCTGAGTATGCAGGCCTGGTAGACCTTCAACTTGGTGTTCAGCGTTAGGTTTCTGTTCTCCCAGACTCTCTTGGTGAGTTTTGACATGACGGTTGCTGCTTTCCCAATGCGTGCATTGATCTCAGCTTCGAGGGACAGGTTGTTGGATATCAGTGATCCTAGATATCTGAAGTTGTCGACCATGGCGGGTGTAGAGCCGTTTATGGCTATGGGAGCTGGGTCTGCAACGTCCTGGGTCATGACCTCTGTCTTCTGTATGCTGATGGTTAGGGCAAACTCACGGCATGCATTGGAGAACTGATCCATGAGGCGCTGGAGGCCATCGTGTGTGTGGCTTGCGAGGGCTGCATCGTCAGCGAACATCATCTCCCTGAGTAGGACACGAGTTGTTTTGGTTTTGGCGCGCAAGCGGGCCAAGTTGTATAGCTTGCCATCGTGTCGGGTGTGGATGTAGACACCGTCAGAGGAGGACTGGAAGGCATATGTCAGGAGGAGTGAGAAGAGAATGCCGAAGAGCGTCGGTGCGAGGACGCAGCCTTGCTTGACTCCGCTGAAGATGGGAAAATGCTTGGAAGTGTCGCCGTCGAAGCTGACGGTGCTCTTCATGTCTCTGTGGAACGACGTGATCATGCTGAGCAATTTTGGTGGACAGTCAATCTTGTGTAGCAGTTTGAAAAGTCCACAGCGACTGACCAGGTCGAACATGATATAATGTGCGATACATGGTTATCTGTGATATAAGGGGCGAGCGGGGTATGCACTGGGTGCGTTATAAAACCAAACTTGATTAAAACAAAATGACGTAAACAGCAACTCTCTGTAAACATTAGAATCCGACTTTTGCTAGAACAGAACCTCTCATTTGATTGCGTGATTTATCTTTGCCCACATGAACGACGACAGTTTAGGGTTTCTGAACAAAGTGCAATAATACAGAAAGGGCCATATTCACCATAAAACAGTTACACATGTGTATTGCAATTAAACAGTAAAATCAGGCAGTGACATGGAATTTTACAAAAGAGCAAAATTGTTAAAAGTAAAAGTTATTAATATCCAAATATATGATGTAAAAATGTGTTAGTTTCGTTGTTTATTTGCATTTAGAAATATTAGTGTTTATTTTTGGGGATTTCCATGACAAACGATTCATAAATTTCTGTGTTGTCGGCAGGGAAGTAAGGTAATATATCAGTTAATGAATTTTGATCTTAACTCTTTCAACCCCAAGTAACTGACATGGACTGGTCCATGATATTATTAGACCAATAAATGAATAAGAAAATTACATTCGGACCAGTTCATTTATCAAGATGGGTAATTTTGTCTAAAATTAGTAATACTACTTGCAAAAAGTGCAGATCCTGATGAGACGGCTCGTACGGCTCATCTGGATCTACACTTTTTGTAAGCCTATATAGAGGTATGTGGTGTTGAAAGGGTTAAAGTTGAATAATGTGGGCAGATTAGTATGATGTGATACTCATTTTGTAAAATTCTAGTTACAATAAATACATAGTCTTTCGTTTCGTTGTGTTGGTAACGACCACGCTCAATAACCAAATCATGAGAGGATTATTCAACCAATGCTAGAAATTGCCTTTACTGTGAAAAGCTGATATAGTGAAACCAAACAATCGATTGAAATAATTCGATGTGAGTTACAATTGTTTATGGTCGAGGTTTGTTGTATCAATTGTTCACAGTACAGTAAAACACATGTTCTACGAGATAACCGTTTGTTGCTGTTATATATTTGGTCTGGGTACTGGATATTGTCTCGCCGTCATGCTCAGTATTGGGTGTAGCGAGAAACATGTAGATAAACCTCTTTGATATCAGTTTATAAAAAGGACTGCTTTCTTTTTTCTGATATGGAGCGACGGACGGACGGACAAGGCGGACATTCTGGGATTACCCTGTGGTTCTTTCTGGGTAATATATTTCTTAGAATACCAACAATAGCCATAAAGATAATAAAACGGGAGCATAGCCCTAACACTAACCCGATATAGTAAGTACCTGTGTCTTAAACATTAAAGCGTGTGTTTTACCACAGTCAGCCAGCCAGTCAGAGAAGTTTTGTTTAAACAGTATTTATTGCAACACATAAATCACATTTAATGAACATACAACGACATACATAATGCGAAGGATCAGGTAGGAAGCTAAAAGTGGCTTAACATGTTATGTGTATTATAAAACCAATCTCAACAGACTATATATTCAATTCAAATATTACAACATGTGTTCCAACAAGAGCACTAACCCGAAAGATAGTAAAAAGGAGACACAACTCTTAATGATAGTAGAACAGACCTGTGTTTTAATATTTAAGCTCAATGTTAGTGTGTTTTACCCCAGCCAGTCAGCTCGCAAGCCAGATCAGTTTAACAGGTTATGTGTAATATAAAACCCAATCTCAACAGACTATGTATTAGTACAGACGGATACGTAGGCCAGTAGTTCGATCCCCCGTATGACCCTAATAAAATTAACAATTTTTCACATGGGACTTTAAACCGAGGTCTCGTGTTGGTGCTGTACGTAATAGAACCAGAGGAGACTCTGGAATGGGTCTCTGTCTGTATCATTGTACTATCCTCCAACAAATCGAAAATGACTAATATCTTCAGGAGGCGTCGCTCATATGGGCAACCAGTAGCGACGATAAATAAACGTAAAACACAAACACACACACTATGTAATTAGTTCAGTTATTACAACAGACGTGTTCTATTGATATAGTTATGTCACGTGACGAGAATTGAACTTCTGTTATTTCGTTTGTAAACATCTGCCGTTTAATTTATAGTTCATCCTTTTATATTCGCGTTTCTACATATTGATTCATTTGAAACATAGTTAATAGTAAATTGCAGATTATTTACATAAACTTGAAGGACCTCATACCACATTTATATACCTTAGTGTTTCTATCTGATATATACCAGAATATGTGACATAGAATGTATGTATAAGGCTATACTCATAAATGTAAAATCTTTTATGTGAACATATATACTATTACACGAAACAAGTTCCCATAACCTATATTAATCACTCTCCAGTCCTCATTCCTGGAGGAATCCATCGCCACGAGGGATAGAGAAGAGGCAATGTTGAATGAATTTCAATGCCTTAGTTTATACAAATTTATTTGAGCTCGATTGCGAAACAAGTTATTTCAACTTATATAAATCACTCTCGAGACCTCATTCCTGATGGAATCCATCGCCACGAGGGAGAGAGAAGAGGCAACGTGGAATTTAAATGCCTTGCCTAAGGGCATACTCGTAACGGCTACACCTGGGCCTTTCGCACCTGAAGCGAACGCACTACTACAGCGCTATCACGACATAGGTCAGAACATATATATCGAAAGATATTCTTGTATTGCGCGCCCATATATGTATTTCAGATGGAACAATAAATCGAGATTCCGTACACTCGTGAGCAAATCAATCTGTATAACCTCGGTCTGTGGAGCATATCCCTGTAGTATATCCCTGTCGGACCTCACTCTGTGTAACATATCCCTGCCGGACCGCGCTCTGTGTGCATATCCCTGCCGGGCCTCGCTATGTGTAGCATATCCCTGCCGGACCTCGCTCTGTGTAGCATATCCCTACCGGACCTCGCTCTGTGTAGCATATCCCTACCGGACCTCGCTATGTGTAGCATATCCCTGCCGGACCTCGCTCTGTGTAGCATATCCCTACCGGACCTCGCTCTGTGTAACATATCCCTGCCGGACCTCGCTCTGTGTAGCATATCCCTACCGGACCTCGCTCTGTGTAACATATCCCTACCGGACCTCGCTATGTGTAGTATATCCCTGTCGTACCTCGCTATGTGTAGTATATCCCTGTCGTACCGCACTGTGTAGCATATCCCTGTCGTACCTCGCGCTGTGTAGTATATCCCTGTCGTACCTCGCTATGTGTAGTATATCCCTGTCGTACCTCGCTATGTAGTATATCCCTGCCGTACCTCACTGTGTAGTATATCCCTGTCGTACCTCGCTATGTGTAGTATATCCCTGTCGTACCTCGCGCTGTGTAGTATATCCCTGTCGTACCTCGCTATGTGTAGTATATCCCTGTCGTACCTCGCGCTGTGTAGTATATCCCTGTCGTACCTCGCGCTGTGTAGTATATCCCTGTCGTACCTCGCTATGTGTAGTATATCCCTGTCGTACCTCGCGCTGTGTAGTATATCCCTGTCGTACCTCGCGCTGTGTAGTATATCCCTGTCGTACCTCGCTGTGTGTAGTATATCCCTGCCGTACCGCGCTGTGTGTAGTATATCCCTGTCGTACCGCACTGTGTAGTATATCCCTGTCGTACCTCGCACTGTGTAGTATATCCCTGTCGTACCTCGCGCTGTGTAGTATATCCCTGTCGTACCTCGCTATGTGTAGTATATCCCTGTCGTACCTCGCACTGTGTAGTATATCCCTGCCGTACCTCGCTGTGTAATATATCCCTGTCGTACCTCGCACTGTGTAGTATATCCCTGTCGTACCGCGCTATGTGTAGTATATCCCTGTCGTACCTCGCACTGTGTAGTATATCCCTGTCGTACCTCGCTATGTGTAGTATATCCCTGTCGTACCTCGCTATGTGTAGTATATCCCTGCCGTACCTCGCTGTGTGTAGTATATCCCTGTCGTACCGCGCTATGTGTAGTATATCCCTGTCGTACCTCGCTATGTGTAGTATATCCATGTCGTACCTCGCTATGTGTAGTATATCCCTGTCGTACCTCGCTATGTGTAGTATATCCCTGTCGTACCTCGCTATGTGTAGTATATCCCTGTCGTACCGCGCTATGTGTAGTATATCCCTGTCGTACCTCGCTATGTGTAGTATATCCCTGTCGTACCTCGCTATGTGTAGTATATCCCTGTCGTACCTCGCTCTGTGTAGTATATCCCTGTCGTACCTCGCGCTATGTGTAGTATATCCCTGTCGTACCTCGCTATGTGTAGTATATCCCTGTCGTACCTCGCTATGTGTAGTATATCCCTGCCGGGCCTCGCTATGTGTAGTATATCCATGTCGTACCTCGCTATGTGTAGTATATCCCTGCCGGGCCTCGCTATGTGTAGTATATCCCTGTCGTACCTCGCTATGTGTAGTATATCCCTGTCGTACCTCGCTATGTGTAGTATATCCCTGTCGTACCTCGCGCTGTGTAGTATATCCCTGTCGTACCTCGCTGTGTAGTATATCCCTGTCGTACCTCGCTATGTGTAGTATATCCCTGTCGTACCTCGCGCTGTGTAGTATATCCCTGTCGTACCTCGCGCTGTGTAGTATATCCCTGTCGTACCTCGCTATGTGTAGTATATCCCTGCCGTACCTCGCTATGTGTAGTATATCCCTGCCGTACCGCGCTGTGTGTAGTATATCCCTGTCGTACCTCGCTATGTGTAGTATATCCCTGTCGTACCTCGCTATGTGTAGTATATCCCTGCCGTACCTCGCACTGTGTAGTATATCCCTGCCGTACCTCGCTATGTGTAGTATATCCCTGCCGTACCGCGCTGTGTGTAGTATATCCCTGCCGTACCTCGCTATGTGTAGTATATCCCTGTCGTACCTCGCTATGTGTAGTATATCCCTGCCGTACCTCGCGCTGTGTAGTATATCCCTGTCGTACCTCGCTATGTGTAGTATATCCCTGTCGTACCGCGCTATGTGTAGTATATCCCTGTCGTACCTCGCTATGTGTAGTATATCCCTGTGGTACCTCGCTCTGTGTAGTATATCCCTGCCGTACCTCGCTATGTGTAGTATATCCCTGTGGTACCTCGCTATGTGTAGTATATCCCTGTGGTACCTCGCTATGTGTAGTATATCCCTGTCGTACCTCGCTATGTGTAGTATATCCCTGTCGTACCGCGCTATGTGTAGTATATCCCTGTCGTACCTCGCTATGTGTAGTATATCCCTGTCGTACCGCGCTATGTGTAGTATATCCCTGCCGAGCCTCGCTATGTGTAGTATATCCCTGTCGTACCTCGCTATGTGTAGTATATCCCTGTCGTACCGCGCTATGTGTAGTATATCCCTGCCGAGCCTCGCTATGTGTAGTATATCCCTGTCGTACCTAGCTATGTGTAGTATATCCCTGTCGTACCGCGCTATGTGTAGTATATCCCTGCCGAGCCTCGCTATGTGTAGCATATCCCTGTCGTACCTCGCTCGGTGTAGCATATCCCTGCCGGACCTCGCTCGGTGTAGTTTATCCCTGCCGGACCTCGCTATGTGTAGCATATCCCTGCCGGACCTCGCTCTGTGTAGCATATCCCTGCCGGACCTCGCTAGGTGTAGTTTATCCCTGCCGGGCCTCGCTCTGTGTGGCATATCCCTGCCCGACCTCGCTCGGTGTAGCATATCCCTGCCGGACCTCGCTCTGTGTGGCATATCCCTGCCGGACCTCGCTCGGTGTAGCATATCCATGCCGGGCCTCGCTCTGTGTAGCATATCCATGTCGGTCCTCACTATGTTACTAAGGTTGAATAGTTAGAAATATAAAACACAAGTTGCTGTAGAGCACCCTAGTTTCAATGACCAGCGTATTACAACTTATATCGTTGTTATTTATTGTCGACCCAGGACTAACAACTTCATTTCGATCACAATGGATATTTACAATGGATATGAATATAAATCAATGTTTCATGGCTTAATTGATGTGAACAATTATCATAATGCGGATGATGTTTCAATAATAAGCAAATTAACGTGATATAGGATCGCAGACAGCAATGCAAACACGAACATTCAATAAGTAAACTGTCAGCTTATGTTCGCTATTGATGTCAATAGATTGGAATGTATCTGTGTTTTATGACAGCAATACCATACATGAATTGTAATTGAAAACAATAAGAATACATTCCCAGTACCCTTTCCAAATCACAAAATAAACAGCTATTTGTTTTACCAAATGTGGTGGGAATATTTTGCTTTTGTGTTCGATTTTAATGAAATATAACGTATGTAATTTGGTATCTTACAAATATATTGGGGTACTCTTTACGGAATGTGTCACTGGAATGTGTGCTTCGGTGACTACTGCCTTCTCTCACCGATGATAATGCGTATGCTTCTTTAACCTCCGCCGAGGCATGTGGGAGGCTTATTTCTCTAAAACTTTTATAATCCCGTCGTTGCTTCTGGTGGCATCAGGAGTAAGGAATCTTCTTCCTCTGGTCCAGGGTGACAAGTCCTGGGGTGGTGCTTGCTTCTCTGTGTGTTTTACGTTTATTTATCTTCGCTACCGGTTGCCCATTTGAGTGATGCCTCCTGAAGAGATTAGTCATTTTAGATTTTTGGAGGATAGTGCATGATACAGACAGAGACCCATTCCAGAGTCTCCTCTGGTTCTTTTACGTGCACGATGTAAAGCACCGACACGAGACCTCGGTTTAACGTCCCATCTGAAAGACGTTTAATTTCATTAGGGTCAGACGGTGGATCGAACTGGTTGCTTCTTTCGAACACCGGGTTCTTATTAGGGTCACACCCTCCACAGTTGTCATCCCACAGTAGCAGAAACTAGCACAAGTATCCTCTTCAATGGTATTCGTAACATCAAGGCATCCCCGGGGTCCCCTCCTCTCGTGCCATACATACTCGATGAACCCAATCTGTGTCGATGAGACGATGTCCTGAATAAGCTGCTACTGCGGGACTTGCCTTGATCACGACGTACACGTTGTGGAGGTAGACCTGGCTTCTTTGACCGCATCTATTAATACGCATTTTAATTGGCTGTTCCAACGACAGCTGGAGATTCCGTAACCAATCAAAAGCCACTATATCAGCTGAAGAATCCTCAAACAAATTCAAATTTTCGAATATGTTATGTTTGTTCCACCTGTCCAGTGAATTGTTACTAAATGGCTCGTTAAGTGTTCAGATTGCGTGCACATTCAATGGTAGCGCGATACACGCACATATTTGTATTTGTCCAATAGATTAAATTTCATCTTATGATGACACACCAATTTACAATTCTGCCTTGCTATGATCTAGTTGAGTAAACGAATAACATGACACCTCGTATAATCTGCACACAGTCTTCCGTGTTTAGTTTAATCTTATTTTATAGCATTCATTCTATATATACAATGTACAGAACAAAACAAATGCACTCACTTGTGTAATTATGCATAGTATATACGATTCGTGTCATTGTTTTGCACACTAATTGTCAATAAATGTTGTAACAAATGGGTTAGGCCACACGTTTTAACAACATTAGTTACGGCCCTCCTCCCCAAAATACTAGATTGTAGCAAACAAAGTGACTGAATATATGAGTTGTGCAAAAATTTTTACTATGAAAAGGGAAAATGAAAAAGAAAATAAACAAAATATGGATAACAAGAATATTTAGAACCAAATATACACAAACACCAAATAAAAAAGAATGGAAATGCAAGTGATAATAGCTACTCCAGTCAGTTGCCCCATCGTATAAAGTTCCCCAGCCAGTCAGCCACACCCTCATCACTCCCTGACATAAATCGTCGCTAGAAGAGAACAGCTTATACATAAAATATACTGATCATGTATTTATTTGCTCAAAGCGTCTAGTCGTTTTAATATAAGTGACGCGATTTCCCCCCCCCCCCAGAATTACGTCATTTCTCGATGTAAAGTCATCCACCCAGTGGGTCCCTTTTGGTAAATCGTGTCACATATGTTTGAACTGGAGTGAAAATATATTCATTTTCTTCCGTCTGATAATTCGTCCATGGATCCTCCGTGGTTTACGGTGGCCGCCCTGCAACCGAGAGGTTGTGATGAGTTCAAGTGCCGTCAGAATCACGGTGACGATCATCCTAAGGAAAAACACTTAATTCCACATTGCGTTGCGCCGCGACTGATCTGGATCTATGTTGTTTACACATGCTCTGAATTAATTCGGTCCTGAAAGAGTTAAGGGAGGTTTTATTGTAATATGATGATCAAGTCGTTCAATAAAATATTAATTCTGCTACCTCACGGCCCACACATATGATTCCATTTCAGATTGTAGATTATAATAAATTAACAATAAAATGAAATTGCAATAAACCCACAACATACGATGTTCAGAAACAGTGTGTGTTGTTTTACGTTTATTTATCGTCGCTACCGGTTTCCCATATGAGCGAAGCACCATGAAGAGATTAGTCAGAACATCTATACAGCTAAGCTTTTTATAAATACATTTTTATGACGAAATAAATACACAATGATGATATAAGAAAATATAATAAAATGGTCAAATAATAAGCCATGTTACGTCCACAGGCACCAGACACAATATTATTTTTTTTTTGCATATAGTAAGTAATATATAATAAAGGCAACCAACGAAATTGAAACATGCATGCAGAAACATCGACGAGAAACTAGGTAAAAACGACCAGATCACTGATATGCCCTTGTGGTCCCGACCGGAAGACCTTATTCTATCAACAAATACTTTTTATTTCATCGAGATCGGTCAAATAACACTTGAATGGCACATTGTTTCATCGTGAACAGCAGGAAATGAAATGTTGTCGTTTTGGCTGGTGTCTGGTGCCTGTGGTTACGTCTGGCTTAAATCAGGAATTGTTTTACTTGAATTGACGACGTAACCGGTCAATGACGTCACGTCGTCTTGCACGTGGAAGTGATCGATAGTTTAATTAATTGGGACAATGTTCGCTTCAAAGGTGTCCTAAAACTCGCACACCAGTCACAAATAACCAGCAACTAATCAAATACTTCTACAATGTACGTACTGTAAGCAAAACTACCATTTAGCAACATTTACTGTGGCGCATCCTTTGATAACGTTATTCATGTGCCAGTATCGGATGCTCACAGCCGTATCCCCCCCCCCCTTCTATTGTAAATCGACGAACTGTCACAGTCAAATTCTCAGTTCAAAACAAGATTCCACTTATAACGCACGCAGTTCTGTAAAATGTCAGATTGTAAAAGCGCGCTCGCTTCTCACCAATGCAGCACGGGTTCGATCATTGAACCGGGAAATATGTGAGGTGGTACGGTGGTGGCCAGATCGGACAGGTGGGTTTTCTCCGGGTACTCCGGTTTCCTCACACACGAATGACCACATTTACGCTTTTATCCTGCGCCAATGGAAGTGATTAATATAAGTTGTTACAACTTGCTTCGCAATCGTAAAATAAAGTTTAAACTAAGTTCTATAAACACCAGGGATTCTGCTTGAAGTTAGACACCAGTAAGTCATGGCATCACCATGAAAGTTGTTCACCATTTGTTTCCTGGGAATGGCTTAATGTAATGTTGTTAGAACGTGTTGCTTTTTTGCTTTTGTTATGTTGTATTATTATTGTGTAACTATATGCATGTATATATAGGCAATAAAATGTGGTTAAATTAATGCTTACAAACACCGGTTCATAAATGGAACGCGTAGGGATCCTAGCTGCTATATTCGGTTGTTTACTCATCTATGTGCCGGAGCAAGTAGTACTGAAATAAATTCATAACATGTCTCCTTCAAATGAACACAAATGCCACAGCTGCACCACACTCACATTAAGAAATGCACACAGTCTCTGTGTCTGCAGTAAAACATCATCGAAGTATGATCTACTTGTTTGCAAAAAACTACTCTAATTCATACAGTGGGGTCCGCAACCGAATTACAACGTGTAGGTTAAGCGAATATACTACACTGGTGATGAGTGTGCTTATTTACCCTCGCCGCCGGCGAACCATGTGGGCGAGAGTATATATGATACCGCTCATGTACGGTCACACGCCGCACCCGTCATATAAACAGACCGACATGTAGTCCAGTGGTAACACGCTGGACTGGCAATCCAGGGCTCGCAGGTTCGATTCCCCGTCTGAGCCTAATAACATTAACAATCTTTCAGATGGGACGTTAAACCGCGGTCTCGTGTCGGTGCTTTACACCGTGCACGTAAAAGAACCAGAGGAGACTCTGGAATGGGTATCTATCTGTATCATTGCACTATCCTCCAAAATCTAAAATGACTAATCTCTTCAGGAGGCGTCGCTCATATGGGCAACCGGTAGCGACGATAAATAAACGTAAAACACATACACACTCATGTACGGTCATTAGTAATTAATAATTCAAAGATGAGTTTGCACCCAAAGGTGTGGATCGATCGCTATCTCAAACGCATCTCTTTCATTGCATATTTCAACAGTGGACAGTAACTATACAATACATATGCTACCATACCAGATATATTGGGTCTCTTTATCACAAGTTTATTTGTTCATCAAAACCTCCTAACGTTTTATTAACGTGCCATGCGTGGGTTTATCTTATCTAGGGTCATATTAAATGCTTCAATAATCTCTAGGAGACAAACTGAATACAAATGCTCACCCAAAGCAACACCGATAGAAACAGTGTGCTGTGCGCATGTGTGAAATTGAACATATGGCAAGTAAATGTATTCAACGTTTGTTTCATTTCGGACAGTAGGTCGAATTAATTCATATACGGCAACTATCCAGCTGCATTGAAGAAGGTCGGCGGTTCTATCTGGGTGACCGATGCCTGACATACTGCTGGGGGGGGTTGTTTTTACTCCACCAATAATAGCTGGAGATTCGCCATATGACATAAGCTGTTGGTGCAACGACTATAAACACAACAGATAAAACAAAGATATGGCTAAGCGACTTATTGTGGCTGTGCGATTAGCGTAGTGGTCAGCAGGCTGGCTACTCACCAATGTAATCTGGAATCGATCCTCTGACCGTATGTGAGATGGTACGGTGGATACCGTATCAGACATGTGCATTTTCTATGGTTAGTCCGGTTTCTTCTCACGTGACTGACGAATGACCACATCATTTGGGGAGGGCAGTTTGCTAATGTTGTTTGAACTTGTTGCCCAACCCATTTTGCTTTTTCTTTGCTTTGTCATGATTATGTAATGTAAAATAGCAATTAAAATATGATTAAACTAATGACCGCAATTACGCATTCATCCGAGAGTGTTTACTATACGTCTGTGTACAGTTTGTTGTACAATCCGTCGATAATTGATGTATTATTCTGAGTTAATAAGCGTTATATTATCATAATAGGTTTATTCTAGAGTGGGAACAGAATGAGCAGGGTGGTTCAGAAAAGGGGCAGGGTGCCTCTTGAGCTGCGATGAGATTCGAGAGCGCGTATTTTGAGGATAGCCCATAGAAAACGTTGCTAGATTACGGTGATTGATCAAAGAGGCAGTAAGGCAGTACACATTGGTGAAATTACTGAGTCTTATATAAAACGTTTAAACGGCAAGTGGGCCGTGCTAATGGGCAAAACGAACAGGGCGCATGCAGCCCCCTGTTATTCCGCTAAAGAAAATTCCTTTGACATAATACATATAGGTAAGATAAGTAAGCTAATATTAATAAGATTCATTTGGAACATGATGTAGGCTCGCCCACATGGTTTCGTCGGTGTCGAGGGTCTATAAACATAATAATCAACATGTAGTAGACCGGAAGCGAACTGATCTGACTAACGCTACCAAGTTTGATTAGTTTAAGCACTATTGTATTCAAGAATGGTACATAACATAGGAATAGTTGCAACAGCACAGTTAGGATTGGGGGAAAAGTTACATAGTAACCAAGTTAGATTCTTTCGGGACATTTAGTTAATCTGATGTGAACTGAAACAAATACTGAAACGATTGAGCAATTCACCGTCTAGTCTAGACTGCATCATACAAAACATATTTGAATGTTGAGATATAAGATTTGAAACAGTTAGCTATGGGTGGCTAACAGCGGAACGTAGACTTGTATCATCTTCCTGTAATTTTTAAATAACACAGTAACGATGAATGTATTTTAAAGGTTTTAAATTATCACTGAATATTTCTTTCTTTCTGTAATAATTATGTTCTTTGTTCACTGAAGGTCCCATTTCAATTCCTTTTCTAAAGATAATAGTTGCATAATTATACTGACACCATAAACAAACTATGCATTTTTATATTAAGCGTTACTTTACCGCTACAAATTTTAGAATTATGGATTTTACTATCACGAGTGAAGAAAAATAACCCTTCACACATTGCACTAATTTACCCACTATTTAAGCGCGTAGACGTCTATATACAGACGGATTTGTAGTCCAGTGGGAACACACTGGACTACTAATCCGTCTGACCCTAATAAAATTAACAGTCTTTCAGATGGGACTTTAAACCGAGGTCTCGTGTCGGTGCTGTACACCGTGCAGGGTCTCTGTCTGTATCATTGCACTATCCTCCAAAAATCTAAAATGACTAATCTCTTCAGGAGGTGTCGTTCATATGGGTAACCGGTAGCGACGATAAATAAACGTAAAACACAAGGTGCCTATATTTATTTCTACAAGCATATATAGTTTACTTCTAAGGCAAGTGCACAGTTTCATTTTGGTGTCAGTATATATATTGGGTCAAAAACTGCAAGCATATATAGTTTACTTCTAAGGCAAGTGCACAGTTTCATTTTGGTGTCAGTATATATATTGGGTCAAAAACTGGCATCACCAAAGCTGAATTTGGACGTGTATCATACTGGTATATATATATAAGAAAATGGTACAAATCAATAGTACCTAAACAGTATACAGATTGTTAAAGTGTCTTAGAATAAAACACTCTCGTGACGTCATACCGTTGTACCCTGCAGTCCATTATTATTGATAGTGGACTGCTTTCAAAAGGCCATATTATTATATCAATTCATATGCGTAAATGTACGAATTTAACACTTTTATTTAGAAGAACAGTGAATGTTGATATACAAGCAGTGAGAACACTGACTGTTGATATACAAGCAGTGAGAACACTGACTGTTGATATACAAGCATGAAGAACACTGACTGTTTATATGCAAGCATGAAGAACACTGACTGTTGATATACAAGCATGAAGAACACTGACTGTTGATATACAAGCATGAAGAACACTGAATGTTGGTATACAAGCATGAAGAACACTGACTGTTGGTATACAAGCATGAAGAATCAGAGAAAAACTTTAATTATCAAATGTACGGAACGTAATTAAGGCGAGCCATGCGATAGTACGCGACGATAATGCGGAAAGCTAATAGAGTTTATGGGTTTGCCGTATGCTTGGTGTTAGGCTGATGAATTTAAGAGGGCAATAAAATATTTTATATCTGATGAAAAATCCACTATTTTAGACGGAATCATTAGAAATCTTGCCATGTTTGCTGTGCGAACATTGTTGCATGATGTTAGAAGTGATATAAAATCAAAGCCGAGTTAATAGCGTAATTGTAGTTTCTGGCGTAAAGTATCATTTAAAGGAGCTATGTTAGCTAAGCCGGTAATTATAGTTGACACGCTGTAGAAAATGCATAGCCTTGGTTCCATTCTGTCCATTTTTCACTTGTTTACTTCTGACAAAATGACATTTGATATCAGAAACTACGGCTCAATTAATGATTAATGTTCTCGATGTTTAAAAATATATTTCATGAAGAATAAAAAGATCTATATATATTTATATGACTGACGAGATCAACGGCTGTTCTCAGGCTAGAACATGCCATAATTATGGTAGGAGCAGCATTAACATTGGCAAATGTACAAAAAGGTTTGATAATGTATACGAAGCACTTTCATTATAATCGTAAAGAAATAATACTGGTGTATTTGCTTCTTATTTTCATAATAAACATTCGATAAAAACTATAATCTTAAAATACAAATTTTGTGATACTATGTTCATTATAAAAACAACAGCAACAACAACAGCAACAACAACAACAACAGCAATCGCAACAACAACATGTATTCGAGAGTAAGCAAAATTACAGTGCTTATAGTCTATTATAAATGTTATATATATAAACATGCAATGACAACTTGAAACATGCCTCTTACACGTGGTATGTAAGTAAAGTGAAGATTATCATAATTTTAAAGAGAAGCTTAGAATATAGTGCAAGGAATAATATAGATTATAGATCTAATTCTTTTCGGAGTTTACTAACAAAATATACGTATTTTGACAGGTTACAGATTTCCTTTTTATATCTTGACATCATAAGTTTATCAAATTTATTTAATGTTGGCCGACTTTATTATAAAATAAACATATTTTACTTATTTTAATATACCTTATTGTATATTTATTTATATGTTTCAACTTCCTACATCAATAGTATAAACATCCGTTTCTGACGTTCTCGTAGTCAGATATACACAGTAAGAATGCAATGCAAATAACGTGAGCTTACGAGTTCAGGAGAGCCAATGTCTACCAGGATCGCGGACAAGGAGCACTGAACAGTGTTCTAGCATAGCATAACGGAGTCCCAGGATAGCTGACAAGGAGCACTGACCAATGTTCTAGCCATAGCATAACGGAGTCTCAGGATCGATGACAAGGAGCACTGATCAGTGTTCTAGCATAGCATAACGGAGTCCCAGGATCGCTGACAAGGAGCACTGACCAGTGTTCTAGCATAGCATAACGGAGTCCCAGGATCGCTGACAAGGAGCACTGACCAATGTTCTAGCCATAGCATAACGGAGTCTCAGGATCGCTGACAAGGAGCACTGATCAGTGTTCTAGCATAGCATAACGGAGTCTCAGGATCGCTGACAAGGAGCACTGACCAGTGTTCTAGCATAGCATAACGGAGTCCCAGGATCGCTGACAAGGAGCACTGAACAGTGTTCTAGCCATATCATAACGGAGTACCAGGATAGTTGACAAGGAGCACTGACCAGTGTTCAAGCATAGCATAACGGAGTCACAGGATCGCTGACAAGGAGCACTGACCAGTGTTCTAGCATAGCATAACGGAGTCCCAGGATCGCGGACAAGGAGCACTGATCAGTGTTCTAGCATAGCATAACGGAGTCCCAGGATCGCTGACAAGGAGCACTGACCAGTGTTCTAGCATAGCATAGCGGAGTCCCAGGATCGCTGACAAGGAGCACTGACCAGTTTTCTAGCATAGCATAACGGAGTCCCAGGATCGCTGACAAGGAGCACTGACTAGTGTTCTAGCATAGCATAACGGAGTTACAGGATCGTTGACAAGGAGCACTGATCAGTGTTCTAGCATAGCATAACGGAGTCACAGGATCGCTGACAAGGAGCACTGACCAGTGTTCTAGCATAGCATAGCGGAGTCACAGGATCGCTGACAAGGAGCACTGACCAGTGTTCTAGCATAGCATAGCGGAGTCCCAGGATCGCGGACAAGGAGCACTGACCAGTGTTCTAGCATAGCATAACGGAGTCCCAGGATCGCTGACAAGGAGCACTGACCAGTGTTCTAGCATAGCATAACGGAGTCACAGGATCGCTGACAAGGCGCACTGACCAGTGTTCTAGCATAGCATAACGGAGTCCCAGGATCGCTGACAAGGAGCACTGAGCAGTGTTCTAGCATAGCATAACGGAATCCCAGGATCGCGGACAATGAGCACTGACCAGTGTTCTAGCATAGCATAACGGAGTCCCAGGATCGCTGACAAGGAGCACTGACCAGTGTTCTAGCATAGCATAACGGAGTCCCAGGATCGCTGACAAGGAGCACTGACCAGTGTTCTAGCATAGCATAACGGAGTCACAGGATCGCTGACAAGGAGCACTGATCAGTGTTCTAGCATAGCATAACGGAGTCCCAGGATCGCTGACAAAGAGCACTGACCAGTGTTCTAGCATAGCATAACGGAGTCCCAGGATCGCTGACAAGGAGCACTGACGAGTGTTCTAGCATAGCATAACGGAGTCCCAGGATCGCTGACAAGGAGCACTGACCAGTGTTCTAGCATAGCATAACGGAGTCCCAGGATCGCTGACAAGGAGCACTGACCAGTGTTCTAGCATAGCATAACGGAGTCCCAGGATCGCTGACAAGGAGCACTGACCAGTGTTCTAGCATAGCATAACGAAGTCCCAGGATCGCGGACAAGGAGCACTGAACAGTGTTCTAGCCATATCATAACGGAGTACCAGGATAGTTGACAAGGAGCACTGACCAGTGTTCAAGCATAGCATAACGGAGTCACAGGATCGCTGACAAGGAGCACTGACCAGTGTTCTAGCATAGCATAACGGAGTCCCAGGATCGCGGACAAGGAGCACTGATCAGTGTTCTAGCATAGCATAACGGAGTCCCAGGATCGCTGACAAGGAGCACTGACCAGTGTTCTAGCATAGCATAGCGGAGTCCCAGGATCGCTGACAAGGAGCACTGACCAGTTTTCTAGCATAGCATAACGGAGTCCCAGGATCGCTGACAAGGAGCACTGACCAGTGTTCTAGCATAGCATAACGGAGTTACAGGATCGTTGACAAGGAGCACTGATCAGTGTTCTAGCATAGCATAACGGAGTCACAGGATCGCTGACAAGGAGCACTGACCAGTGTTCTAGCATAGCATAGCGGAGTCACAGGATCGCTGACAAGGAGCACTGACCAGTGTTCTAGCATAGCATAGCGGAGTCCCAGGATCGCGGACAAGGAGCACTGACCAGTGTTCTAGCTCTAGCATAGCATAACGGAGTCCCAGGATCGCTGACAAGGAGCACTGACCAGTGTTCTAGCATAGCATAGCGGAGTCACAGGATCGCTGACAAGGAGCACTGACCAGTGTTCTAGCATAGCATAGCGGAGTCCCAGGATCGCGACAAGAGCACTGACCAGTTTCTAGCATAGCATAACGGAGTCCCAGGATCGCTGACAAGGAGCACTGACCACACAACAAACACAACAACGGAGTCACAGGATCGCTGACAAGGAGCACTGACCAGTGTTCTAGCATAGCATAGCGGAGTCCCAGGATCGCTGACAAGGAGCACTGACCAGTTTTCTAGCATAGCATAACGGAGTCCCAGGATCGCTGACAAGGAGCACTGACCAGTGTTCTAGCATAGCATAACGGAGTTACAGGATCGTTGACAAGGAGCACTGATCAGTGTTCTAGCATAGCATAACGGAGTCACAGGATCGCTGACAAGGAGCACTGACCAGTGTTCTAGCATAGCATAGCGGAGTCACAGGATCGCTGACAAGGAGCACTGACCAGTGTTCTAGCATAGCATAGCGGAGTCCCAGGATCGCGGACAAGGAGCACTGACCAGTGTCATCTAGCATAGCATAACGGAGTCCCAGGATCGCTGACAAGGAGCACTGACCAGTGTTCTAGCATAGCATAACGGAGTCACAGGATCGCTGACAAGGAGCACTGATCAGTGTTCTAGCATAGCATAACGGAGTCCCAGGATCGCTGACAAAGAGCACTGACCAGTCTAGCATAGCAAACGGATCCCAGGATCGCTGACAAGAGCAGACAGTGTTCTAGCATAGCATAACGGAGTCCCAGGATCGCTGACAAGGAGCACTGACCAGTGTTCTAGCATAGCATAACGGAGTCCTAGGATCGCTGACAAGGAGCACTGGCCAGTGTTCTAGACATAGCAAATCGGAGTTCCAGGATCGCAGCACGTCGTGGAAAGCATGCCTCTCCTTATCCCCGGGGAAGGGTGGGGTGCATGTTTATTTACAAAACACTCCGATTTGTATGAGTTTAGCATACATTCGTCATATAACGAACATATGTTTTTATATGATTTGGCTTATTTACCCTTGCCGCCGGCAAACCATGTGTGCGAGCAAATATACGTTTTTAACGAACTGGTTTGATTTTTATACATATGTGAAGAGTGTCATGCCATCCAAATATAAGGCATTTGAAGTCACTCTATCTCAAATCAAATCCTCCAATGTTGTTTATGGCGCGATTTGAAATGATCGTTGTGTTGTTGATGATGTGCCATGCGATACATAGATTGATGTGCATCTAAATACGACAATCTTAATTGTTAATTGTCAATATCATCTCGTGATTAATGGTTTATGTTCAACTTATGTTTAAAACTTCAATAATTTATTCATAGAATGATATTTATTTGAAATGTTGATGGGGTTCATGTTTCATAACGATATCATTGGATGGTATAGCGATATTAATACAAATACATGCTTCATATAAACTCATAATTTCTAGCTGTTATCATTTACATGTAAACGTTAAACTTTATTTATTCTACAACGATTGCGAAACAAGCTTTAACAACTTATATTAATCACTCTCGTTAGCGCGGATGAAAGCGTACATGTGGTCATTCGTGTGGGAGGAAACCGGAGTACCCGGAGAAAACCCACCAGTCCGATCTGGTGACCACCGTACCATCTCACATACTTCCCTGTCCGAGAATCGAACCCGGGTTGCATTGGTTAGATACACTTACATGTAGTATACAGCTAAGTTTGAAAAGAGGGATGCAATGTTAAATCTTGATAAAGATGTTGACACCCCTTCAGCTGAATTATTCCTTGAACTAAATTAGATGAAGCTGCCTTGGTGTATACAATTCTAAAGTCCCTGTTTACCTCAGAAACACATACACTTTCAGTTCAGATATCAAATCCCGTCCGTTTGGATCATCTTCTAGTTTACATCTACATTTGTATATCACCCCAGACTTAGAAGCGAATTATTCAGAAAGTAATTAATGTTGTCTACACTGGCACTACCATATGAAATGCTTTAGCACATACTATCAAAATGCTTCATTAGTCAGTCATGTTATGTCATATGAAAGATGCTACTTTCAATAAGGGGATTTCTGAATTAACTAGACATATTAAGATACATAATTATTATTTGATAGAGCTCAGCTTATATAACCTGGTTTTGCTAATATGTCTAGTCAAGAACTAGAACAAGGAAGTCGTGATAGCGCAGTGGATGCGCGTTCGCTTCAGGTGCGAAAGGTCCGGAATTCGAGCCCCACTGGAGCCGTTACGATTGTGCCCTTAGGCAAGGCATTTAAATTCCACTTTGCCTCTTCTCTCTCCCTCGTGGCGATGGATTCCATCAGGAATGAGGTCTCGAGAGTGATTTATATAAGTTGAAATAACTTGTTTCGCAATCGAGCTAAAAATATATTTGTATAAACTAAGAACTAGTCACAAATACATCCATTATTAGATTATATATATACCTTTGTAAATAATGCCTATTGAGTGTTTTATGTGTCGTCTTCATATTTTATTATACATGAAAAGCATTTACTAATTAGGCTAATCCAATCTGATTGGAATTGGTATTTGACCTTTTTAAACATTTGTTAGTTTGCGCAGTAGGCCTAGTGCCTATTTTGCTTTCAGTATCTATAGTAGTGCAATATGTTACAGATGATAGATGAATGGATAGATAGTATCTTGTAACTCTGAATTGAGATAGACGGATCTGTAGTCCAGTAGTTAACACGGTGGTAATCCAGGGATTGCAAGTTCGAGCCCCCGTCTGATCCTAATACAGATGTGGCTATATCCCGATGTGCTTTACATCGTGCACGTAAAAGATCCAGAGAAGACTCTGGAATTTCACGATCCTCCAAAAATCTAAAATGACTAATCTTTTCAGGAAGCGTCGCTCATATGGGCAACCAATAGCGACGATAAATAAACGTAAGACACACACACACTTGAGTGGCAATGTACTGTTTAATATGTAAACTATAGTTTGTATTTGTTATATGCTGTACATTGATGAGACTGAAATAAAGAATAAAATATAAAATATGTTGTTTTACTAGACTGACTTTGACTATAGATTAGTTTGGGTCTGTATTGTAACTGGATTAGAAGGGCATCTAGTTATTATGTGATTGCTCTCGTTTCTCTACCTTACCTCCTATTAACCTCCACTTATCCTATTCGAGTTGTGTTTCTACACCGTCACAAGCATGACATATTACGACTAGTTATTATGTGATTGCTCTCGTTTCTCTACCATACCTCCTATTAACCTCCACTTATCCAATTCGAGTTGTGTTTCTACACCGTCACCTCGTTTCTCTACCATACCTCCTATTAACCTCCACTTATCCTATTCGAGTTGTGTTTCTACACCGTCACCTCGTTTCTCTACCATACCTCCTATTAACCTCCACTTATCCTATTCGAGTTGTGTTTCTACACCGTCACCTCGTTTCTCTACCATACCTCCTATTAACCTCCACTTATCCTTTCGAGTTGTGTTTCTACACCGTCACCTCGTTTCTCTACCATACCTCCTATTAACCTCCACTTATCCTATTCGAGTTGTGTTTCTACACCGTCACCTCGTTTCTCTACCATACCTCCTATTAACCTCCACTTATCCTATTCGAGTTGTGTTTCTACACCGTCACCTCGTTTCTCTACCATACCTCCTATTAACCTCCACTTATCCTATTCGAGTTGTGTTTCTACACCGTCACAAGCATGACATATTACGACTAGTTATTATGTGATTGCTCTCGTTTCTCTACCATACCTCCTATTAACCTCCACTTATCCAATTCGAGTTGTGTTTCTACACCGTCACAAGCATGCATATTACGACTAGTTATTTGTGTTGCTCTCGTTTCTCTACCATACCTCCTATTAACCTCCACTTATCCTATTCGAGTTGTGTTTCTACACCGTCACCTCGTTTCTCTACCATACCTCCTATTAACCTCCACTTATCCAATTCGAGTTGTGTTTCTACACCTTCACAAGCATGACATATTACGACTATTACCTACTAATTGGACCCTCCATAAATATTGATTTAGAAATATGATGGTAAAATAAAATGAACATTTGTTTAAATCAATCAATGACGCATTGGATCAGTTTGTTTCTATAACTGCCACTATTTGTAGTGGTGTAGATCAATTAAGGTATAGTTATGTTTTAATAGGTTATAAAACACTGGGAAACGAGCTCATTAAAGTCAATAATACGGATACATCATGTGTTCGGATGTGTTGCAGCGCGTCATTTCTAGTTATGACGAGTTTACACATACGTATTATTATCATTCAAGCATATGCCTATACAAGTGTTATATTTATCAAGTAACTACTATCCAGTTGGCTTGTGAAAGTCGGTGGTTCTACCAGGGTGCCCGCCCCGTACCTGAAATACTGCTTCATGTGCAAGTCTGTCACAGAATGGACCCGGGGTGGCTACAGCAACGGATACCAGGACCAAATGTATACAACACACACTGAGCACATAATATATCCACATACTCTGGATCGTAACGTAAATCAACGTATATAGCACTGACAACTTTTAACAAATAATACTATGTTTGCTCTATACATGAACTTGTTTATAGTTGTTATGTGTGCTTACACTATTATTTGGGAAGAGCCGTCTCTAATGTTGTAAGAACTTGTGGCTCGACCCATTTTTGCTTTTTTGGCATATATTGTACGTAGATTCTGTGTTATAGAGCAAAATAAAATATGATTAATAAAACAAAACATTGGATCGTTTACAAGTGGTACGGTTATTAATTTTCCGCTCCAGTAATTTGAGCCTACACCACACAATATGTATAATAAAATGGCGTACGGCCTATCTGCCCCAGCAATAGATTCCAGATTGTAGTTTCTGTACCAGTATATATCAATTTACTATATAATATGGACATATTTATCTAGACAGTAACACACTTAATCTAATCAGCGTCGTGACCCACTAAAATTATTATGATCAAGCTTTAATACAACCACTCTGCATTAAATTATTCGTTACATATATATCTCTCGGATACATGTTCGGACATAGATACAACTATTCCAATATTGCCATAAACCTATATACTGCACATTATCCAAGTCAATGAATTTAACATACCCAAATGTCGCTTGTACAGAGTTTCCTTTTGACACACTTATATACGTTTTTCCAGATAACTAAGTCTGATTAGCGCAGTAGTTAGCGCGCTCGCTTCTCATCAATGTAACCCAGGTTCGATCCTCGGACCGGGTAGTATGTGAGATGGTATGGCGGTCGCCAGATCGGATATAACCCGGGTTCGATCCTCGGACCGGATAGTATGTGAGATGGTATGGCGGTCGCCAGATCGGATAGGTGGGTTATCTTCGGGTACCTCCGGTTCCCCCCACACTAAATACCACATCTACGCTTTCATCCGCGCCAACGAGAGTGATTAATATAAGTTGTTAAAACTTGCTTCGCAATTGTTGTAAAATGAATAAATAAAGTTTAAAGAGAACTAACTTTCCTCTCCGTGTTGGCCAGATAAATTCAGCACTGGTGTATGTGAACGCAGGCAATTTCCATGCGCTTATCAGGTGAGTGCATAGAGCAATAAGATTGAACGCGCTTAACAGGTGAGTGCATAGAACGATTAGATTGAATGCGTTTAACAGGTGAGTGTATAGTGCAATAAGATTGAACGCGCTTATCAGGTGAGTGCATAGAACGATTATATTGAGTGCGTTTAACAGGCGAGTGTATAGTGCAATAAGATTGAACGCGCTTAACAGGCGAGTGCATATCACGATTAGATTGAACGCGTTATACAGGTGAGTGCATAGAACGATTAGATTGAACGCGTTATACAGGTGAGTGCATAGAACGATTAGATTGAACGCGCTTAACAGGCCCTGGAATTAATTATACTGATATGGAGAAAATACTTTATCTATCTGATAAATGTAATTCGCCTAATAACGGTTGGATTATTATTAAATCAATGTGATTTTTCCCTAGTAGGTCACATATAATAAGATGCCATTGTAACTAGCTTCTATGTACACATTGATCCCCACGTATAATCCTTCCAATGGTACGACATAATGTCTGTAAATCCATTGATAAAGAGGTCCCCACCTACACAGTAGTCAATATTGTTACTTTCATTTTGTTACAAGTTCATGACAGAGCAGTGGTAACTCGTTCGTTTCACGTGCGAGAGGCCCGCCATTCCCGCTCAGCTATAGCCGTTACGACTGTGTCCTTAGGGAAAGCACTAAATTCCATATTGCCTCTTCTCTCTCCATCATGCCGATGGATTCCATTATCAATGAGGTCTCGAGAGCCATTAATATACTAGTAATGTTGTAAACAATTGTTTCTTAATTGAGCTAGAATAAATGTGTATAAACTAAATACTGCTCCGAGGTGATACCTGAGATCTTTCTCGATCAACAGCAGCTGAAGAGTCGCTATAAAATGCATTTATAATCCCAAAACAAATACATACCTATTTCCTATAGTTTTAACAACTTATATTAATCACTCTCGTTAGCTCGGATGAAAGTATTATGTGGTCATTCATGTGGGGGGAAACCGGATTACCCGGAGAAAACCCACCTGTCCGATCTGGCGACCACCGTACCATCTCACATACTTCCCTGTCCGAGGATCGAACCCGGGTCGCATTGGTGAGAAGCGAGCGCGCTAACCATTGTGCTAATCGGACAGCCAGATAGAAAGCAGTACTATAGATATAGTTATAATCTAGCACGAATCTAACTAATATTGCTAAATCTCGTAACCAATACTGTCAAGCATAACCAATTATAGCAATTCATAATCGAATATAATGTTCATCCCCACCAGAGACTCGTAACTGACATTGTGTTCATCCCCACCAGAGACTCGTAACTAACATTGTGTTCATCCCCACCAGAGACTCGTAACTGACGTTGTGTTCATCCCCACCAGAGACTCGTAACTGACATTGTGTTCATCCCCACCAGAGACGCGTAACTGACATTGTGTTCATCCCCACCAGAGACTCGTAACTGACATTGTGTTCATCCCCACCAGAGACTCGTAACTAACATTGTGTTCATCCCCACCAGAGACTCGTAACTGACATTGTGTTCATCCCCACCAGAGACTCGTAACTGACATTGTGTTCATCCCCACCAGAGACTCGTAACTGACATTGTGTTCATCCCCACCAGAGACTCGTAACTGACATTGTGTTCATCCCCACCAGAGACTCGTAACTGACGTTGTGTTCATCCCCACCAGAGACTCGTAACTGACATTGTGTTCATCCCCACCAGAGACGCGTAACTGACATTGTGTTCATCCCCACCAGAGACTCGTAACTGACATTGTGTTCATCCCCACCAGAGACTCGTAACTAACATTGTGTTCATCCCCACCAGAGACTCGTAACTGACATTGTGTTCATCCCCACCAGAGACTCGTAACTGACATTGTGTTCATCCCCACCAGAGACTCGTAACTGACATTGTGTTCATCCCCACCAGAGACTCGTAACTGACATTGTGTTCATCCCCACCAGAGACTCGTAACTGACATTGTGTTCATCCCCACCAGAGACTCGTAACTGACATTGTGTTCATCCCCACCAGAGACTCGTAACTGACATTGTGTTCATCCCCACCAGAGACTCGTAACTGACGTTGTGTTCATCCCCACCAGAGACTCGTAACTGACATTGTGTTCATCCCCACCAGAGACGCGTAACTGACATTGTGTTCTTCCCCACCAGAGACTCGTAACTGACATTGTGTTCATCCCCACCAGAGACTCGTAACTAACATTGTGTTCATCCCCACCAGAGACTCGTAACTGACATTGTGTTCATCCCCACCAGAGACTCGTAACTGACATTGTGTTCATCCCCACCAGAGACTCGTAACTGACATTGTGTTCATCCCCACCAGAGACTCGTAACTGACATTGTGTTCATCCCCACCAGAGACTCGTAACTGACATTGTGTTCATCCCCACCAAAGACTCATACCTGACAGATGTGTGTTTGTCTTTGCTTCCATTTACCACACCGTTACCAAACTCTTGTATGTTCTCAATAATTGTTTACATTCTTAATGAGTTTCTCCCACCGTAATTTCGCGCCTTGTTGAACCAGAAAGTATGGGGCATACAAGTGCCAACATTATGCCACACTGCGTGAAGCTTGAACCGCGAAGATGCCAGCAGTATCGGCCGAGTTTGTTAACTGTTGACGTATGCAGGTGAATAAACACCTGTTGATGATAGGGACTCTCTGGCGGCATCACACAATATATATATTCAGTGTTAAAACGTTTATATGGCCATCGGTTTCAGACATGTTCTAGTTGCAATGTTCCATGTGCTTTCGAAAGGAAACAATTGAGAAACATATGCTACTCTCTATCATGTTTACTTTCCCCAACATTAGTTGCCAACAAGTATCGTGTTCTAAGTGTGTTTTACGTTTATTTATCATCGCTACCGGTTGCCCATATGAGCGACGCCTCCTGAAGAGATTAGTCATTTTAGATGTTTGGAGGATAGTGCAATGATACAGACAGAGACCCCCAATCCAGAGTCTCATCTGGTTCTTTTACGTGCACGATGTAAAGTACTGACACGAGACCTCGGTTTAAAGTCCCAAATGAAAGACTGTTCATTTTATTAGGGTCAGACGGGGGATCGAACCTGCGAGTCCCTGGATTACCAGTCCAGCATGTTAACTACTGGACTACAGATCATGTTTTAATCTTTATTGTTATACATATATATTCTAAAGTTATGTATGCTTCATTGTTGTAGGTGTAATTTATTCTTAATATTATATAACTGTTAAAGAGCGGTAATCAACTTTTTGGCATTTTGAAACGCAATGTTCTCACAACTTTGTACACATTCCTTAAATCACTCGTGTTCACTTTTGGTTATTGTAATTGTGTAGCAGTACGATTCGACTGTCATGTTTATGCAATATGCACAACTCTGTACACATTCCTTAAATCACTCGTGTCATTTTTGTTTATTGTAATTTTGTAGCAGTACGATTCGACTATCATGTTTATGCAATATGCAAACAAACAGTAATATTAATAAAGAAATATTAATAACAATATTGCCATTTTGAAATTTACACCGAAAACCTAGTTACCTCCCTTAGATATATTCATCCATTTGCAGTATTGAGAAAACTAGTTGTATACGTTTACAATGAGGCTTCCTACGCAGGCTATAAATCGAACTCGAAAACGAGGCGCCGCCATCTTGGATTACATACACAAATTCCAATATGGCGAATTGCAACGCGGAAATAGCGAAATCAAAGTATTTTGATTGCTTAGATTTGAGTGCACGAGAAAGATATCTTCGGAAAATCAGCTGTATTAGTGACATTGATCCATACACTATCCAACGCAATCGGTTAAGTGACGCTCCCGATCTGTTGCCAGCAATTACATATCCCGACATTGTAAACTATCTCGTGTTCAGTCCCAGCCCATATACAATGGCTGATCTACGTTGTTACAAAGGACTAGACGCATACAACCAGTTCGTTAGCGGGTGGGTGAGGGATGTATCGGTGATTGAAATTAACAACAAACACGTTGTTATTGGAAGGGTATGTACATATATTCATTGTTCATCACACATAGAACAGTAGCAGCAAATGTGTCCGAATTTACACACCTCCAGTCATGGAAACATGTTGGACATTATCAGTGATTATATCAGTGTTCACGGAAATATTTTAACAGATCGGCACAGAGCTTGTCCCCTCTGAAAATGGACAGGTCTCAATTTAAAATGGACAAGCCCTGATTTAAAGTGGACATGTCCTGATTAAAAGTGGACAACAGGACCATTCATTATATGCATGTTATATCAATATGGGTGACTTTCTAGTATACAGTCCTGGTCTGTGAACTTATCCTGATGAAATTACTGAGTGGCACAAGCTTTGTGTGAGCTGCTTGCCTGGTGTGCCCTTATTAGATCTAACCAGAACTGATCCATACCTGTAGTAAACACATTATTGTCTGCCTGAATAGGAAATCGCTCACAGTAGATGCAAAAAAACGTTAATGATCGAGGCGGTAACGAAATATAGGGTACTTGGCTGATTCAGACTGCCTGGATGTTTCAATTAATTTGTTGAATTTTATCCAAAATTTCAATTTAAGTACTCTGCAGGAATAAAAGGCAATCTGTTCTTACAAGTATGGTAGACCATGTCAGCTTGAGATTACAGCTCCGATACCCCAATCCGATCACACTCTTAATTAGTCTTCTAAACTTTACTTGCAGGTGCTGCATTCCCAAAGGCCAAGGGACACACCACTGAAGCCGTGGATAATTGCTGAACAAAATGGAATGGTACTTTTCGGTCACTGCGATTGTATGGCAGGTTTGGGAGAAACGTGTACACACATTAGTGCGATGTTGTTCTACGTTGAGACTAAAGTGAGAATTCGTGACTCAAAAACTATTACACAGGAAGCAGCCTATTGGAAGCTACCAACAGCCATGAAAACTGTTGTCTATAAACCTGTGGCTGAAATGGATTTCACGTCAGCGAAGACAAAAAAAAAGCAGATTGACTTATAACTACTGATAGTGTTCAGACACCTGCTAAGCGAAAAATGAAACAAGTACCAGATCCGACAACTGAGGATCTTGCGACACTCTTTCAAAAGTTGAGCTCAAACAGTTGTAATGCAGCCATTCTTAGTATTGTGCCAGTTCATTGTCAGTTATTTAAACCAACTTTGCTCTCTGGAGATTACCCAACAATATTGACAGATTTGTATAAGCCTGAATGTGTGAAACTTCAATTCAATGAGCTGCTAGAATATTGCCAGAAAATTGAGCTTCGCTTGACACAGGATCAAGCGGTGGCAGTGGAACAAGCTACTCAATCCCAGGCGGACAATAAAATGTGGTTCAGGTTTAGAGCCGGACGAGTGACAGCTTCCAAAATGAAAAGTGTCTGCAAGTCCAATCCTGATCAACCATCGCAATCCCTTATCAGAAGTATATGCTATCCTGCATGTACTTCAGCCACATTCAGTAATCATGCTGTGGAATGGGGATGCAAACATGAAGCTACAGCCAGGCATGTATACATTGAGCAAATGTCTGCCATACATGATAACTTCCAGTTATCTGCATCAGGATTGGTACTGAACCCAGCATACCCCCACATTGGTGCATCTCCAGATGGACTTGTTACATGTGACTGTTGCGGTGCTGGTGTAGTCGAAATTAAATGCCCCTACTGTGCACGTAACAGTTCTATTCAGGACTATTGTACAAATAAAGTACGTGCATGCATTACAGATAATGCAGGCATAATAGCATTGAGAACTGACCATGCTTACATGTACCAGGTACAAACACAGATACATGTTACTGGTGTCGAGTATGCAAATTTTGTTTTGTGGACAGAACAAGACTTGCATGTCGAGAGGGGTGTGCCAAATGAAACAATGTGGCAGGAAATCATTGATCAATCCGATCTTTTCTTCCACAAAGCAATTCTGCCAGAACTGGTAGGAAAGTTTTATACGAAAACTGGCTATATGCTTGGTGCCATGTCGGATACTACTAACCAGCCAGCTCAATCATCATCTGCTACTGATGGGGTAGATGTTTACTGCTATTGTAGGGGGCCCGAGGATATAGATGAAATGATTGGATGCGATGATCCAAACTGCAAAGTTGAATGGTTTCATTTGTCTTGTTTGAAAATTAAGAATGTTCCGAAAGGCAAATGGTTCTGCCCTGACTGCCGTAAACTTGAGCAGAACAAAAGGGTAACATCCAGGAAAAAATAGAACAGGCGTTACGTGGAAAGAAAATAAGAGTATCTAATGTTTGTTTTATATGGGACACTTTAATTGGCCTCCGCAACACATGTTCAATACAGTAAAGACTCGATGACACTAACTGTCTAGCATGAACTATCTAAGAACTGAAATATATGCGTCTAAGAACTGAAATATATGCGTTTCCGGTTATCGACTGAAACACACACAAAAAACGAAATATTTTTCTGAAATACATTATTATATAAATAAAAAATATGTTAGTAAATTTTATTTCAGGGACGCATGGAGATTCTATACATATATTTGTTATTGCCTAATTACATGTTTCATATGCTGGTAGTAGGCATTTACTGGGGCATGATGATATACACAAAATAAAACCAGTATCAATTGCATTATAATCTTATTCTTCATTATGTATGTATGTATGTATGTATGTATGTATGTATATAATTTATATATACACTACATGGATATTGCTAAACAAATTCATGGTGCTACATTGTACATATCACATGCTTGAAGATTGTGCAAATTTCCAAATAATATTCCACGAGCAACAGTTTCTACCCGGAAGTCGCGATAGCGCATTTGCTTCGAGTGTGATAGGCCTGACTAGCTGTTAAGCTTGTGTACTTAAATTCCACATTTCCTCTTCTCTCTCACGCATGGCGATGGATTCCATGAGGAATGATACATGTATAAAATAATGTAAGAACATGTTTCGTAATTGAGCTAAACTAAATATCTATAAACTAATGCTCATGGAATATTATTTTGTAGTTTAAAAATATGTTAGCTTGCTTCTTGTAATGACAGTAATGAAGTTGAGACTCAACTTGTCGCATATGGATCTAGGAGCTTGTGATGAGTTAATCAATTGAATGGCACAACGGATGGGCACAGGTTAACAAGAGCACAACAGACTGTGACTATCTTATCCAATGTGGTGGATGCTCCTCCATTTGAGGACAACACATAGTCAATAGGCAATGTTGCCTCGAGAATGGTGTATTTCTGCCGAAGACAACCAATCACCCTTTCCACATGAATCCGCACATTGGCGATGCGTCTCGTTTGTTCAACGTCCTTGCCAGTTAGTTGCGGTTTTCCTTTTGTAAATGCTGGGATAGCTAGTTTGGCCCCAACCATACCCACACTATCGCATATGTCAAAACCTCTGTCCGCAAGCACCAAATCACCAGGAAGCAACCTGTCAAGAAATTTGGAATTTTCTGTGACATATTTGTCACTTGTCCGTCCACCCCAGCCGTCGGATATGAATGATATGGTACCTTGTGGGGTAACTCCAATTAGGAATTTAACAGTATTATTATGTTTATACGACGACCAGGTCAGTGCACGTGCTTGTAGATTGGATGGCCTCTCCAAAAACACCTCAAAGCAGTCGATGATAACTACCACCTCTGTTCCAAAATGAACTCGAAAACACATTGGCATGGTTTCCCTCAGCTGTTCGCGATCAGGCCAAAGAATCATTGGCCTAAGTCTTGTATACATTACATCCAGCATATTTAAAAATAATCTAGAGACTGAAGATTTTGTAATTCTAAATCTCACTCCTAGATCCATAGGCGACAAGTTGAGTCTCAACTTCATTACTGTCATTACAAGAAGCTGGTATTTTGACAATGTAGTCGACTGTGGAATATGTGGTTCCAGATATTCATACAATGTTTCCAGGGTGTCAAATTTGGGAAGACCAGTGTAATAACGCACTTTCTCATTATCATCCTTGAAAAATGCCCGATCAAGTGTACAATTTATTAACTTTTCTTTAATACATGCATTTTCCACCAACAAACGTTGAAGTTCATTCTCCATACCGCGGATTGCACCAGAATGTAATTCAGTTTGTGACGACACTTCACAATCTGTCTCAGTGGATTCATCCATTTGCAGTTGGGGTATAGTCGGGGCAGCATCGTGCTGCCGTTTCCTCTTCTCAACTCTGTCGACTGTCCGGTGATATCGGTCCACATCCTGAGCTGTTGATTGTCCATCAACTTTCTCATGGCCCAATTTTAATGTTGGTGCCCAATCTGGATTTGTAGCATCATACAATGTTGATGGTTTCCCTGAAATAAAAATAAGAATTCCTTCATATAAATTAATATCACCAGTGTCAAAGTGACTGCACTCTCAATTCTAAGGAACTGAATTTGTATTATTTTAGTGCAGAACATATATGGGCCAAATAATGAGTTTGCTACAAGTGTAACCATACTATCGTCCATGGCCCAGTGGTAGAGTGTCCGATTTGGAATCAAACGGTCCGTGGTTTGATACTCAGTCAGGCCACGTATGTAGTGTCATTGAGCGAGGCACCTCACACACATTGCTTAGTACTGGTTAACTGCTTAGGTCGGCTAAGCCTGCCTAGGAAAATATGGATTATAAATGAAAATATATCTAGGTCCCCTCAATGAGTTTGACATTAATGTAACATACACATGCAGAGTTACTATCCTATAATATATATCACCTAAAACCTGCCACATTGTATTTAATTTGAGATCGAGATGTCTTGAGTTGAGGCGAAGTGTCCGACTCCAACAGATCAGAAATATACATGTACTGATCAAAAACTATGGCACCCAGACTTAGGCATACAATTATTCAGCTTGTAAAATAATACAGTGCTGGCTATTTAATCAAACTGGACGCAAGTTTGCAACATAGCTTTGAATGTTTGTGGAGAAAATTTGTGGAAATCTGCAGTTTTTCTTCCTCTAATATCGAACCCCTGGCGGGGATGTAAGTGGTAGAACTTGTAAAACATCATTCACTGATACTCGGCAATATGATGAACGTTACATATTTATTATCGAATTATAAAAATGATAATTTACCTGTAACAAAATGTTCAGAACACACCCTCGTGTACTGCAAGTTACTCGGCTTGATGCTTCTATTAATGTGCGCCAGCCATGTTTCTCTTCTTTTTTGGGAAAGTTCATTTGTTTTCTCGCCTTGTGAAGTAATTACAGCAGGCAGTCTATAAAATGACACCTTGTCTCTTTCCCCCCGATTCAGTCTTTCAGATGGGACGTTAAACCGAGGTCTCGTGTCGGTGCTTTACACCGTGCACGTAAAAGAACCAGAGGAGACTCTGGAATGGGTCTCTGTCTGTATCATTGCACTATCCTCCAAAATCTAAAATAACTAATCTCTTCAGGAGGCGTCGCTCATATGGGCAACCGGTAGCGACGATAAATAAACGTAAAACACACACATTTCCCCCGATTCGCACAACCGAATACACCACAAAAGTTAACCATTATCCGTTAATAATGCGCCTATTGTCCGTGTTTACAAAAGAAATCTTGCAGAACATGTGTATTGAATTTGTGTAGTGGAGCGGTGTTTATGTACTCCAACATGGCCGACGCATTAGCAATGACGTCACGCGAGAAGCCTCTTATAGTGCATATCTGCCAACATAGACACGTCACATGAACGGGTAAATAAAATATTTGAGATAACAAATTAGTGAAAAGTGTACGGGTCCATTTTGCAGTAAAATCGTGAAAATTGCACGTCGTGAAAATTACCCATTATACGGTATTTTTAAATTCAGTGTTTTACGAATGGTGTTTGTATTTATCACATGCTTAGTCATGAATATCAAACATCTCTTGACTCTTAATAGTGTTGATATTTATATAAATGATTAGTGTTTTGTTATGAGAGAATACAGGTTAATATTGTATTGTATTTAAATTACTCTATTGAATATATTCCCCACACTGTTACAGTGTACATATCTCTGTAATAATAGTTCTCTTAGAAAACATTGCATTGTATTTTTTATTTATATCATGCTTAAAACTGAAAGTCATAGGCAAGGCATTTAAATTCCACGTTGCCTCTTCTCTCTCCCTCATGGCGATGTATTCCATCAGGAATGAGGTCTCGAGAGTTATTAATATAAGTTATAAGAACTTGTTTCGCAATGGAGCTAAAATAAATTTGTATAAACTAAGTTAAAACTGAACAATAAATATGCTTTCTTATCTCATTTACATCCAAATAAAAGATCGATAGATGAACTAAAAACTGACACGTCTGTTGGAATCACAGAGATGCAGATTTAAAGACATATCCGGGAGTTTTAGTGCGCATCTTTTCGCGCATTCTCTTTCCGTTTATTTATGTTTCGGTATTTTGAGTTAATTACAAACTTTAACGGATTTCGGTCAAACAAATTATTCTCGCGTTTCTTTTTATTTAGCCATATTTTATTGCAAGTCAATAGTACATATGTCATACACATACAGATACAATACACAGCATGAAAATACAAATGGTTTGGGCCACACGTTTTAGCAACGGCCCGTACCTAATACAATATAACAATTTAAACATAAACCAGGATGCTTCATTTCGAAAAGAAGATTGGAAAGTATTAAGAGTATTGAAATAATTACTTTGTTTCACTGAAAGGAACAAATGTCAGCCCGAAATGAGCAAGTATGTCGAACACCATTCATTTACATTAATTATTTCAAGAATATGAAAGAAACGCTGTCCAACATTGATAATGCGTATTCCCGTAAGATTGGGTGCTCATGTCAGCTGCATATCATTCGTGAGGAAATCCACACGAAAATAGATCCAAACATGGCATATACGTTCATCGGAGGAAATGCATTAGCGATGTAAATGTATGTTTTTAATAGAGTATCACCTAAAACATCTTGATAAGAACATACGTATACGTTTTTAAACTTTATTTATTTTACAAGGCATTTAAATTCCACATGTCTCTTCTCTCTCACTCGTGGCGATGAATTCCAAAATCCTGCGCGATCCGCTTTGGTCAACGGTTCTGGCAGTCTGCAACATTCTCTGGTAGTTTATCCACAGCTGACTGGCTTTTGACCTGGTACTAAGTTCTGCCTTCTGTGTGTCAATCTGTTCTGTGATTTGGATAAACATATCTGATGCAATAGCACTCTCCAAATTAGTTTCTTTTGTCACCAAGGATGAATACGTTTCTGCCGCCTAGCCCACCAATGACTCAAACTGTGGGTTATCCTCCAGGAGCTCCGCCACAATTAGGTGATTGAGACACCTATCAACCAGCAGATATCCACGGAAAGATCTGTGTACTGATTGTCCCGTCATTATATGCTGAAAGGCATTTTCACCATAGACAACTTCCATCACGTTCCTGTGTCATGTGCCTTCCAGCTACTAAGTTCATAATGTGTGAAAACATCCAAGCATCAATACAATGATTTTCAAGTGACTACTCTGTTGTGAATCCATCATGATCTCTGCAGCTTTCCAATACAGGGGTTGATCGAACGTAATAATGGGTGGAACATGGTGTTTGATAACGAGATTGCAAACGAAATCCAGCGTGGACATAATGCATGTCCCGTCCCCGGGGTACACGCCAGAATACAATTGATGA
This sequence comes from Archivesica marissinica, assembly GCA_014843695.1. Lineage (NCBI taxonomy): Eukaryota > Metazoa > Mollusca > Bivalvia > Venerida > Vesicomyidae > Archivesica > Archivesica marissinica. The sequence goes on along the minus strand of CM026402.1, from coordinate 52,507,477 downwards.
TTGGCTTGGGTGTGTTTGTCTTATTTGGATCCTGATCAACCGATATATGCATAGAAACAAAATTAACATTAGATACCCACGGAATTACATAGGCCCACACACTACAAAGAGTCAGGGGCATTTTAATAGTTTTGGCTGCCATATTCGCCGCCATCTTGAATTTCACAATTATGCAATCACTTCACTATACTTAAAATATACTAATTGGATTCCTAGATCCCATAACATGGGGCTAGACACCAACATTACTCATCTAGGGTCAATAATGAAGATGTAATTGAGATTGTAAGGATTTGGCGGCCATCTTGGACGCCATCTTGAATATTATACCTTTTCAGTGGTCAGATTTTTGTAGACATTTAGTATGTTATTAAGCACACTTGATACTATAGAAAACCGTCGAGAAACCTTCTGTAGTAATTTTTAGGGTAGAATGGCCTTTGTTTCATATATGCAGCCACCTAATCAGGAATGGGCTTTCTCGAGTGATTAATATAAGTTGCAAGAACATGTTTCGCAATCGAGCTAAAATAAATTTGTATCAATTAATTTGATATGATACATTATAATTTATTTTTAAATCATTTTCTCGCCACTGACAGGAGCCTCGTCCCTGTTGAGACCCTCATTTCATTACAATTACAAAACAGAACATATATTAGTTTGAACGTCAGCAACACAATATAGTTCCGGTATAATGCTTACGTTTTTTCTGTATGCTGTCAGAATTGAGAACAACAGAGAAAACAAGCGCATTAATACATCATAATTTATAATAAACTGTTTATAATTGTGGGAAAGTGGATAACATACATACCTGCACTGGAATATTGCGCAAAAACCGCCCGCCAAATAGTGAGAAACATAATCCAATCTTTCACTCTTTCAAAACAATTAAAGGTGGAATTATCTTTCACCGAGGAAACCAATGCATCACCCATTGGAAAACAGTATACAAGAACTAACAGCATCATGTTCGATCCCCCGCCTGACCCTAATAAAATGAACAGTTTTTCAGATGTGACTTTATAGGCAACTGGTAGCGACGATGAATAAACGTAAAACACACACAATAACAGCCTACAAGAAATAAGAGTAGCCAATGGCTGAAAATGTATCTCTACTCAGTTGGGGTTATCGTCACAGCGCGCGGCAAACCATCACCTAATCACACCAATATTTTGCATTATAGCATATTTCCAATTGAAATATAGAATGTACACAGTTATACGTGCAAACTGTGAGTACGAATGACGTCATGATACATTGTTTAGTAATTCCACTAAACAGTGGAAAATTTACCTGTATCCATAAGAATATTGCATAGGCAGATATATTATATTGAGACATTTTTAAACATCGTACAGGTTAGTCCTTACAGCAGCATTACATCGTATGAAATAAAAGATATTTGAAAAATTCAATTTTTACGTATGGGTAGCAATGCTGCTACACATTCTAACATTATACTTTGTATACTTATGTTCATTTGGTAAACAAAAAGTAGGACTTTCCAGTCGATCGGTCACGCACTTGTTTACAACCGGAACGCATCGTCCGCACGTGTGTGCATTCGGAATGCATCGTCACCATTTGCCCCACGTTGTCCTTTTTGATTCATATCTCTGTTAGCTAAGTCTTTATGGATATTTCTACGTCCCCGCGAGGGGTTCGACATTAGAGGAAGATGGATAGATAGTCTTTCATGTTCAAAATATATACGTTGTTTTCTACATCCTCTGTTGTTTCACGCATGCGCAATGTGCGTGTTTACATTTCGTGTGTTGATAAACAAACCCGCGTATACGACGGTTTAAATTTATTGGAATGTTATCGTTTCTGAGCAACTATTTCGATTTTTGTAAACACACACACATTAGTATTTATATTTTACGCAAACATCCTTTATTACGATGTAATGCTGCTTTAATGCAATAGTGGGTTTTATTTGTTTACCACAAAACCACTTGCCATCGCCTCTATTCCACTAATTTCTAATAATATTTACCTTTCAAAGAAAGGCCGTGTTTGTGTGTGTGATAGTTTGAATGCACGAACGCTTAGTAAAAGGCCGACATTAAATACAGACGGATCTGTAGTCCAGTTGTTAACACTTTGGACTGGTAATCCAGGGATCCCAGGTTCGATCCCCCCGTCTGATTCTAATAAAATTAACAGTCTTTCAAATGGGACTTTAACCCAAGGTCTCGTGTCGGTGCTTTGCATCGTGCACGTACAAGAACCAGAGGAGACTCTCTGTCTGTATCATTGCACTATCCTCCAACAATCTAAAATGACTAATCTCTACAGGATGCGTCGTTCATATGGGTAACCGGTAGCGACGATACATAAATGTAAATTAAACCACAAAATGACAGTACTAGCGTGCGACGAAATACGCCATTTGATTTGAAAGTGACGTGCCATTTCAATGGAGGAAATGGAGTAAGTGGATTTTCTAAAGTGTGTTGCTGTATATATTATTCAAATGTTGCGCCTGAATTAATTCTTGGCTACAATTCTCAATTGTATTTTTAAAGTAAATCTGCAGAGTTTGACGAGTATGTTAATAATAAATCTACCGGCATTAGTACTCGCAACTGGGCGTACATGTACACATCCGGGCACAGTTTACGTTTATTATCAATTATAGAATTCGTGACGTCAGAATGAGTGTGGCGACATACTAGACTAGTATATACTATAATACATATAAGTTGTATAAAATGCTATTTATTACCAGAATAATATTGACGGTATTGTGCAATTTTTAAAAATGAGATAAATTTCAAAATATAATACTGTCCCCACATCCGATATGTAATACGACCCACGCCCACTATGTGATACGGCCCCGTCCGCTATGTGATACGCCCCCCGTCCGCTATGTGATACGGCCCCATCCGCTATGTAATACGACCCCGTCCGCTATGTGATACGCCCCCCGCCCACTATGTGATACGGCCCCGTCCGCTATGTGATACGCCCCCCGCCCACTAGTAATACGGCCCCGTCCGCTATGTGATACGCCCCCCGCCCACTATGTAATACGGCCCCGTCCGCTATGTGATACGCCCCCCGCCCACTATGTGATACGGCCCCGTCCGCTATGTAATACGATCCACGCCCACTATGTGATACGGCCCCGTCCGCTATGTGATACGCCCCCCGCCCACTATGTGATACCCCCCCCACTATGTGATACGGCCCCGTCCGCTATGTGATACGGCCCACGTCCGATATGTGATACGGCCCCGTCCGCTATGTGATACGGCCCCGTCCGCTATGTGATACGCCCCCCGCCCACTATGTGATACGGCCCCGTCCGCTATGTGATACGCCCCCCGCCCACTATGTGATACGGCCCCGTCCGCTATGTGATACGCCCCCCGCCCACTATGTGATACGGCCCCGTCCGCTATGTGATACGGCCCCGTCCGCTATGTGATACGGCCCCGTCCGCTATGTGATACGCCCCCCCCCACTATGTGATACGGCCCCGTCCGCTATGTGATATGCCCATGCCCACTATGTGATACGGCTCCGTCCGCTATGTGATACGCCCCCGCCCACTATGTGATACGGCCCGTCCGCTATGTGATACGCCCCCGCCCACTATGTGATACGGCCCCGTCCGCTATGTGATACGGCCCCGTCCGCTATGTGATACGGCCCCGTCCGCTATGTGATACGCCCCCCGCCCACTATGTGATACGGCCCCGTCCGCTATGTGATACGCCCCCCGCCCACTATGTGATACGGCCCCGTCCACTATATGATACGCCCCCCGCCCACTATGTGATACGGCCCAGTCCGCTATGTGATACGCCCCCGCCCACTATGTGATACGGCCCCGTCCGCTACTATGTGATACGGCCCCGTCCGCTATGTGATACGGCCCACGCCCACTATGTGATACGGCCCCGTCCGCTATGTGATACGCCCCCGTCCGCTATGTAATACGGCCCCGTCCGCTATGTGATACGCCCCCGCCCACTATGTGATACGGCCCCGTCCGCTATGTGATACGTCCGCCCCCCCGTCCGCTATGTAATACAACCCACGCCCACTATGTGATACGACCCACGCCCACTATGTAATACGGCCCCGTCCGCTATGTGATATGCCCCCGTCCGCTATGTAATACGACCCACGCCCACTATGTGATACGACCAACGCCCACTATGTGATACGGCCCCGTCCGCTATGTGATACGACCCACGCCCACCGCTATGTGATACGACCCACGCCCACTATGTGATACGGCCCACGCCCACTATGTGATACGACCCACGCCCACTATGTGATACGGCCCCGTCCGCTATGTGATACGGCCCACGCCCACTATGTGATACGGCCCCGTCCGCTATGTGATACGCCCCCCGTCCACTATGTGATATACGCCCCCCGCCCACTATGTGATACCCCCGTCCGCTATGTGATACTCCCCCCGTCCGCTATGTGATATGCCCCCCGTCCGCTATGTAATACGACTCACGCCCACTATGTGATACGACCCACGCCCACTATGTAATACGGCCCGTCCGCTATGTGATACAGCCCACGCCCACTATGTACGGCCACGTCCGCTATGTGATACGACCAACGCCCACTATGTGATACGGCCCCGTCCGCTATGTGATACGACCCACGCCACTATGTGATACGACCCACGCCCACTATGTGATACGGCCCCGTCCGCTATGTGATGCGACCCACGCCCACTATGCCCCACGCCCACTATGTGATACGGCCCCGTCCGCTATGTGATACGACCCACGCCCACTATGTAATACGCCCACGCCCACTATGTGATACGGCCCCGTCCGCTATGTGATACGGCCCACGCCCACTATGTGATACGGCCCCGTACGCCCCCGTGATACCCCCCCGTCTATGTGATACGACGGCCCGCGTCCGCTATGTGATACGCCCCCGCCCACTATGTGATACGGCCCCGTCCGCTATGTGATACTCCCCCCGTCCGCTATGTGATATGCCCCCCGTCCGCTATGTAATACGCCCACTATGTGATACGGCCCCGTCCGCTATGTAATACGGCCCCGTCCGCTACCCATGTGATACGACCAACGCCCACTATGTGATACGGCCCCGTCCGCTATGTGATACGACCCACGCCCACGTGATACGACCCACGCCCACTATGCTATGTGATACGACCCCGCCCACTATGTGATACGGCCCCGTCCGCTATGTGATACGGCCCACGCCCACTATGTGATACGGCCCCGTCCGCTATGTGATACGCCCACGCCCACTATGTGATACGGCCCACGCCCACTATGTGATACGGCCCCGTCCGCTATGTGATACGGCCCACGTGATACGCCCCGTCCGCTATGTGATACGACCCACGCCCACTATGTGATACGGCCCCGTCCGCTATGTGATACGGCCCCGTATGTGATACGGCCCACGCCCACTATGTGATACGGCCCCGTCCGCTATGTGATACGACCCACGCCCACTATGTATACGACCCACGCCCACTATGTGATACGGCCCCGTCCGCTATGTGATACGGCCCACGCCCACTATGTACGCCCCCCGCCCACTATGTGATACGACCCACGCCCACTATGTAATACGACCCACGCCCCCTATGTGATACGGCCCCGTCCGCTATGTAATACGACCCACGCCCACTATGTGATACGGCCCCGTCCGCTATGTGATACGGCCCCGTCCGCTATGTAATACGACCCACGCCCACTATGTGATACGGCCCACTATGTGATACGGCCCCGTCCGCTATGTGATACGGCCCACGCCCACTATGTGATACGGCCCCGTCCGCTATGTGATACGGCCCCGTCCGCTATGTGATACGGCCCACGCCCACTATGTGGCCCACGCCCACTATGTGATACGGCCCACGTCCACTATGTAATACGACCCCGCCCACTATGTGATACGGCCGACGCCCACTATGTAATACGACCCACGCCCACTATGTGATACGGCCCACGCCCACTATGTGATACGACCCACGCCCATTATGTAATACGACCCACGCCCACTATGTGATACGGCCCCGTCCGCTATGTGATACGGCCCACGCCCACTATGTGATACGGCCCCGTCCGCTATGTGATACGGCCCACGCCCACTGTGTGATACGGCCCACGCCCACTATGTGATACGGCCCCGTCCGCTATGTAATACGCCCCCGTCCAATATGTGATACGGCCCCGTCCGCTATGTGATACGACCCACGCCCACTATGTGATACGGCCCCGTCCGCTATGTGATACGGCCCCGTCCGCTATGTAATACGACCCACGCCCACTATGTGATACGGCCCACGCCCACTATGTGATACGGCCCCGTCCGCTATGTGATACGACCCACGCCCACTATGTAATACGACCCACGCCCACTATGTGATACGGCCCCGTCCACTATGTGATACGGCCCCGTCCGCTATGTGATACGGCCCACGCCCACTATGTGATACGGCCCCGTCCGCTATGTGATACGCCCCCGCCCACTATGTGATACGCCCCCCGCCCACTATGTGATACGGCCCCGTCCGCTATATGATACGACCCACGCCCACTATGTGATACGGCCCCGTCCGCTATGTGATACGGCCCCGTCCGCTATGTAATACGACCCACGCCCACTATGTGATACGGCCCACGCCCACTATGTGATACGGCCCCGTCCGCTATGTGATACGACCCACGCCCACTATGTAATACGACCCACGCCCACTATGTGATACGGCCCCGTCCGCTATGTGATACGGCCCCGTCCGCTATGTGATACGGCCCACGCCCACTATGTAATACGACCCACGCCCACTATGTGATACGGCCCCGTCCGCTATGTGATACGGCCCACGTCCGCTATGTAATACGACCCACGCCCACTATGTGATACGGCCCACGCCCACTATGTGATACGACCCACGCCCACTATGTGATACGGCCCACGTCCGCTATGTAATACGACCCACGCCCACTATGTGATACGGCCCACGCCCACTATGTGATACGACCCACGCCCACTATGTGATACGGCCCCGTCCGCTATGTAATACGACCCACGCCCACTATGTGATACGGCCCCGTCCGCTATGTGATACGGCCCCGTCCGCTATGTAATACGACCCACGCCCACTATGTGATACGACCCACGCCCACTATGTGATACGCCCCCGCCCACTATGTGATACGCCCCCCGCCCACTATGTGATACGCCCCCCGCCCACCACTATGCCCGCCCCCCGCCCACTATATGATACGACCCACGCCCACTATGTGATACGACCCACGCCACTATGTGATACGGCCCCGTCCGCTATGTAATACGACCCACGCCCACTATGTGATACGGCCCCGTCCGCTATGTGATACGGCCCCGTCCGCTATGTAATACGACCCACGCCCATGTGATACGGCCCCGCCCACTATGTGATACGGCCCCGTCCGCTATGTGATACGACCCACGCCCCTATGTAATACGACCCACGCCCACTATGTGATACGGCCCCGTCCGCTATGTGATACGGCCCCGTCCGCTATGTGATACGGCCCACGCCCACTATGTAATACGACCCACGCCCACTATGTGATACGGCCCCGTCCGCTATGTGATACGGCCCCGTCCGCTATGTAATACGACCCACGCCCACTATGTGATACGGCCCACGTCCCTATGTGATACGACCCACGCCCACTATGTGATACGGCCCACGTCCGCTATGTAATACGACCCACGCCCACTATGTGATACGGCCCACGCCCAATATGTGATACGGCCCCCGTCCGCTATGTGATACGGCCCGTCCGCTATGTGATATACCCCCGTCCGCTATGTGATACGGCCCCGTCCGCTATGTGATACGGCCCACGCCCACTATGTAATACGACCCACGCCCACTATGTGATACGGCCCCGTCCGCTATGTGATACGGCCCCGTCCGCTATGTAATACGACCCACGCCCACTATGTGATACGGCCCGTCCGATATGTGATATGCCCCCCGTCCGCTATGTGATACAACATTAATAATAATGGACTGCAGTACAATGGTATGTCGTCACGACTAGTGTTTTATCTATGTTTACATGGACACCTCACATATAAATAACGTTTTGTCACGTGCGTACCATCTATATATCAGATTACAATTTAACTCTTTCACCGCCAATGTCGCCTAATAGCGCCTTTGCAAAAAGCCTAGAACCCGATCAGACAGAACAGAACGTACCGTCTGACCAGGCTATATGATGATTACTCTGCAGACAGTGGAGCTGATACACATGTCCGAATAGCAAACAACATAGATCCTAATCAGACGCGGCGCTATGTCGTGGTTGATCTGGAGCTATGTTGTTTGCACATTGCTTTGAATGTCTTCGGAGCTGAAAGAGTTATTGTTGTTGTTTTGCTATGTATGTCTAACTCATTTGGTCAGCAAAAACACTAACTACAAAACTATGGCAATAAGTTTGGTGAAACATAGCCTGGGTGCCAGTCTGTCGATATTTCACTTTTTAGCTTCAGGCAAAATGATATCAGAAACTCAATACGGCCTAATTAATAGTATCGGTGTTAAAATATATTTATTTCACTGACCAGGCAAAATATATCGACGCCTGTTCCCAGGCTACGTGAAACACACAATTCTAATAATATATAACAAACACTTTCAACTGTTAACGTTATCTGGTCTGGTATTTCCCATGCCCCTTTGACTTCAAAGTAATTTCATATTTTTATATAAGAACAGGACTCGAATGTTCATGAAGACTTTAATGAGGGCAATAAAATGCCCATACGATCAATAATACGCAAACATTTAATTTTGATAAAACTGTTTAATACTGGAGTCAACTAGGACGAGTTGTTATTACAGAATGTACTCAAATCGACGGGAATGTATGACATATTTCGCTTTTGTTTTGTATTTTTCAGGAAAACAGGAATTGATTTGGTAGTGTGTGTTGTACTGTTGGGTTATATCCGACTACTATACCAATTAAGTTAAATTGCAGTCTGCATCATTAACACGTGTGCTAAGGTGATACTACAAGATGTTAATTAAAAGTTATTTCCGAGAAGATTGCAGACAGTTCCAGTAAACGTCTTAACATAGTACTGGAGGTAACACTATTAATATGATAGCAACACTTAATTAACTTAGACATGATCTTCATATTTTGGAATCATGTCAACATTACAACTAATTAATATTGCAATTAGTGGTTATGAGATATAATAACCATCAATCATGTTCCTTCTTCGGATTTACTTGGTCTTCTTCATTGTCACATCTTCAGGTAAGTCTTTTCTTCCTATTACCTTCCCTCCCCTCCGCGACCGATTATTTAGAGCCTACGCGGCCCAGTGGTTAATGTACTTGATATCAAACCACTTGCTCCTCGCCGATGTATGTTCGAATCCCATGTGGGGTGTCGAATTATTTCATGTGAGAAAACTATTCAGTTGGCTTGTAGAAGGTTGGTGGTTCGTCCCGGGTGACCGCTTTTGTCTGAAATACCTCTTTAATGGGCACTCGGCGTATTCTTCCACCAATACTAGCTGGAGAGTCTCTCTATGACTTAAGCTGATTGTACGACTTTAAACCCCCCAACCAAACGCACATAATTTCCTTTTATTTGATATTATATATATGCGTAATATGGCTCTCATAAGATACGATACATGTGCATACTAAGCGTAAGCTTTACTCACTAGTATACAGAAAGCCAGTTTTCTACGAAGTCCTAGCCCTCAATTAAACGAAATTGGGCATTCCCTTGTCATATAGAATATTGACACGCCAAAATAATGACATTCTATAATAGAATAGTGACCCCCCTTATAGAATAATGACACCTCCTCCCCAAAGCCCACACAAACAATGTTATCAATCTATTTTTATTAATAATTGCATAAAGCTATAAAATTAACAATTATTAATAACATTATATTGAATTAATGTATGAAAAAATACATAAACCCAACTTAATTTGTATTTGAAACCATGCCGCTCAAAATAAATACCATAACATAGCACAGTACTGTACTAACCATTCGTTTCATATTCATGCATGTTGTCTTAAACTTGCCAGAAACTGTGTACAACTATAGCATATGCTATTAACCATTATAATTCTGGTTTCCAATACTATGTTTACATGTTTTATATCATTCATAATAGGTAATATTTTATTATTGCTATGATAAAGACAGACAACATTATGGGTCATTATTCTATGGCATGGAAAAGTGACCCCCTCACTCGTACTGTGTAAACATAGAGGTGCCATTATTCTATGGCATGGGAAAGTGACCCTCTCACTAATATAGGTTACATACAGGGTTGTCATTATTCAATGGCATGGAAAAGTGACCCCACCCCCGTTGACTCGTACAGTGTAAACATAGGGGTCATTATTCTATTGCATGGACAAGTGACCTACCCGCGGGTAATTATTTTGAGGGGAGGGTCAATATTCTACATGACAGGCCGGGAGTATACATATATCCAGGTGCATAGATAGATATCAAAGAGATCCCTGATACATCGGATGATGATTCCATCATTGAGGGATTATCGGATAATACATACATTCAGACTAATGTAATTCACTACAGAAAAGAACGTACCGTATAAATTAGCCACGGGGCCCCTAAGGTCGAGTGGTTGAGGTCGTTGACTTGAAATCACTTGCTGTATGTTCGAGTATACATTGTGGGTGTTGAATTCGTGCGAAAGACAAATTAAACTTAGCACAATGGTCGAAGTGTGTACCTATGGATGCATGCTATGTTATAAATATTAGTATAAATATACTCCGGTGCCTCTTATTATTGGCTGTCCGATTAATACAGTGGTTAGCGCGCTCGCTTCTCACCAATGCAACACGGGTTCGATCCTCGGACCGGGAAGTATGTGAGATGGTACGGTTGTCGCCAGATCGAACATGTGGGCACTCAGGTTTCCTCCCACACAAATGAAGTTTCCTCCCACACAAATGACCACATATACGCTTTCATCCGTGCCAACGAGAGTGATTAATATAAGTTGTTTGAACTTGCTTCGCAATCGTTGTAAACTATAATAAAGTTTAAAGTTATAAATATTTGATGTTTAACTGTAACGGTTTGAAATCGGTAAGTGTGTAATATTTATGTTTTACTGTTTGAAATATGTGGTCTCTGTTGAAGAAGTTTCAAATATGTGAACACAAATACGGCCATCATAGATTAAATGAATTACTTTCGATAAGTACATCATAACTTACTTAATAGTATTTACTATTTGGACGAAACCGATAATAAGCAGAACTCAGCATCAGTGAATACAAAATACCTGTATATACTGCAGAGGTGACTGGCACACATGTATATACTGCAGAGGTGACTGGCTCACATGTATATACTGCAGAGGTGACTGGTTCACATGTATATACTGCAGAGGTGACTGGCACACATGTATATACTGCAGAGGTGACTGGCACACATGTATATACTGCAGAGGTGACTGGCACACATGTATATACTGCAGAGGTGAATGGGTCACATATATATACTGCAGAGGTGACTGGCACACATGTATATACTGCAGAGGTGAATGGGTCACATGTATATACTGCAGAGGTGACTGACACACATGTATATACTGCAGAGGTGACTGGCACACATGTATATACTGCAGAGGTGACTGGCACACATGTATATACTGCAGAGGTGACTGGCACACATGTATATACTGCAGAGGTGAATGGGTCACATGTATATACTGCAGAGGTGACTGGCACACATGTATATACTGCAGAGGTGACTGGCACACATGTATATACTGCATAGGTGACTGGCACACATGTATATACTGCAGAGGTGACTGGCTCACATGTATATACTGCAGAGGTGACTGGCACACATGTATATACTGCAGAGGTGACTGGCACACATGTATATACTGCAGAGGTGACTGGCACACATGTATATACTGCAGAGGTGACTGGCACACATGTATATACTGCAGAGGTGACTGGCACACATGTATATACTGCAGAGGTGACTGGCTCACATGTATATACTGCAGAGGTGACTGGCTCACATGTATATACTGCAGAGGTGAATGGGTCACATGTATATACTGCAGAGGTGAATGGGTCACATGTATATACTGCAGAGGTGACTGGCACACATGTATATACTGCAGAGGTGAATGGCACACATGTATATACTGCAGAGGTGACTGGCACACATGTATATACTGCAGAGGTGACTGGCACACATGTATATACTGCAGAGGTGACTGGCACACATGTATATACTGCAGAGGTGACTGGCTCACATGTATATACTGCAGAGGTGACTGGCTCACATGTATATACTGCAGAGGTGAATGGGTCACATGTATATACTGCAGAGGTGAATGGGTCACATGTATATACTGCAGAGGTGACTGGCACACATGTATATACTGCAGAGGTGAATGGCACACATGTATATACTGCAGAGGTGACTGGCACACATGTATATACTGCAGAGGTGACTGGCACACATGTATATACTGCAGAGGTGACTGGCACACATGTATATACTGCAGAGGTGACTGGCTCACATGTATATACTGCAGAGGTGACTGG
>CM026402.1:52426355-52493842 GCA_014843695.1 Archivesica marissinica | reverse complement strand
AAGAGCATCGTAGCTCAGAATAAAGCGATGTGAAATAGCAGACGAAGTAGCTGTGAGTAGTATGTGTGTTTGATCTCCATGTTTTCTTCACAGTCTGAGTTACTAATGCGTGTTTGTATTGTGTAAAGTTGCCCATGATTGCCACTTTGATGGATTGTTTCATACGTGAGCTTATGAGCTGCACGAAAACTACTATGAGCTGTTCCATGTGAAAACCTGCATTCGGACGTCTGAAGTCGTTATCAGTTATAATTATACGTGTGGTGTAGATGCTTTTATGTGCCTATCCGACATGGAATGCGGTACTTAGTACTTACCCAAATGGTACATGTGCTGAGAAATGTCTGGTTCAATCGTGTAAGACTACTAGAATACGGTGATTTATTTTAGGAAATACCACACTATTGTTGCGGTCGTAATTTATAACCGATGCCAACTACATCGGTGTTTATATTCATGACATTGATGTTTATATGCTTATGTTGTTTTTTATGTTTGTGTTTTCGTTCCATGGCGGACCATACTAAATCGGATCTAGTGATACCACGGCGTGTCGCAGCCATGACACGTCTAGCAACAGCAGTGTAGGATTCTTGGATATTCTGGTTGTCGATATTACAATAAGTGACACATGCTTCACCACCGCTGTTTTACGGTATGGACTGGAGCGACAGAGACGACCAGATGTTTAACTGCCAGATCCGTTTTTATGCTGCTGCAGGATGACCCTAAGAAAGAAGAAAATCAGGACGTGTCACCCGGACGAGGAAGAAGATGCCGCTTACAGTTGTCACTTTATTGCACCACCACCGAAGTCTTCAAGACCATCACATTACAAGACAACATTCTGCAAATCTATAGACACCTCACGACTAATCGACGGTGCTAGGAATGTACGGAAATAATTATTCGACAATGCTCGCCCACATGGTTCGCCGATGGCGAGGGTAAATCGCAATCATCATCATCATCACAATATTGATGTCCATAAATAATCATAAATGGTTACAGAACAAAGCTAGCTTAGAGAGCAGCATGGTGTGTGTTTAAATACGAATATTTGAACGATATTCTCCTGGGACAGTTTCTTGCCGGAATGTTTAGTTGATAAAAATATATTTTAGCTCGATTATATTAACTACTCTCAATACCTCATTTCTACACACTATTATTTCCTATTATATTGTATAATTTATTTCGAAATATTTGCCACAGAAATTGAGTATTTCAACTAATAAACACGCACCGCATACGATGTGTGTTTACATAACATATTTCTATAATCAAGTTCTAAAATAATGCATGACACCGCACGTGTATCATGAATAAAGCATGACACAGCACGTGTATCATGAATAAAGATGTGCTACCAATGATCACAACGAGAGGACGTACACAGTTATATCTCACTATTTGCACTTGCACAGGAATATTCTCTGAGTAATCTTAATTAACCCACATAAAAATGGAAGTATCACGTGATCATAGTAAGATTAAATAACAAACAAATGTCAATATCGGGTTGTGCCAACTGTTTCGGAAAGTCTTACATTTTGCGAGAGTGTTTGTTTGTTTGTTCGGGTTTTACGGCTGCACCATTTTGGGCTATTTCGTCTGCGTGCAGTTTACCTAACAACACCTTTTATTGGCACGCTTCATCAGTACTTGTGCACCAACCTCCGTATGACACTGCCAACTGTTTCATGTAAATGAGACACGACCTGAGCGGTGCTCGAACCAGTATCCATCGGTGAGGATAGGTTACAGTGGTATATAAGTCAGCGACATTAACCACTCGACCACGGAAGCGAGCTTGTAGATTACAAAATGTAATGATAAAATAAAAGTATTTAAATTATTTCTGAAGAATATATAATAGTAATGGTATGTGTACGTTATTTTGCTTTCTGTGATGTTGTGTCGCTTTAAAACTTGTACGAAAGTATTGATGTGCAGCTACAATTACCATTCCAACGATATATATCATGGGAACATGATTAAGTTCCAGAAAACACAAATGATTCCAGCGTCATTTCCATATCCTACCATGTGCACAAACTTACATATAAATGTGTTATTTATTCAGAATATTCAGTCGGTAAGGTAAACCATATATTTGATTGATGTATAACTTGTCTAATTTGCATAAAGCTTATAATATCTGCGAATAAACCCCAATATTATCCGTGCAGAGATGACAATGGGGAACATAGCTGAGGATTTCCGAATGTTCATTACATTGAGCAAACTAGATGGCGCTAGAAAACCGGACAAAACCGGACACGAATTATATGTGTTCTGTCTCAGTTATGTCGGTAACTTCATGCTTTTATTTATCTGCAACGTTTGATTGGCACAGACGCTTGTGGTCTGGACAAGTGGTTTCGGTCCATAATTACTCTGATAGTGACGGGGAGTCATTTCTAAATATGCTTGGATATGGCCTATGTTTGTATGTATAGTGTCAAACCTATGGTTTATCAAACTGTTCTTTTAACAAAATTGCTGATTGGTGCTCTGTCTGTCACACATACATCATAAGTCGCTATCACGTTATCAGTAATGTTCACAGTTTCCCTTTCTCTCAACTAGTAGCTTATACAGGTGTACACTGCCGCGCCTGCCTCGCAGATCCAATGCAAGATATGTTTTCGGCAAATATAGCACACCACGCATTGTTCACGTGCATGTGTCATACAATGTCCACATCAAAATACTCAAAATATGTATAATATATATATAATACGTTAGTGCATTTTGTTTGATCATAAACATCATTTATTCCAACTATTTAATACAATGGCTATACGTTTTGTCTCCATTAATAAGAGTCCATCCACTATACAATACATAAACATCATTTATACCAACTATTTAATACAGTTGCTATACGTTGTGTCTCCATTAATAAGAGTCCATACACTATACAATACATGAGTAGAAATGATGTATGGCTACACAAGAATAACGTAACAAGAAATGTGCCAGCCAAAGTATTCACGTGAATGTGCATGCATGTGTGATATTCACTTCCGGACCGTGATCTTGCAATTTACCCCAAAATAATACACGAATGCGCATATCCGTAACTTCGAGTGCGTATCTCATTGCATATCATTAGTGAGAAAATTCACACGAAAATAGATACAAACAGGGCATCGAAGGAAATGCAATAGTGATGCAAATGTTTGACGTTGGGCCACCTATGCTTGTGACCTGGACAAATGGTATCGGGTTCAAACCACAATTTGAATTTGTTTATTTATTTATAAAGAACATGTTGATACACTATTACGATAGCCAGTGCTCTGGTAGTGACAGGGATTCCATGTTTAAATATGCATGCATATGGACTAAGGTGTATGTGTGTATAGTGTCAATCCTATGGTGTTATCAAAATGTTCTTAAAACAATTAAAAACAATTAAAAAAGGGTATAGGACAATGTATCACATATATTCTCTCTAGGTTTCAGACCGCTGAACCAATGCCTAATTCGGAAAATATCCAAGTACAAAGAAGGTTCGCATAATCGATCTCAGCAGTTGTATGCGACATGTGACAATCTCAGAATGCATTCGAGACCGAGATCGCTGTTGGTGATTCATTTCCCCAAATGATGAACTGAACCTTTGTCAGGAAAGTTGAATTGAAATTCCGAGATGGAGTCTTTTTTAATGTCATTGTGCAGTGTGATGTCTGCTGAACATCGCTGCCGATTTGAAAGCACTTGAACAAATTCTCAAAACTAATTTCAACACACGTCATAAGGAAGAGATTTATATGGATTTGATCCACAAGAACAACTCACAGAAGACTACAGTCCGACTGTGTAATGTTGTATAAATAGAGACTATAATGTGTGTAATGTCTTATAAATTTAAATTATCCTCAAACCCCACCAACCCCTCAATGATTAAAATATATATGTTAGCAATGCTAACAATCTGTACAATGGAATGAATTGAACATCACATTAAAACTATTCTTCAAAATATAGGTCTTTATCATATTTGGGTAACCCAGAAAACGTTGAACTTCTCTTATACAGTGAGTCATATATATTTATAAACAGACATGGTATGCAAATATTACTAGCTCACATAGACTTTCTAGTTACTGTTTGTTTGAAACATACTCTAGAGGGTTGTGCTTTCTAAGTTCAGACTGTCGTCGCATGACCTGAGCAATAGAAACTGGACGGTACAATATTATCGACAGACACTATCGCGTGCACAGGGATTCGGCACGTTTGGGGGTACTAGTATATATATTTAAGTACAGGGATTCTACTCTGTGGGATGTCAGATTTCGCATCGATCAGTAAAATGGCCCTATCTGAAACAATTTTGTACAAATCTGTCCAAATACAACGCCTATCCCGAGTCTTTATATTGTTCTTCAAATAAAACACAACTTTAAGCTGCATGCATGTATACTTTGGAAATGTGACCTGCTATGGCCAATGTATGTGGCAATTGTTTGCAAAGTATACATGCATGCAGCTTAAAGTTGTGTTTTATTTGAAGAACAATATAAAAACTCGGGATAGGCGTTATATTTGGACAGCTTTGTACAAAATTGTTTCAGATAGGGCCATTTTACTGATCGATGCGAAATCTGTCATCCCACAGAGTAGAATCCCTGTACTTAAATATATATACTAGTACCCCCAAACGTGCCGAATCCCTGTGATCGCGTGTGCATACATTGTAATATGGGTATGGTGGAAAACGAGTACCACTTTCTTCTGGTCTGCTCTAAATACAGACAGCTTAGATCGCAATGTTGAAAACAATAGTATTTTAAATGGCCAACAGTGCAGAAATTTAAAGACTCTAGTAGTTTTAGTAAAACAATAATAGGTGTTGTTAAATATATCTACTTTGCTTGTAAACACCGTGTATCTTAATGATATTGTGTAATACGTTGATGGTGCTAGTAAGTTGATGTCTATTATAGTATACACAATGACTAAGATGTTAGAATCATGCTGAGGAAATTAATTGTTCTTCTATGAACATGTTTTCATGTATTTCACTACAGTATGTAATTATGCCATGCCATGCCATGCCATGCCATGCTATGTTATGCTATGCTATGCTATGCTAATATGTAATGTAAATATATATTGACAAATATAAAGCAGGAAGGAAGAGTTATACAGTCATTTGTGACAATACATGTACATGTAATTGCTTGTCACAGACACCTACATATATGTTATACGACTTAGATTGGACGGACCTAACACCAACACTGTTATTGGTTTAGAAAACCACTTGAAGAATGATTGAGTGTCAACTATTTGTTTTCGTTATATTTCATCGATTAAATTGTAGAATTTGAACGCTTACACTTTCGAGTTCCGACACAAATTATTAAAATTAATTAAAAACCCTGATAGACACGCCTTCATAATTAACATGTTATATGGAATAATAGATTTAGCATAATTGAACAATTTAGATTAGCAAACACCTGATGGAAGGATGTATACATATTCAATAACCTCTAGTGGTACTTGCTCTTGAATGGATTGGTGGGTATTTTTAGCTTTGGCCGTAAGTTTTTAAAAGCTTGTGTAAACATTTATAGCAATAAGGTAGAGCTCAATTAAGGCGGTCTCGAACTATCTTATAAAACTATAACAAGCATTATATTTCATTGATTAACAACGACGTTGACGGAGAACCTAAAGGGACACAATGATTCTCAAATCCAGTTAATATGACACACATATACAACATTTCCCCAAGAATATATATAAATAAATAAAATACGCCTAAATTAATCAAACCTTCACAATAATCACACAGATAAACAACACATACACACTACATACACAAGATAAACAACACATACACACTACACTATCACACAGATAAACACAGATAAACAACACATACACACTACACTATCACACAGATAAACAGATAAACACAGATAAACAACACATACACACTACACTATCACACAGATAAACAACACATACACACTACATTACACTATCACACAGATAAACAACACATACACACTACACTATACTTCACAATCACACAGATAAACAACACATACACACTACACTACTTGTAGCAATAGCGATTTCAATCTTTTTAGCTTTGACTGAAAATGTATATTTGTAAAGAATTTAAAGAAGATACATGTGTTCATATGTTGGCCATTATTATGCTGTGCTGCATCATTACTAGCGAATCACTCTCTAATGTTGAGTACATACACGTACTAGATCACTGATTAATCTCTAACGACGAGTACATGCACGTTCACGATCACTGATTAATCTCTAACGACGAGTACATACACGTACACGATCACTGATTAATCTCTATAGATGAGTACATACACGTACACGATCACTGATTAATCTCTAACGATGAGTACATGCACGTACACGATCACTGATTAATCTCTAACGACGAGTACATACACGTACACGATCACTGATTAATCTCTATAGATGAGTACATACACGTACTAGATCACTGATTAATCTCTAACGACGAGTACATGCACGTACACGATCACTGATTAATCTCTAACGACGAGTACATACACGTACACGATCACTGATTAATCTCTAACGATGAGTACATACACGTACACGATCACTGATTAATCTCTATAGATGAGTACATACACGTACACGATCACTGATTAATCTCTATAGATGAGTACATATACGTACACGATCACTGATTAATCTCTATATATGAGTACATACACATACACGATCACAGATTAATCTCTATAGATGAGTACATACACGTACACGATCACTGATTAATTTCTAACGACGAGTACATACACGTACACGATCACTGATTAATCTCTATAGATGAGTACATACACGTACACGATCACTGATTAATCTCTAACGACGAGTACATACACGTACACGATCACTGATTAATCTCTATAGATGAGTACATACACGTACACGATCACTGATTAATCTCTAACAACGAGTACATACACGTACACGATCACAGATTAATCTCTAACGACGAGTACATGCACGTACTAGATCACTGATTAATCTCTAACGACGAGTACATGCACGTACACGATCACTGATTAATCTCTAACGACGAGTACATACACGTACACGATCACTGATTAATCTCTATATATGAGTACATACACGTACACGATCACTGATTAATCTCTAACGACGAGTACATACACGTACACGATCACTGATTAATCTCTAACGACGAGTACATGCACGTACGCGATCACTGATTAATCTCTATAGATGAGTACATACACGTACACGATCACTGATTAATCTCTAACGACGAGTACATACACGTACACGATCACTGATTAATCTCTAACGACGAGTACATACACGTACACGATCACTGATTAATCTCTAACGATGAGTACATACACGTACACGATCACTGATTAATCTCTAACGACGAGTACATACACGATCACTGATTAATCTCTAACGACGAGTACATGCACGTACACGATCACTGATTAATCTCTAACGACGAGTACATACACGTACTAGATTACTGATTAATCTCTATAGATGAGTACATACACGTACACTGATTAATCTCTATAGATGAGTACATGCACGTACACGATCACTGATTAATCTCTAACGACGAGTACATACACGTACACGATCACTGATTAATCTCTATAGATGAGTACATACACGTACACGATCACTGATTAATCTCTAACGACGAGTACATACACGTACACGATCACTGATTAATCTCTATAGATGAGTACATACACGTACACGATCACTGATTAATCTCTAACGACGAGTACATGCACGTACACGATCACTGATTAATCTCTAACGACGAGTACATACACGTACTAGATTACTGATTAATCTCTATAGATGAGTACATACACGTACACTGATTAATCTCTATAGATGAGTACATGCACGTACACGATCACTGATTAATCTCTATAGATGAGTACATGCACGTACTAGAGTACTGATTAATCTCTATAGACGAGTACATACACGTACTAGATCACTGATTAATCTCTAACGACGAGTACATGCACGTACTAGATTACTGATTAATCTCTATAGATGAGTACATGCACGTACTAGATTACTGATTAATCTCTATAGATGAGTACATGCACGTACTAGATTACTGATTAATCTCTAACGACGAGTACATACACGTACACGATCACTGATTAATCTCTATAGATGAGTACATACACGTACACGATCACTGATTAATCTCTAACGACGAGTACATACACGTACACGATCACTGATTAATCTCTATAGATGAGTACATACACGTACACGATCACTGATTAATCTCTAACGACGAGTACATACACGTACTAGATCACTGATTAATCTCTATAGATGAGTACATACACGTACACGATCACTGATTAATCTCTATAGATGAGTACATACACGTACTAGATTACTGATTAATCTCTAACGACGAGTACATACACGTACACGATCACTGATTAATCTCTATAGATGAGTACATACACGTACACGATCACTGATTAATCTCTAACGACGAGTACATACACGTACACGATCACTGATTAATCTCTAACGACGAGTACATACACGTACACGATCACTGATTAATCTCTAACGACGAGTACATACACGTACACGATCACTGATTAATCTCTAACGACGAGTACATACACGTACACGATCACTGATTAATCTCTAACGACGAGTACATACACGTACACGATCACTGATTAATCTCTAACGACGAGTACATACACGTACTAGATTACTGATTAATCTCTATAGATGAGTACATACACGTACACTGATTAATCTCTATAGATGAGTACATGCACGTACACGATCACTGATTAATCTCTAACGACGAGTACATACACGTACACGATCACTGATTAATCTCTATAGATGAGTACATACACGTACACGATCACTGATTAATCTCTAACGACGAGTACATACACGTACACGATCACTGATTAATCTCTATAGATGAGTACATACACGTAGACGATCACTGATTAATCTCTAACGACGAGTACATACACGTACTAGATTACTGATTAATCTCTATAGATGAGTACATACACGTACACGATCACTGATTAATCTCTATAGATGAGTACATACACGTACACGATCACTGATTAATCTCTAACGACGAGTACATACACGTACTAGATCACTGATTAATCTCTATAGATGAGTACATACACGTACACGATCACTGATTAATCTCTAACGACGAGTACATACACGTACTAGATTACTGATTAATCTCTATAGATGAGTACATGCACGTACTAGACTACTGATTAATCTCTATAGATGAGTACATGCACGTACTAGATTACTGATTAATCTCTAAAGACGAGTACATACACGTACTAGATCACTGATTAATCTCTAACGACGAGTACATACACGTACTAGATTACTGATTAATCTCTATAGATGAGTACATACACGTACACGATCACTGATTAATCTCTATAGATGAGTACATACACGTACACGATCACTGATTAATCTCTATCGACGAGTACATACACGTACACGATCACTGATTAATCTCTAACGACGAGTACATGCACGTACACGATCACTGATTAATCTCTAACGACGAGTACATACACGTACTAGATTACTGAGTAATCTCTATAGATGAGTACATACACGTACACTGATTAATCTCTATAGATGAGTACATGCACGTACACGATCACTGATTAATCTCTATAGATGAGTACATGCACGTACTAGATTACTGATTAATCTCTATAGACGAGTACATACACGTACTAGATCACTGATTAATCTCTAACGACGAGTACATACACGTACTAGATTACTGATTATCTCTAACGACGAGTACATACACGTACTAGATTACTGATTAATCTCTATAGATGAGTACATACACGTACACGATCACTGATTAATCTCTATAGATGAGTACATACACGTACACGATCACTGATTAATCTCTATAGATGAGTACATACACGTACACGATCACTGATTAATCTCTAACGACGAGTACATGCACGTACACGATCACTGATTAATCTCTAACGACGAGTACATACACGTACTAGATTACTGAGTAATCTCTATAGATGAGTACATACACGTACACTGATTAATCTCTATAGATGAGTACATGCACGTACACGATCACTGATTAATCTCTATAGATGAGTACATGCACGTACTAGAGTACTGATTAATCTCTATAGACGAGTACACACACGTACTAGATCACTGATTAATCTCTAACGACGAGTACATGCACGTACTAGATTACTGATTATCTCTAACGACGAGTACATGCACGTACTAGATTACTGATTAATCTCTATAGATGAGTACATGCACGTACTAGACTACTGATTAATCTCTATAGATGAGTACATGCACGTACTAGATTACTGATTAATCTCTAACGACGAGTACATACACGTACACGATCACTGATTAATCTCTATAGATGAGTACATACACGTACACGATCACTGATTAATCTCTAACGACGAGTACATACACGTACACGATCACTGATTAATCTCTAACGACGAGTACATACACGTACACGATCACTGATTAATCTCTAACGACGAGTACATACATGTACACGATCACTGATTAATCTCTAACGACGAGTACATACACGTACACGATCACTGATTAATCTCTAACGACGAGTACATGCACATACACGATCACTGATTAATCTCTAACGACGAGTACATACACGTACTAGATTACTGAGTAATCTCTATAGATGAGTACATACACGTACACTGATTAATCTCTATAGATGAGTACATGCACGTACACGATCACTGATTAATCTCTAACGACGAGTACATACACGTACACGATCACTGATTAATCTCTATAGATGAGTACATACACGTACACGATCACTGATTAATCTCTAACGACGAGTACATACACGTACATGATCACTGATTAATCTCTATAGATGAGTACATAAACGTAGACGATCACTGATTAATCTCTAACGACGAGTACATACACGTACTAGATTACTGATTAATCTCTATAGATGAGTACATACACGTACACGATCACTGATTAATCTCTATAGATGAGTACATACACGTACACGATCACTGATTAATCTCTATAGATGAGTACATACACGTACACGATCACTGATTAATCTCTAACGACGAGTACATACACGTACTAGATTACTGATTAATCTCTATAGATGAGTACATGCACGTACTAGACTACTGATTAATCTCTATAGATGAGTACATACACGTACTAGATCACTGATTAATCTCTAACGACGAGTACATACACGTACACGATCACTGATTAATCTCTAACGACGAGTACATGCACGTACACGATCACTGATTAATCTCTAACGACGAGTACATACACGTACTAGATTACTGATTAATCTCTATAGATGAGTACATACACGATCACTGATTAATCTCTATAGATGAGTACATACACGTACACGATCACTGATTAATCTCTAACGACGAGTACATACACGTACACGATCACTGATTAATCTCTATAGATGAGTACATACACGTACACGATCACTGATTAATCTCTAACGACGAGTACATACACGTACTAGATCACTGATTAATCTCTATAGATGAGTACATACACGTACACGATCACTGATTAATCTCTAACGACGAGTACATACACGTACTAGATTACTGATTAATCTCTATAGATGAGTACATGCACGTACTAGACTACTGATTAATCTCTATAGACGAGTACATACACGTACTAGATCACTGATTAATCTCTAACGACAAGTACATGCACGTACTAGATTACTGATTAATCTCTAACGACGAGTACATGCACGTACTAGCTTACTGATTAATCTCTATAGATCAGTACATGCACGTACTAGACTACTGATTAATCTCATAGATGAGTACATGCACGTACTAGATTACTGATTAATCTCTAAAGACGAGTACATACACGTACTAGATCACTGATTAATCTCTAACGACGAGTACATACACGTACATGATCACTGATTAATCTCTATAGATGAGTACATAAACGTAGACGATCACTGATTAATCTCTAACGACGAGTACATACACGTACTAGATTACTGATTAATCTCTATAGATGAGTACATACACGTACACGATCACTGATTAATCTCTATAGATGAGTACATACACGTACACGATCACTGATTAATCTCTAACGACGAGTACATACACGTACTAGATCACTGATTAATCTCTATAGATGAGTACATACACGTACACGATCACTGATTAATCTCTAACGACGAGTACATACACGTACTAGATTACTGATTAATCTCTATAGATGAGTACATGCACGTACTAGATACTGATTAATCTCTAAGACGAGTACATACACGTACTAGATTACTGATTAATCTCTAAAGACGAGTACATACACGTACTAGATCACTGATTAATCTCTAACGACGAGTACATACACGTACTAGATTACTGATTAATCTCTATAGATGAGTACATACACGTACACGATCACTGATTAATCTCTATAGATGAGTACATACACGTACACGATCACTGATTAATCTCTAACGACGAGTACATACACGTACTAGATTACTGATTAATCTCTATAGATGAGTACATGCACGTACTAGACTACTGATTAATCTCTATAGATGAGTACATACACGTACTAGATCACTGATTAATCTCTAACGACGAGTACATACACGTACAAGATCACTGATTAATCTCTAACGACGAGTACATGCACGTACACGATCACTGATTAATCTCTAACGACGAGTACATACACGTACTAGATTACTGATTAATCTCTATAGATGAGTACATACACGATCACTGATTAATCTCTATAGATGAGTACATACACGTACACGATCACTGATTAATCTCTAACGACGAGTACATACACGTACACGATCACTGATTAATCTCTATAGATGAGTACATACACGTACACGATCACTGATTAATCTCTAACGACGAGTACATACACGTACACGATCACTGATTAATCTCTATAGATGAGTACATACACGTACACGATCACTGATTAATCTCTAACGACGAGTACATACACGTACTAGATTACTGATTAATCTCTATAGATGAGTACATGCACGTACTAGACTACTGATTAATCTCTATAGACGAGTACATACACGTACTAGATCACTGATTAATCTCTAACGACAAGTACATGCACGTACTAGATTACTGATTAATCTCTAACGACGAGTACATGCACGTACTAGATTACTGATTAATCTCTATAGATCAGTACATGCACGTACTAGACTACTGATTAATCTCTATAGATGAGTACATGCACGTACTAGATTACTGATTAATCTCTAAAGACGAGTACATACACGTACTAGATCACTGATTAATCTCTAACGACGAGTACATACACGTACATGATCACTGATTAATCTCTATAGATGAGTACATAAACGTAGACGATCACTGATTAATCTCTAACGACGAGTACATACACGTACTAGATTACTGATTAATCTCTATAGATGAGTACATACACGTACACGATCACTGATTAATCTCTATAGATGAGTACATACACGTACACGATCACTGATTAATCTCTAACGACGAGTACATACACGTACTAGATCACTGATTAATCTCTATAGATGAGTACATACACGTACACGATCACTGATTAATCTCTAACGACGAGTACATACACGTACTAGATTACTGATTAATCTCTATAGATGAGTACATGCACGTACTAGATTACTGATTAATCTCTAAAGACGAGTACATACACGTACTAGATCACTGATTAATCTCTAACGACGAGTACATACACGTACTAGATTACTGATTAATCTCTATAGATGAGTACATACACGTACACGATCACTGATTAATCTCTATAGATGAGTACATACACGTACACGATCACTGATTAATCTCTAACGACGAGTACATACACGTACTAGATCACTGATTAATCTCTATAGATGAGTACATACACGTACACGATCACTGATTAATCTCTAACGACGAGTACATACACGTACTAGATTACTGATTAATCTCTATAGATGAGTACATGCACGTACTAGATTACTGATTAATCTCTAAGACGAGTACATACACGTACTAGATTACTGATTAATCTCTATAGATGAGTACATACACGATCACTGATTAATCTCTATAGATGAGTACATACACGTACACGATCACTGATTAATCTCTAACGACGAGTACATACACGTACACGATCACTGATTAATCTCTATAGATGAGTACATACACGTACACGATCACTGATTAATCTCTAACGACGAGTACATACACGTACTAGATTACTGATTAATCTCTATAGAAGTACATACACGTACACGATCACTGATTAATCTCTATAGATGAGTACATACACGTACACGATCACTGATTAATCTCTAACGACGAGTACATACACGTACACGATCACTGATTAATCTCTATAGATGAGTACATACACGTACACGATCACTGATTAATCTCTAACGACGAGTACATACACGTACTAGATTACTGATTAATCTCTATAGATGAGTACATGCACGTACTAGATTACTGATTAATCTCTATAGATGAGTACATACACGTACTAGATCACTGATTAATCTCTAACGACGAGTACATACACGTACACGATCACTGATTAATCTCTAACGACGAGTACATACACGTACACGATCACTGATTAATCTCTAACGACGAGTACATACACGTACACGATCACTGATTAATCTCTATAGATGAGTACATACACGTACACGATCACTGATTAATCTCTAACGACGAGTACATACACGTACTAGATTACTGATTAATCTCTATAGATGAGTACATACACGTACTAGATCACTGATTAATCTCTAACGACGAGTACATACACGTACACGATCACTGATTAATCTCTAACGACGAGTACATACACGTACACGATCACTGATTAATCTCTAACGACGAGTACATACACGTACACGATCACTGATTAATCTCTAACGACGAGTACATACACGTACTAGATTACTGATTAATCTCTATAGATGAGTACATACACGTATCACTGATTAATCTCTATAGATGAGTACATACACGTACACGATCACTGATTAATCTCTAACGACGAGTACATACACGTACACGATCACTGATTAATCTCTATAGATGAGTACATACACGTACACGATCACTGATTAATCTCTAACGACGAGTACATACACGTACTAGATTACTGATTAATCTCTATAGATGAGTACATACACGTACACGATCACTGATTAATCTCTATAGATGAGTACATACACGTACACGATCACTGATTAATCTCTAACGACGAGTACATACACGTACTAGATCACTGATTAATCTCTAACGACGAGTACATACACGTACTAGATTACTGATTAATCTCTATAGATGAGTACATGCACGTACTAGACTACTGATTAATCTCTATAGATGAGTACATGCACGTACTAGATACTGATTAATCTCTAAAGACGAGTACATACACGTACTAGATCACTGATTAATCTCTAACGACGAGTACATACACGTACACGATCACTGATTAATCTCTATAGATGAGTACATACACGTACACGATCACTGATTAATCTCTAACGACGAGTACATACACGTACTAGATTACTGATTAATCTCTATAGATGAGTACATACCCGATCACTGATTAATCTCTATAGATGAGTACATACACGTACACGATCACTGATTAATCTCTAACGACGAGTACATACACGTACTAGATCACTGATTAATCTCTATAGATGAGTACATACACGTACACGATCACTGATTAATCTCTAACGACGAGTACATACACGTACTAGATTACTGATTAATCTCTATAGATGAGTACATACACGTACACGATCACTGATTAATCTCTATAGAGTACATACACGTACAGATCACTGATTAATCTCTAACGACGAGTACATACACGTACTAGATCACTGATTAATCTCTATAGATGAGTACATACACGTACTAGATTACTGATTAATCTCTATAGATGAGTACATACACGTACACGATCACTGATTAATCTCTATAGATGAGTACATACACGTACACGATCACTGATTAATCTCTATAGACGAGTACATACACGTACACGATCACTGATTAATCTCTAACGACGAGTACATACACGTACTAGATACTGATTAATCTCTATAGATGAGTACATGCACGTACTAGACTACTGATTAATCTCTATAGATGAGTACATGCACGTACTAGATTACTGATTAATCTCTAAAGACGAGTACATACACGTACACGATCACTGATTAATCTCTAACGACGAGTACATACACGTACAAGATCACTGATTAATCTCTATAGATGAGTACATACACGTACACGATACTGATTAATCTCATAGATGAGTACATACACGTACACGATCACTGATTAATCTCTAACGACGAGTACATACACGTACACGATCACTGATTAATCTCTAACGACGAGTACATGCACGTACTAGATCACTGATTAATCTCTAACGACGAGTACATACACGTACACGATCACTGATTAATCTCTAACGACGAGTACATACACGTACACGATCACTGATTAATCTCTATAGATGAGTACATACACGTACACGATCACTGATTAATCTCTAACGACGAGTACATACACGTACACGATCACTGATTAATCTCTAACGACGAGTACATGCACGTACGCGATCACTGATTAATCTCTATAGATGAGTACATACACGTACACGATCACTGATTAATCTCTAACGACGAGTACATACACGTACACGATCACTGATTAATCTCTAACGACGAGTACATACACGTACACGATCACTGATTAATCTCTAACGACGAGTACATACACGTACACGATCACTGATTAATCTCTAACGACGAGTACATACACGTACACGATCACTGATTAATCTCTAACGACGAGTACATACACGTACACGATCACTGATTAATCTCTAACGACGAGTACATACACGTACTAGATCACTGATTAATCTCTATAGATGAGTACATACACGTACTAGATTACTGATTAATCTCTATAGATGAGTACATACACGTACACGATCACTGATTAATCTCTAACGACGAGTACATACACGTACACGATCACTGATTAATCTCTAACGACGAGTACATACACGTACACGATCACTGATTAATCTCTAACGACGAGTACATACACGTACACGATCACTGATTAATCTCTAACGACGAGTACATACACGTACTAGATTACTGATTAATCTCTATAGATGAGTACATACACGTACACTGATTAATCTCTATAGATGAGTACATACACGTACACGATCACTGATTAATCTCTAACGACGAGTACATACACGTACACGATCACTGATTAATCTCTATAGATGAGTACATACACGTACAGATCACTGATTAATCTCTATAGATGAGTACATACACGTAGACGATCACTGATTAATCTCTAACGACGAGTACATACACGTACTAGATTACTGATTAATCTCTATAGATGAGTACATACACGTACACGATCACTGATTAATCTCTATAGATGAGTACATACACGTACACGATCACTGATTAATCTCTAACGACGAGTACATACACGTACTAGATCACTGATTAATCTCTATAGATGAGTACATACACGTACACGATCACTGATTAATCTCTAACGACGAGTACATACACGTACTAGATTACTGATTAATCTCTATAGATGAGTACATGCACGTACTAGACTACTGATTAATCTCTATAGACGAGTACATACACGTACTAGATCACTGATTAATCTCTAACGACAAGTACATGCACGTACTAGATTACTGATTAATCTCTAACGACGAGTACATGCACGTACTAGCTTACTGATTAATCTCTATAGATGAGTACATGCACGTACTAGACTACTGATTAATCTCATAGATGAGTACATGCACGTACTAGATTACTGATTAATCTCTAAAGACGAGTACATACACGTACTAGATCACTGATTAATCTCTAACGACGAGTACATACACGTACTAGATCACTGATTAATCTCTAACGACGAGTACATGCACGTACTAGATTACTGATTAATCTCTATAGATGAGTACATGCACGTACTATATTAATGATTAATCTCTAAAGACGAGTACATACACGTACTAGATCACTGATTAATCTCTAACGACGAGTACTTGCACGTACTAGATCACTGAGTAATCTCTATAGATGAGTACATACACGTACTAGATCACTGATTAATCTCTAACGACGAGTACATACACGTACACGATCACTGATTAATCTCTATAGATGAGTACATGCACGTACTATACTACTGATTAATCTCTATAGATGAGTACATGCACGTACTAGATTACTGATTAATCTCTAAAGACGAGTACATACACGTACACGATCACTGATTAATCTCTAACGACGAGTACATACACATACTAGATTACTGATTAATCTCTATAGATGAGTACATACATATACTAGATCACTGATTAATCTCTAAAGACGAGTACATGCACGTACTAGATCACTGAGTAATCTCTAAAGATGAGTACATGCACGTACTAGATCACTGATTAATCTCTAACGACGAGTACATACACATACTAGATTACTGATTAATCTCTATAGACGAGTACATGCACGTACTAGATCACTGAGTAATCTCTATAGATGAGTACATGCACGTACTAGATCACTGAGTAATCTCTATAGATGAGTACATGCACGTACTAGATCACTGAGTAATCTCTAAGGACGAGTACATACACGTACACGATCACTGATTAATCTGTACATTCACGTACCACATAACTGATCAATCTGTACATTCACGTACGACAATCAATCTGCAAATATATCAATGCGAAATTGGAACATTATTATATATTATATTTCGGGGTTTACGCCTGCATCAGCACCATTTTGGGCTATATCGCCGGCGGGCAGTTTACCTAACAACACCTTTCCTGGGCAGGCTCCAGCGATTAACCAGTACTTGGGTGCACCAACCTCCGTAAGAAACTGCCAACTTGTTCATATAAATGAGACACGGCCTGAGCGGCGCTCGAACCCGTGACCATCAGTGATGATAGGTTACAGTGGTATACAAGTCAACGACCTTAACCACTCGACCAAAAACAGGGCATAAAGGACTGCTTGGGTGGGGCAAAGAAAAGGGGAAGAAGGGGCAAAGAAAAAAATGCAAAATGAAAGGACTGGTACCGGTTCAAAATCAGGTCCAGTACGAGGCGGACGAAATTGGAACATACTATTTGTTCATATTGGCTTATCGGAAGATTTTGCATGGTATTCACTAGTATTATATGTTTCTGGTTTACTATTACATATGTGCTGTTGTTTACATTATGAAAGGTATACAGCGTGTGTTCTACACAAAAAATATGGACACTTTTGAAATCATGTGTACGTTCTATTTATCTTTGTTACCTGTACCGTGTTTGTATTTTTATGTCAAATTCTGTTAAAACAATTAACATATAATTGCCAAATTCCAGTCTAAAATGAAATGTGATAGATCGTGTACAGGTTGTATGAATATCACGGTGATAGATCGTATACAGGATGTATGTATACCACGGTGACATATCGTGTACAATTTGTATGTATACCACGGTGACATATCGTGTACAGGTTGTATGTATACCACGGTGATGATCGCGTACAGGTTGTATGTATACCACGGTGATGTATCGTGTACAGGGTGTATGTATACCACGGTGATATATCGTGTACAGGTTGTATGTATACCACGGTGATGATCGCGTACAGGTTGTATGTATACCACGGTGATGTATCGTGTACAGGGTGTATGTATACCACGGTGATATATCGTGTACAGGTTGTATGTATACCACGGTGATAGATAGTGTACAGGTTGTATGCATACCACGGTGATAGATAGTGTACAGGTTGTATGTATACCACGGTGATATATCGTGTACAGGTTGTATGTATGCCACGATGATATAAGGTGTACAGGGTGCATGCATACCACGGTGATAGATTATTATGATAGTGTACAGGGTGTATGTATACCACGATGATATATGGTTTACAGGTTGTATGCATACCACGGTGATATATCGTGTACAGGGTGTATGTATACCACGGTGATATATCGTGTACAGGTTGTATGTATACCACGGTGATATATCGTGTACATAGTGTATGTATACCACGGTGATATATCGTGTACATGTTGTATGTATACCACGGTGATATATCGTGTACATGGTGTATGTATACCACGGTGATATATCGTGTACAGGTTGTATGTATGCCACGATGATATAAGGTGTACATGTTGTATGTATACCATGGTGATATATCGTGTACAGGGTGTATGTATACCACGGTGATAGATAGTGTACAGGGTGCATGCATACCATGGTGATAGATTATTATGATAGTGTACGGATGTATGTATACCACGGTGATATATGGTTTACAGGTTGTATGTATACCACGGTGATATATCGTGTACAGGTTGTATGTATACCACGGTGATATATCGTGTACATGTTGTATGTATACCACGGTGATATATGGTTTACAGGTTGTATGTATACCACGGTGATATATCGTGTACATGTTGTATGTATACCACGGTGATATATCGTGTACAGGTTGTATGTATACCACGGTGATATATCGTGTACAGGTTGTATGTATACCACGATGATATATGGTTTACAGACTGAATGGCAAATTAGTTATTGCCAAAAACAATAACTCTTAGTGTGATAATAACTTGGCTAATACTAGCATGCACTATTGTATCACATAACTTTGCTTGTATTGTAATACAGCTATCCCATAATTTATTAAATATGCACACGTGTAATAACACCTGGAAGGATTCTGGTTGGTTGATAGAATAATCCGTATAATTTGTAAATTAAACTTTTAAAGTATGCATATTTCTATTTGAATTGGTACATAACTTTAATGGTAAGACACACTGCGATTTAAAAGACGCAATTATAACGCTGTTTAACACATACTTATAACGCTTCATTGCGTAGTGACGTCATGAACATTTAATGGCGTCAAAACAAATTGGCTCCAAAATGAAAATAGCAGTGTTATTGTATGCACAAATATTACGAAAACCCGAAATGTTGGTAATGTGGATGTTACATGTGCGGAGATATCTTGCCATATTTTATGAAACAACTTTTGGGATTTTGCTTTAAGCGAGCCTTGTATATATGTTCCTTGAAGGTCTCCTTGTCTAAGCCATCAATGTATAAGTGTTTATAATTGCTAAACTCGACTGATAAGAATGTGTTCTGTAAGTTCTCCAAATGCTAAAGCAGCATTATCTTTAAGATACATATTGCTGAATAACCAAATGCTTATTATATGTTCATCCTCTTTGCCATAATTTGTAATCAGTAATATACTGATAGTTTCTCGTTAAACTGATTTAAATTATATGAATATTGTTAACAATTATGATATGATGTATCACTTGACAAGTTAAATATATTGTGCCTTTCGACGATGTAGTATGTACAACTGTTCTGTTCTTGTCGTACTTGTAGCAGCTGTAGCTTGCTCACATTTGTTGTTGCTAGGTGACGGAGCCCTAGTGATACCGGTTCGTAACATCGCTCACGACTATACTATTCTGGGCAGTTTTTTTCTATATTCAATTTCATCGTTTACCTAAGGCGGTTTCGGTCTTTTGTAGTGAATACTTGTTTTTCAGTCAGGTATTTTACACCTTTGTGTAATTGTTTCTACCGTGTGTTTCTCTGGAAAATTACTTACGTTTCATATTGCCGTAGCACGTAACCTGTCGAGATAAACTATGTTCAAACTCACAATGCATGAAATTAAGTTATGCGATCTTTGACCGATCCGTTGACCTCAACACACTATGCTAGATGTTCATGAAATATGTGTGCTTCTTTGATCATGTCGCCGTATAAATGATAGTGTTCGTACTAATTGTCAGAGTCTGATAATAATAATAATAATAATAATGATGATGATAATAATAATAATAATAAATAATAATAGTATAATGATAATAATAAAGACTTTATTTTACGAGAGAACTCATTCAACAAAAGTTAATCTACGATGAGGCCTTCAACATATATACAAATCAAATTCAATCAAAAGATAGGACTATAAGTGAGAACTGCACATTGGAATTATATAATGTAATGTTAAAGCTGAGGAGTAGAGAAACTATATATAGATTTAATGTGTTATGGAATATGATGATATATGGAATTGGCTAGTAGAATAGAACTGAATATTGGAATTATATAGTAATGTTAAAGCTGGCGAGTAGAGAAACTATATATAATGTGTTATGGAATATGATGATATATGGAATTGGCCAGTAGAGCAGAAAATGGGAATGAGACAATTAATGATAATAAATCTAGATTGAAC
This sequence comes from Archivesica marissinica, assembly GCA_014843695.1. Classification (NCBI taxonomy): domain Eukaryota; kingdom Metazoa; phylum Mollusca; class Bivalvia; order Venerida; family Vesicomyidae; genus Archivesica; species Archivesica marissinica. Next base: position 52,471,263 of record CM026402.1, on the reverse strand, counting down.
AATGTGCGGATATGGCATATAGGGGTATCTTAAAAGTAAGTATGAAATCAGCTGAACGACAGCCATTCACAGAATCTAGTACTAGACTGGTCAGTTGTTCAGTGGTTAACACGGTGGTCTGCACATCCTGGGATCGCAGGTTCGATCATGGTACCCGTCTGACCGCAATAATATTAACAGTATTTCAGATGTCTCTGTAACCAGAGGTCTCTTGTATCGGTGCAATATACCGGGCATGCAGAATAACCAGGGATGTAGAAGAACCAAGGATGCCGAAGAACCAAGGATGTAGAAGAACCAGGGATGCCGAGGAACCAGGGATGCAGAAGAACCAGGGATGTAGAAGAACCAGGGATGCCGAAGAACCGGGGATGCCGGAGAACCAGGGATGTAGAAGCACCAGGAATACAGAAGAACCAGGGATGCCGAAGAACCGGGGATGCCGGAGAACCAGGGATGTAGAAGAACCAGGGATGCAGAAGAACCAGGGATGTAGAAGAACCAGGGATGCAGAAGAACCAGGGATGTAGAAGAACCAGGGATGCCGAAGAACCAGGGATACAGAAGAACCAGGGATGCAGAAGAACCAGGGATGCCGAAGAACCAGGGATGCAGAAGAACCAGGCATGTAGAAGAACCAGGGATGCCGAAGAACCAGGGATGCCGAGGAACCAGGGATGCAGAAGAACCAGGGATGTAGAAGAACCAGGGATGCCGAAGACCCGGGGATGCCGGAGAACCAGGGATGTAGAAGCACCAGGAATACAGAAGAACCAGGGATGCCGAAGAACCGGGGATGCCGGAGAACCAGGGATGTAGAAGAACCAGGGATGCAGAAGACCAGGGATGTAGAAGAACCAGGGATGCAGAAGAACCAGGGATGTAGAAGAACCAGGGATGCCGAAGAACCAGGGATACAGAAGAACCAGGGATGCAGAAGAACCAGGGATGCCGAAGAACAAGGGATGTAGAAGAACCAGGGATGTAGAAGAACCAGGGATGCAGAAGAACCAGGGATGTAGAATAACCAGGGATGCAGAAGAACCAGGGATGCAGAAGAACCAGGGATGCAGAAGAACCAGGGATGCAGAAGAACCAGGGATGCAGAAGAACCAGGGATGTAGTGGAACCATGGCTGCTTCTGCAATTGGAGTGTTTGTTTTCTGTATTGCACTATCCTAAACAGACTATACTATACTTATGGAGCCAATTAACCAAGACCGACGATAAATAAACGTATATATAATAATAATAATAATAAATAATAATAATAAATAATAATAATAATAAAGACTTATTTAACTAGGAATATCTTCAGGAGGCGTCGCTCATAGTGACGATAAATAAACTTACAACACAAACACAGATAAGGTCAATCTTCTATAAGGCCCTCAAATACATCTGTTGTTTTTTATGCCACCTTACGCAGATTGGCAATATCGGTGACTGCACAATTTTCATTACTTTATCATTTCCGCAGTGATGTGCATGTTTGCGTGTTTGCATGCTTGCCTGCTATTTATATGTTTGGATGTGGTGTAGCACTTACAAGACGTGAAACTGGCAGATACTAGAAGACAGAAAGTGTACATTCTGTAACACAGTAGAAGATGAGTCACATGTTATCCTTGAATGTTATCTATAAGATGATTTAAGACAAATATTAGTTGATAGAGCTCAGCTTTTTCAACCAGGCTTTGTTAAAGGCCTGCAGTTTGACCCCGTCCAATTGTAAAGATTTATACTTTACTACCTGTTCCATGTGATTAGTGGCTTGTATCAACAATGTAACAGTACATTCAGTATAATTTGGCGTATGTAGGTATTTTCTAACGGTTAATATGCACGATCACTCTGTGAGCTGAGAATTAGTCAAAATGAGGCCCTGACAATTTAAGTAAACGTATATTATTGATTGTAAAGAAAATTGATAGTTATGAGTATTCAAACTACATAATCCAGATCAGCCCAGGGACATAGATTACATGTTATGTAGGTGCCTCATCAGCCGTAGCGTAATCACTGAGACTGATAATTTGTATGCATGTATATAATATATGTGTATGGGCCGGAGGCCTTGAATTACAAATAAACTGTTAAACTGATCAGGATCTATGTTGTTTGTAAGGTCGGAGTTTCGTCACTTTCATATTCTGTTCTGTCACTTTCATGTATCATCTGGTTTAAAAAGGCCGCCAGATTATATGTATGTATATAATATGTATGTATTTATATGAATAAACTATATATGTTCGTTATATGGTAACCTTCATACTTCATTTAATTATATATCTACAGTATTATTCGCAAGTTTTCTGTTATATTTTAAATATTTCTCTGTGTCAGTGTGTGTTTACCGATATTGATGCTACATAATAATCACAGTGAATGCTATGAGTACATGTATAATATTATAATTATAATCTCTTGAACATACGAGTATTACACATATTCTGCCGATTTCTACAAGATGCCATTGAGTAAAATAACAATGTATGTAACTGATGAGCAGAGAAAAGAATTGCTGACTTTCTTGCAAAATAAGAACTAGGACGTAGAGATGGAAATAGAAGAAACAGCCACCGCCATGCCCGTTGCAGAGGCTGCTTACGTACCTCCCCCTATGCCTCAGCATGCTGAAGGTGTTGCTGAGTGTCCACTGTGCTTGTGTTCCCCTTGCATAATAAATGAACAGAACAAACAACTTTGGTGGCCTGCTAATAATCGTCCACCGCATAATCTAAATTCACATGAGAGAAAGCTTCTATACAGGAGGTTTTGGGCAATGCTATATAATTGTGGCGCATGGAAAGATGTCAGATATATAGAGAGAAAAGTAGCGGCTAGAAGAGGAGACTGTACTTGGCATAAGAGGGAACTGATGCCTGAATGTGTGGTACAGCAATGCAGGAACTGGCTGTCTAACCCGCGCAACCAGCCTTATTTGGGCCATAAGTGGAGTTGAATTGTTTATACCAGTTGTAAGTACTATACAAATACAGAACTTCAATTTCAGCAATTTATAACCTCTGATATGTACGTGGGTCATAATAGATATAAGTGGTGCTCATGTATTAGATGTATACCATGCAGGGCCTCGCATGTGGCAAATACGATGTGCATCGACCGTCAGATTTGTACCGCTATTCCTCGTGTGTTTAGTGCGTCGATCGTCAGATTTGTACCGCTATTCCTCGTGTGTTTAAGGTCAAATATAGGTCAACCTGCAGGCCTTTAATATGTCTAGTCAAGAACAACTTAAGTTCATATTCACAAATACGCCCATTATTAGATTAGCTGCCCAAACCAGTTTTAGTATTTTACAACGACCTACCTCTCATCTTTGTAAATAATGCCTATTCAGTGTGTGATTTACGTTTATTTATCGTCGCTACCGGTTGCCCATATGAGCGACGCCTCCTGAAGAGATTAATCATTTTAGATTGTTGGAGGATAGTGCACACATGATACAGACAGAGACCCATTCCAGAGTCTCCTCTGATTCTTGTACGTGCACGGTGTAAAGCACCGATACGAGACCTCGGTTTTAAGTCCCATCTGAAAGACTGTTAATATTATTATGATCAGACGGGGGATCGAACATGCGATCCCTGGATTACCAGTCCAGCGTGTTACCACTGGACTACAGATCCGTCTATGATCTATTCAGTGTTTTATATGTCTTTATATTTTATTACACATGAAAAGCATCTGGTTAATCCCAATCTGATTGGAATTGCTATTTGATCTTTTGAAACAGTGTTTAGTTTGCTCAGTAATGCATATTTTGCTTTCAGTATTTTCCCTTCCATTTTATCTTAATAAGTTTTTTAATTTCAATTAACGACTACTTTTTCAGTGTTATCTCACACACGTAGTTATCACATGTACATGTTTATTATAGTAGTGCAATGTGTTATAGATGAATGATGTATATTCATAGTCTCTTGTAACTCTGAATTGTACTGTTTAATATGTAAGCTATATTTTGTATGTGTTATATGCTGTACATTGATGAGACTGAAATAAAGAATAACATTTCAAAATCTTATATGTAGATAATGTCAGAAACATTGTTGTTGTAGAAGTATATGTTACAAATATATGTTGTTTATTCGCATATTTAGAATATGCTGCAAACCGAAATAGTGTAAGGCATGGGTGATTAGAATTCGTAGTTATTGTCTTGAAATAAAATGTATTCAAATTAAAAGTAAAATTTTTTAAGATCTGCCCATAATTGAAATGAATTGATAGTTGTGTTTGTTTTGTTGGTGTTTATAGAAGCATCAACAACTTAAGTAATATAGAGTGTATAGAAGCATCAACAACTTAAGTAATATAGAGTGTATAGAAGCATCAACAACATAAGTAATATAGAGTTTATAGAAGCATCAACAACATAAGTAATATAGAGTTTATAGAAGCATCAACAACATAAGTAATATAGAGTTTATAGAAGCATCAACAACATAAGTAATATAGAGTTTATAGAAGCATCAACAACATAAGTAATATAGAGTTTATAGAAGCATCAACAACATAAGTAATAGATTTATAAAGCATCACAACATAAGTAATATAGAGTTTATAGAAGCATCAACAACATAAGTAATATAGAGTTTATAGAAGCATCAACAACATAAGTAATATAGAGTTTATAGAAGCATCAACAACATAAGTAATATAGAGTTTATAGAAGCATCAACACATAAGTAATATAGAGTTTATAGAAGCATCAACAACATAAGTAATATAGAGTTTATAGAAGCATCAACAACATAAGTAATATAGAGTTTATAGAAGCATCAACAACATAAGTAATATAGAGTTTATAGAAGCATCAACAACATAAGTAATATAGAGTATAGAAGCATCAACAACATAAGTAATATGAGTTATAGAAGCATCAACAACTGTTGGTATAGAAGCATCAACAATAAGTAATATAGAGTTTATAGAAGCATCAACAACATAAGTAATATAGAGTTTATAGAAGCATCAACAACATAAGTAATATAGAGTTTATAGAAGCATCAACAACATAAGTAATATAGAGTTTATAGAAGCATCAACAACATAAGTAATATAGAGTTTATAGAAGCATCAACAACATAAGTAATATAGAGTTTATAGAAGCATCAACAACATAAGTAATATAGAGTGTATAGAAGCATCAACAACATAAGTAATATAGAGTTTATAGAAGCATCAACAACATAAGTAATATAGAGTGTATAGAAGCATCAACAACATAAGTAATATAGAGTGTATAGAAGCATCAACAACATAAGTAATATAGAGTTTATAGAAGCATCAACAACATAAGTAATATAGAGTTTATAGAAGCATCAACAACATAAGTAATATAGAGTTTATAGAAGCATCAACAACATAAGTAATATAGAGTTTATAGAAGCATCAACAACTTAAGTAATATAGAGACTCTCCAGCTATTGGATGTGGAAAATCCCGGGTGGCCCCTCGAAACAGTATACAAGGCACTCACGGACACCCTGGCAGAACCAGCGATCTTCCATAAACCAGATGGATAGCCACCTCGCATGAAATAAGTCGACACCAAAGTGGGATTCGATCCTACAATGGCGAGGGGGGCAGTTGATTTAAATAAGCGAGGGGGGTAATTGATTTAAAGTCAACGACATTAACGACTACTCGGCCACGGGTGGTGCCCCTGTGCAGTTCACCAGCAGGAGACCAGACGAGCATCTTGGCTGAAATCTATATCTCTAACAGATTCTTAACGTGCACTGGTTCCCGTAGGTGTTAAATAGCAATTATATTATGTGGAGTATAAGTTTACACATTGCCGACGGAAACATGGCTAATGATTAGTGTTAATAGGCATACTCGGTTCCGCTACTTACCATGCAATAAGTGAATTGTTAAATAGGAGGTCTGGTAACATAATTATGCACTGCGGGGATCGCAGGTTCGATCCTCCGTCTGAACCTAATAATATTAACAGTCTTTCAGATTGAATTTTATCGAGCTAAAATAAATTTGTAAACACTAAGAACATGATTGATTGGCAGTAATAGAAATAAGAATAATTAATATGTCAACCCCTACAGTGTGTAAGTTGATATTGATATATATAATAATAATAATAATAATTTGAAGTAATAATAGTAGAAATATGTGATTAGTTAGTACCATACGCATCTAGTCTTTTAATGTGTTTGCATCAACACATTCAAATATTTCTGCAGGAGAACATTATGTAGGCCTATATTGCTGGGAACTAGTTATATGAACATAGTTCTTTGTCGAGCTAAAATAAATTTGTATAAACTAATTGATTTTAAGTCAATGACAGTAACCTACATTCAACATTGTAATAAGGAAATACAATTACAGCACATTGTATTAAATTAAAGCCTTAGACGCAGAAGACTGTACCAATATTTTACATATTGGATCAGTTTGAGGATATCTTACTTAAAACACACACTTATATAACAAGAACCTACTAATTAAAATTGTTCAATTTCGTACATGTAAGCGTAGGATTTAATATAATAATCTGGCCTTTTGACAGTAGTCCATTATTAACAGTACTAATGCATTACGTAACGACAGTGTTTTAAATATAGATCTATGTTATGCAAAACCAAAAGTAAACATAAACTTAAAATATATAATAAAAACATTATTATTGTTGAAGTCGTTATAGGGCAGTAGTAGCGCGTTCGCATCGTATGTGAAAGGCCTGGAGGTCGAGCCCCGCTGGAGCCGTTACGAGTGTGCCCTTATGCAAGGCATTTAAATTCCAAATGCCTCTTCTCCCTCGTCGTGGCGATTGATTCCATCAGGAATGAGGTCTCGAGAGTGATTAATATAAAAGTGTTTTGTTTATTATAGTGTCACCCCTATTTAAAGGGCCAGCCATTTCTGACTTATGAGACACCTCTTTTTATGAACATAAGTACGTCCCGAATACTATGCTTGTATGCCAGGCACCAGGCAATCGGTAACCATTATTTAACTAACAGGCGGCTCACTAACCGGAAATATCAGAACGAATCCCTGGCGAGGTTCGAACCTTCGGTTTCCTCCCACACGAATGACCACATTTACGCTTTCATCCGAGCCAACGAGAGTGATTAATATAAGTTGTTAAAACTTGCTTCGCAATCGTTGTAAAATAAATAAAGTTTTTAAAAAAAACCTTCGACCTCCCGCTGACCATTACAACGATTATCTTGTTTTATAGTACTAGATAACTATGCTATTGCTATATGGATGTTTAACATCAACCTGAAAACAACCATACATCAGCATTATCCGCTGTATACATCTGTATATAAGATTCCTGGAAACGTACTCGGTATAACGCTTCTTTAGTTTTATTTCTCACATATGTAATATGAAGCTGAATAAACTATAGCGGCTACCAAAATAACATGTGTGGAAGTCGTGAATAGATCAGTGGTAGCACGTTCGCTTCATGTGCGAAAGGTCCGGAGTTCGAGCCCCGCTGGAGTCGTTACGATTGTGCAAATTTCTCACACGACGAGTATATTTGCTTGTTTTGTCTTGTGTATCATTTAGTGTGGTTATATATCATGGAGCTCAGTATATACAGCATGGTTTGTTAATATGTCGAGTCAAGAACACCTTAAGTTCATATTCACAAATACACCCATGGCTGTCCGATTAGCGTAGTGGTTAGCACGCTCACTTATCTCCAATGCAACCCGGGTTCGATCCTCGGATCGGAAAGTATGTGGGATGGTACGGTGGTCGCCAGATCGGACAGGTGGGTTTTCTTCAGGAACTCAGATTTCCTCCCACACGAATGACTACATTTACGCTTTCATCCGCGCCAACGAGAGTGATTAATATAAGTTGTTAGAACTTGCTTCGCAATCGTTGTACAATAAATAAAAGTTTAAACACCCATTTTTATATTAGCTGCCAAAACCTGTTTTATTATTTTACAACGACGTAAATAATGTCTATTCAGTGTTTTTATATGTCGTCTTCATATTTTATTACACCTGAAAAGCATTTACTAATTAGGCTTATCCCAATCTGATTGGAGATCGTGCGCAAAACGTGATGCCACGATGGTAATGGCTTGCAAGCGAGGACTTTTAGTAGGGTACACATGAATGAGATTAATGAAAACGTCAACATTTTCATATTTTCAATATTATTGTGAATACTTATCTGTGTCTTGCCTTTTTTCCTGCTTGGCAGATAAGAGTGTTTACCATATAAAGCAAGCACATGCTACTGACAGTGTTGGAATTGGAAAACAGGGCGATTTACGTTCAGGTATAGGTCTGGGTATTGTGCTGGACACGTTGTATAGTCGCGGATAACTCCTATGATGGCGAGGGACAGATGTGGGTATTTTGTGCTGGACACGTTGTCTAATCATGCTGGTGAGGTACAGATGTGGGTATTGTGTTGGACAGGTTGTCTAGTCATGCAGGACGCCTATGGTGGTGTGGTACATATGTGGGTATTGTGATGGACACGTTGTCTAGTCGCGGATAACTCCTATGGTGGTGAGGGACAGATGTGGGTATTGTGATGGACACGTTGTCTAGTCGCGGATAACGCCTATGGTGGTGAGGTACAGATCTGGGTATTGTGCTGGACATGTTGTCTAGTCATACAGGACGCCTATGGTGGTGCGGTACAGATCTGGGTATTGTGCTGGACATGTTGTCTAGTCATACAGGACGCCTATGGTGGTGTGGTACAGATCTGGGTATTGTGATGGACACGTTGTGTACTCGCGGATAACTCCTATGATGTGGGTATTTTGTGTTGGACACGTTGTCTAGTCATGCTGGTGAGGTACAGATGTGGGTATTGTGATGGACAGGTTGTCTAGTCATACTGGTGCGGTACAGATCTGGGTATTGTGATGGACACGTTGTCTAGTCATACAGGACGCCTATGTTGGTGAGGTACAGATGTGGGTATTGTGTTGGACACGTTGTCTAGTCATGATGGTGAGGTACAGATGTGGGTATTGGGATGGACACGTTGTCTAGTCGCGGATAACTCCTATGATGGTGAGGTACAGATGTGGGTATTGTGTTAGACAGGTTGTCTAGTCATGCTGGTGAGGTACATATGTGGGTATTGTGATGGACAGGTTGTCTAGTCATGATGGTGAGGTACAGATGTGGGTATTGTGATGGACACGTTGTCTAGTCGTGGATAACTCCTATGGTGGTGAGGGACATATGTGGGTATTGTGCTGGACGCGTTGTCTAGTCATACAGGACGCCTATGGTGGTGTGGTACAGATCTGGGTATTGTGCTGGACATGTTGTCTAGTCATGCAGAACGCCTATGGTGGTGTGGTACAGATGTGGGTATTGTGCTGGACACGTTGTCTAGTCATACAGGACGCCTATGGTGGTGAGGTACAGATCTGGGTATTGTGCTGGACATGTTGTCTAGTCATACAGGACGCCTATGGTGGTGTGGTACAGATCTGGGTATTGTGCTGGACATGTTGTCTAGTCATGCAGAACGCCTATGGTGGTGCGGTACAGATGTGGGTATTGTGATGGGCACTTTGTCTAGTCATACAGGACGCCTATGTTGGTGAGATACAGATGTGGGTATTGTGTTGGACACGTTGTCTAGTCATGATGGTGAGGTACAGATGTGGGTATTGTGATGGACACGTTGTCTAGTCGCGGATAACTCCTATGATGGTGAGGTACAGATGTGGGTATTGTGTTGGACAGGTTGTCTAGTCATGCTGGTGAGGTACATATGTGGGTATTGTGATGGACAGGTTGTCTAGTCATGATGGTGAGGTACAGATGTGGGTATTGTGATGGACACGTTGTCTAGTCGTGGATAACTCCTATGGTGGTGAGGGACATATGTGGGTATTGTGTTGGACGCGTTGTCTAGTCATACAGGACGCCTATGGTGGTGTGGTACAGATCTGGGTATTGTGCTGTACATGTTGTCTAGTCATGCAGAACGCCTATGGTGGTGTGGTACAGATGTGGGTATTGTGCTGGACACGTTGTCTAGTCATGCAGAACGCCTATGGTGGTGTGGTACAGATGTGGGTATTGTGCTGGACACGTTGTCTAGTCATACAGGACGCCTATGGTGGTGTGGTACAGATCTGGGTATTGTGCTGGACATGTTGTCTAGTCATGCAGAACGCCTATGGTGGTGCGGTACAGATGTGGGTATTGTGATGGGCACTTTGTCTAGTCATGCAGAACGCCTATGGTGGTGTGGTACAGATCTGGGTATTGTGCTGGACACGTTGTCTAGTCATGCAGAACGCCTATGGTGGTGTGGTACAGATGTGGGTATTGTGCTGGACACGTTGTCTAGTCATACAGGACGCCTATGGTGGTGAGGTACAGATGTGGGTATTGTGCTGGACAGGTTGTCTAGTCATGCAGAACTCCTATGATGGTGCGGGACAGATGTGGGTATTGTGCTGGACACGTTGTCTAGTCATGCAGAATTCCTATGATGGTGAGGTACAGATGTGGGTATTGTGCTTGACACGTTGTCTAGTCGTGGATATCTCCTATGATGGTGCGGGACAGATGTGGGTATTGTGCTTGACACGTTGTCTAGTCGAGGATAACTCCTATGATGGTGCGGGACAGATGTGGGTATTGTGCTTGACACGTTGTCTAGTCGTGGATAATTCCTATGATGGTGTGTGTGGTACAGATGTGGGTATTGTGCTTGACACGTTGTCTAGTCGTGGATAATTCCTATGATGGTGTGGTACAGATGTGGGTATTGTGCTTGACACGTTGTCTAGTCGTGGATAATTCCTATGATGGTGTGTGTGGTACAGATGTGGGTATTGTGCTGGACACGTTATCTAGTCGTGGATAATTCATATGATGGTGTGTGTGGTACAGATGTGGGTATTGTGCTGGACACGTTATCTAGTCGTGGATAATTCATATGATGGTGTGTGTGGTACAGATGTGGGTATTGTGCTTGACACGTTGTCTAGTCGTGGATAATTCCTATGATGGTGAGGTACAGATGTGGGTATTGTGCTTGACACGTTGTCTAATCGTGGATAATTCCTATGATGGTGTGTGTGGTACAGATGTGGGTATTGTGCTGGACACGTTATCTAGTCGTGGATAATTCATATGATGGTGAGGTACAGATGTGGGTATTGTGCTTGACACGTTGTCTAGTCGTGGATAATTCCTATGATGGTGTGTGTGGTACAGATGTGGGTATTGTGCTGGACACGTTATCTAGTCGTGGATAATTCATATGATGGTGAGGTACAGATGTGGGTATTGTGCTTGACACGTTGTCTAGTCGTGGATAATTCCTATGATGGTGTGTGTGGTACAGATGTGGGTATTGTGCTGGACACGTTATCTAGTCGTGGATAATTCATATGATGGTGAGGTACAGATGTGGGTATTGTGCTTGACACGTTGTCTAGTCGTGGATAATTCCTATGATGGTGTGTGTGGTACAGATGTGGGTATTGTGCTGGACACGTTATCTAGTCGTGGATAATTCATATGATGGTGAGGTACAGATGTGGGTATTGTGCTGGACACGTTATCTAGTCGTGGATAATTCCTATGATGGTGAGGTACAGATGTGGGTATTGTGCTGGACACGTTATCTAGTCGTGGATAATTCATATGATGGTACGGGACAGATGTGGGTATTGTGCTGGACACGTTATCTAGTCGTGGATAATTCCTATGATGGTGAGGTACAGATGTGGGTATTGTGCTGGACACGTTATCTAGTCGTGTATAATTCCTATGATGGTGAGGTACAGATGTGGGTATTGTGCTGGACACGTTATCTAGTCATGGATAATTCCTATGATGGTGAGGTACATATGTGGGTATTGTGCTGGACACGTTATATAGTCGTGGATAATTCCTATGATGGTGGGGTACAGATGTGGGTATTGTGTTGGACACGTTATCTAGTCGTGGATAATTCCTATGATGGTGAGGTACAGATGTGGGTATTGTGCTGGACACGTTATATAGTCGTGGATAATTCCTATGATGGTGCGGGACAGATGTGGGTATTGTGCTGGACACGTTGTCTAGACGTGGATAATTCCTATGATGGTGCGGGACAGATGTGGGTATTGTGTTGGACACGTTGTCTAGACGTGGATAATTCCTATGATGGTGCGTGACAGATGTGGGTATTGTGCTGGATACGTTGTCTAGACGTGGATAATTCCTATGATGGTGAGGTACAGATGTGGGTATTGTGCTGGACACGTTATCTAGTCGTGGATAATTCCTATGATGGTGCGGGACATATGTGGGTATTGTGCTGGACACGTTGTCTAGACGTGGATAATTCCTATGATGGTGCGGGACAGATGTGGGTATTGTGCTGGACACGTTGTCTAGACGTGGATAATTCCTATGATGGTGCGGGACAGATGTGGGTATTGTGTTGGACACGTTGTCTAGACGTGGATAATTCCTATGATGGTGCGTGACAGATGTGGGTATTGTGCTGGATACGTTGTCTAGACGTGGATAATTCCTATGATGGTGAGGTACAGATGTGGGTATTGTGCTGGACACGTTATCTAGTCGTGGATAATTCCTATGATGGTGCGGGACAGATGTGGGTATTGTGCTGGACACGTTATCTAGTCGTGGATAATTCATAGGATGGTACGGGACAGATGTGATCATTCTAGTTATTATAATATAACATACACAACAGTAGTGACATTTTTTGTTTGTTAATTACAGTTATGCGGTTTAAATTAATTATTTCTTACTATTCAGTGTATATACATATATACTTTATACTCACAAGGGTTACTTTATGTTTAATTTCATATTAATTCCCATTAAAGTGTATTCGTAGAGTACTGGTCAAGTATTTATAAGTACTGGCCATTCTGCTTCAATACTCTCCAGTAAGTACTGATAATCTAAGACTGGTACTGAGTAATAATACTAATAATAATAATACTTTATTTTACGAGAGAACTCATTTAACAAAAGTCAATCTACCACGAGGCCCTCAACATTTATACAAATAAAATGCAATCAAAAGTTACGACTATCTATAAGTGAAAACTGCACGTTGGAATTATATAGTGATGTTATATGTTATGTAATATGAGGATATATGGAAGTTGCTATTAGAGTAGAAAAATGGGAATGAGACAATTAATGACAATAAATCTATATTGTACAGATATGACTTATCAGGTGTAACCTGAAAATATGTATGAATTGAGCTTAAATACAGCAATTCACAGAATCTAGTAAATATAGTAAATACACAAATGTGATTTGAGTGCAATATCATCCGAAGCAATTATAGTAGAACTATGCGATTATAGTAGAACTATGCGATTATAGTAGAACTATGCGATTATAGTAGAACTATGCGATTATAGTAGAACTATGCGATTAGTTTGTATTGTTATTGTTCCACTCGGCAGGTACGTGTAAATTGGTCTAGATGAAGTACGAGTACGAATACAAGTACGAGTACAAGTACGAATACCAGCACGAGTACGAATACAAGTACAAGTACGAATACAAGTACAAGTACGAATACAAGTACGAGTACGAATACAAGTACGAGTACAAGTACGAGTACAAGTACGAGTACAAGTACGAGTACGAATATAAGTACGAGTACAAGTACGAATACAAGTACGAGTACGAATACAAGTACGAGTACAAGTACGAGTACGAATACAAGTACGAGTACGAATACAAGTACGAGTACAAGTACGAATACAAGTACGAATACAAGTACGAGTACGAATACAAGTACGAGTACAAGTACGAGTACGAATACAAGTACGAGTACAAGTACGAGTACGAATACAAGTACGAGTACGAATACAAGTACGAGTACAAGTACGAGTACGAATACAAGTACGAGTACAAGTACGAATACCAGCACGAGTACGAATACAAGTACAAGTACGAATACAAGTACGAATACAAGTACAAGTACGAGTACAAGTACCAAAACGAGCACAAGTACGAGTACGAATATAAGTACGAGTACAAATACGAATACAAGTACGAGTACAAGTACGAATACGAGCACAAATACGAGTACAAGTACGAGTACGATTAGCATATCAGTGTACAAAACATGTCACTATACTACACAGTAAGTATGCTATCCAAACCCAAATTCATAATTAAAAAAAGGTTCGGTTCATCCGAACTATACATAATATTATGTATATAATTGTTTATGTACGTAGTTATAGCAACTCAAACACGTGAATCTATGCGCATACATACTCAATGTTTTATTCTTTAATAAAAACGTTCTCAATTCAACATAAAATGATATTACGGACGACCTGGAGTATCATCAAGGTGCAGTTAAGACCTTGTTAAACAAATATGTTAACTCTTTGTTGATGCTTCGTATCGAAGCGTTGTCATAAACCCCGACTATAACGCCGCCATAGATGGATGTGACCGATTGTTCAAGTTATGTTTTATACCAAGAAGTTAACTACCAGGCAACAATAGGAATATGAAACGTTTTGTTTTTATTAAATTAATTTAACGTCGCTACCGGTTGCCCATTTGAGCGACGGACAGTTTATCTAACAACCCCTTTCCTACAGCGGTTAACCAGTACTTGGTGCACCAACCTCTGTAAGAAACTGCCAACTTTTCCATATAAAGAGGTACGGTCCGAGCTCGAACCTGCGACAATCAGTGGTGATAGGTTACAGGAGTATACAATTCAGCGACCGTAAGCACTCGACCACGGAGACAGACTGACACGTAATCTGATGAGAATACACGGCCTGAGCGAGGCTCGAACCCGTGTCTATCAGTGGTGATATGTTACAGTGGTATGCATGCCAGCGATCTTAACCACGGAGGCGAACAACCATTTTGTAACACGCGCGGCATATTTATCACAATAAAATCCAGGTCACTGGAACCCATTTATTACAATTTTGTTAATTTACCCCATAGGCCATAATGCAAAATAATGAGATATTCAATGCATTTGTCACATGATGAGATTTGAAGTATTTAAAGTAATATCGAACAAGACATTTGTAAATTTAATTAAACCATCCAATACCACCCCTTCGTGTTTTTCTCTTTAGGTAATGCTTTTATGTTTCTGTATGTCCCTCGTTGGGCACCAACGTCGAATTAGCCCTTTCGGCATACCTTTATTAAGAGAGGGTCCGCCGTGTGATTTAATTTATTTTACAAATATATTATTCGCGACTTCTTCAAGTACTTTGAAATTTCACCATGTCACACATTGCGGCCTAATCAGAAAGTCATGTATGAAAATCTCCACAGAGGAGGAAATACAGTTTCAGTTCGGTTTAGTTCAGTTCAAACTATTCGCTATTCAAAGTCAGACTAATTTAATCCATTTGTTCGTGTATATTAATGTTACAACATGATGTAAATATTGATAAAATAAAATATGTTTAAACTAAAGTCAGACTATAATGCATTTGATATGATGAATAGCAGTATGTACGATATATGACTCATGTACAATAAACTGCTAACTCCTGCACGTGGCACTAGTATTGAACGGTCATACAGAAATGAGACCCGGTAGCCAGTGTACAGTAATGAGACCCGACGTCCAATGTACAGGAATGAGACCCGGCATCCAGTGTACAGGAATGAAACCCGGCATCCAGTGTACAGGAATGAAACCCGGCATCCAGTGTACAGGAATGAAACCCGGCATCCAGTGTACTGGAATGAGACACGGCATCCAGTGTACAGGAATGAGACCCGGCATTTAGTGTACCGGAATGAAACCCGGCATCCAGTGTACAGGAATGAGACCCGGCATTTAGTGTACAGGAATGAGACCCGGCATCCAGTGTACAGGAATGAGACCCGGCATCCAGTGTACAGGAATGAAACCCGGCATCCAGTGTACAGGAATGAAACCCTGCATCC
Source organism: Archivesica marissinica (assembly GCA_014843695.1). Taxonomy (NCBI): domain Eukaryota; kingdom Metazoa; phylum Mollusca; class Bivalvia; order Venerida; family Vesicomyidae; genus Archivesica; species Archivesica marissinica. Next base: position 52,455,313 of record CM026402.1, on the reverse strand, counting down.
AGTGTACAGGAATGAAACCCGGCATCCAGTGTACAGGAATGAGACCCGGCATCCAGTGTACAGGAATGAGACCCGGCATCCAGTGTACAGGAATGAGACCCGGCATCCAGTGTACAGGAATGAGACCCGGCATTTAGTGTACAGGAATGAGACCCGGCATCCAGTGTACAGGAATGAGACCCGCGTCCAGTGTACAGGAATGAAACCCGGTATCCAGTGTACATGAATGAAACCCGGCATTCAGTGTACAGGAATGAGATCGCATTGCGACTAGTGCAAAACATTCGTTGGGAATACGAAATAGAACAGATTTGCGTACTTGATTTCCGATGCGACGGTTTACATTCATACATGATTTATGGACCCGTATTCAAGTCTCCCATAATATTTTCACGGCGTCCCACATCTGGTTCCCAATATTCCGGAAATTAACTGTGGAATATGTGTGTCAATACTGTCTACCGCTCTTATAGCGGTGATTATATGCAGTCTAGTAGTAGGAGGCACGTATACGCGCACGAATATCGCCCGGCGCCCACATACAATGTAATGCAGTTTTATTAAGAACAACAACCATCCTACCCATAAACTCGTTATTGGAGCGATTCTATAAATACGGGTTTTATTGTCATATTACGAGAGGAAAATAAAAATAAAAGCTCGTATTTATATAGAAATAGTGAATGTTCTCTTTATTATATATAATTTCAATTGTAAACATACTATTAATAATGATAAATATTAATATGAAATAATCTCCGAATGTCGATTTAAAATGAACGTTGTCCGACAAATAAAAGCAGTGAAAATACTGAAAATACGCTTCACTGCCAGGTACAAATATATATTTGTGAAAAGATATAATATAATGACATTTTTCTAAATAAATGAGTCTAATCCATATTTGAACAATACATTGCGACTTCAAAAGACTATTATGGTCTATGATCCATATTTGAACAATACATTGCGACTTCAAAAGACTACTATGGTATATGATCCATATTTGAACAATACATTGCGACTTCAAAAGACTACTATGGTCTATGATCCATATTTGAACAATACAGTGCGACTTCAAAAGACTATTATGGTCTATAATCCATATTTGAACAATACATTGCGACTTCAAAAGACTATTGTGGTCTATGATCCATATTTGAACAATACATTGCGACTTCAAAAGACTATTGTGGTCTATGATCCATATTTGAACAATACATTGCGACTTCAAAAGCCTATTATGGTCTATGATCCATATTTGAACAATACATTGCGACTTCAAAAGCCTATTATGGTCTATGATCCATATTTGAACAATACATTGCGACTTCAAAAGCCTATTATGGTCTATGATCCATATTTGAACAATACATTGCGACTTCAAAAGCCAATTATGGTATATGATCCATATTTGAACAATACATTGCGACTTCAAAAGCCTATTATGGTCTATGATCCATATTTGAACAATACATTGCGACTTCAAAAGCCTATTATGGTCTATGATCCATATTTGAACAATACATTGCGACTTCAAAAGCCTATTATGGTCTATGATCCATATTTGAACAATACATTGCGACTTCAAAAGCCTATTATGGTCTATGATCCATATTTGAACAATACATTGCGACTTCAAAAGCCTATTATGGTCTATGATCCATATTTGAACAATACATTGCGACTTCAAAAGACTATTATGGTCTATGATCCATATTTGAACAATACATTGCGACTTCAAAAGCCTATTATGGTCTATGATCCATATTTGAACAATACATTGCGACTTCAAAAGCCTATTATGGTCTATGATCCATATTTGAACAATACATTGCGACTTCAAAAGCCTATTATGGTCTATGATCCATATTTGAACAATACATTGCGACTTCAAAAGACTATTATGGTCTATGATCCATATTTGAACAATACATTGCGACTTCAAAAGCCTAGTATGGTCTATGATCCATATTTGAACAATACATTGCGACTTCAAAAGCCTATTATGGTCTATGATCCATATTTGAACAATACATTGCGACTTCAAAAGCCTATTATGGTCTATGATCCATATTTGAACAATACATTGCGACTTCAAAAGCCTATTATGGTCTATGATCCATATTTGAACAATACATTGCGACTTCAAAAGACTATTATGGTCTATGATCCATATTTGAACAATACATTGCGACTTCAAAAGACTATTATGGTCTATGATCCATATTTGAACAATACATTGCGACTTCAAAAGCCTATTATGGTCTATGATCCATATTTGAACAATACATTGCGACTTCAAAAGACTATTATGGTCTATGATCCATATTTGAACAATACATTGCGACTTCAAAAGCCTATTATGGTCTATGATCCATATTTGAACAATACATTGCGACTTCAAAAGCCTATTATGGTCTATGATCCATATTTGAACAATACATTGCGACTTCAAAAGCCTATTATGGTCTATGATCCATATTTGAACAATACATTGCGACTTCAAAAGCCTATTATGGTCTATGATCCATATTTGAACAATACATTGCGACTTCAAAAGCCTAGTATGGTCTATGATCCATATTTGAACAATACATTGCGACTTCAAAAGCCTATTATGGTCTATGATCCATATTTGAACAATACATTGCGACTTCAAAAGCCTATTATGGTCTATGATCCATATTTGAACAATACATTGCGACTTCAAAAGCCTATTATGGTCTATGATCCATATTTGAACAATACATTGCGACTTCAAAAGCCTATTATGGTCTATGATCCATATTTGAACAATACATTGCGACTTCAAAAGCCTATTATGGTCTATGATTCATATTTGAACAATACATTGCGACTTCAAAAGACTATTATGGTCTATGATCCATATTTGAACAATACATTGCGACTTCAAAATACTATTATGGTCTATGATCCATATTTGAACAATACATTGCGACTTCAAAAGACTATTATGGTCTATGGTCCATATTTGAACAATACATTGCGACTTCAAAAGACTATTATGGTCTATGATCCATATTGAGTACCAGAAGCACACGTTGCAACTTCAAAAGCCTAAATTCTTCAAATATTCATTTAAATATTGACATTTTACTTTTAACATCCACAACTATTTACTCACTAATGCAATAACTTCTGAAATTCTTTAGCATATACCTAGAATAGATTTCACGTATTTTCAGTGTTATATATATTATTCTCCTGCCTATTGTATATCAATCAATTGATAGGGAGAAGAACTATATACGTTTTCTTTTGTTCTAATCACGTTCAGTCTACTGCTGTTAAACTATATGAAAACTGTTCAGTTCTTGATTACATGTAAAATACTGAAATAAATCATGTTTAAACTAAAAGCATATGGTCTAAGATCCATATTTATAACATGTACCCCACATTATGTTATATACCAATTACATATAAAACATCAAAATGTAGTTGTACAAGAACTATTGCAAAAACGTGTTTGTTGCATTTTTTGTGTGATTTTTTTCGGACTAGTGGTACAATATATTCTAGGCATGTGATGCAATCTATTTTATATAGCAATTTCTCCGGCAATATTTGCTCGAATTGCACTCGAGGGAAGCATGTTTTCCCTCCGTTTTGCTATTCCCATGTCTACTGAGAAACGTGTATTAGCAATCACTTACTAGAACATAATTTGAAAATGGTGTCATTAAACAACAATAAACGCGTATCGAATGCCCTATTACAAGCTATGTACACCAAAATACACTAACATTACACTTGCGAGTGTCTAGAAAAAGCATAGTTCATGAACTATACATATATCTCGAAGGGAATAGACTGATCAACTAGTCCACTGCATTTGGTGCCATTTCAAACAGAGGGATCTGTAGTCCAGTGGTAACACGCTGGACTGGTAATCCAGGGATCGCAGGTTCGATCCCACGTCTGACCCTAATAAAACAGTCTTTCAGATTTACATTTGCTTTACACCGTGCACGTAAAAGAACCAGAGGAGACTCTGGAATGGGTCTCTGTCTGTATCGTGCACTATCCTCCAACATCTAAAATGAATAATCTCTTCAGGAGGCGTCGCTCATATGGGCAACCGGTAGCGACGATAAATAAACATAACACACACACATTTCAAACACATGTAATCCATTCTGGCTGTCAACCTCCGTTGCTGAGTGGTGTAGCACGCCGTTGTTAGAACTCGCCTTTCAGCGATATCACCAGAGCCACGAGATCGCTTCCTGTCATGGACAAGTGATACAATAATGATCATTGACTATTTGCTATAATGTAGCAATAGGATGATTAACTACCACGTGCTGTGTCACATGCCACTTAGATCATGCTCTTGTAAATCCACTTGAGATGCACTTCACACAATATGGCCAGAAAGTGTCCTCATTATATAAGTGATCCATTCAAGTTGGGTAGCCATTCTTCTAATAATGTTCTGGCTTTCACAAGCTCCGCTACATGGTATTTCACTTGAGCTTCATCGCCTAGCCTGGGTTTCAGTCAGTCGATTGTCACGTTTTTACTTCTGGTTGATGTTTTGTCTTTGCCATAGTTTATTTCTACCATTGTAAATGGCCAAAGGCATATATATAGTTGCTGATTATGCCAATACATTTGAAACTTGATATCAGAAACTCAATTCGGCTCAATTAATGGTCCTGGTGTTAACAAATATGACTGACCAGACAACTAATATCAACGCCTGTCCCCATGCTATTCTCCACGACCACAGACCGGCATTGTACGATACTGCTCCAGAGTTGGCCGTGTACAAATCAAAGGGAAAGAAAACCCGTTTAATTGTGTCTTAAACCGTACGCGTTCTTTCGCATATACTAGTATATAAAGGAGAAAGCCCGAAATTATCAAATAACAGGCGGATCTGTAGTCCAGTGGTAACACGCTGGACTGGTAATCCAGGGATCGCAGGATCGACCCCCCCTGTCTGACCCTAATAAAATTAATCGTCTTTCAGATGGGGCGTTCAACCGAGGTCTCGTTACACCAGAATGTGGTAGTACTCTAATTAGCGTTTAAACAATATTTATTTCAGTATTTGACATGTATACATAAGAGAATTAAAATGTTATATATAAATTAACAGCAGTAGACTGAGAGGGATTAGAACGAAAGAAAACTTATATCGTTCTTCTCCCTTTAATTGAAGAGGAAGATATTACAATGTTATAGATAGCATTACAAGCCAATTTACACCATTAACTTAAAAGAATTCCAGTGATTAAGATTAATTATGTATGTCTTAAATATGTCTTTATTAATGAATGGCTATGTAGTGCGCAGCTATATGCATACAATTATAACTTTATAAAACACTGCAAGAAACTCGGCTTCACAAATATAAGAAAAAGCAGGATGACTGAACATACCGTTGATGAAGTAGGTTGTTGATCTTTTAATTCCAACTCACTATCCAATGGTGGAATACCCTATGCAATTCGATACAATAAAGTGTATGTACTGTGAAAGGGTCACTTGCTACTGGTGGAATACCCTATGCAATTCGATACAATAAATTGTATGTACTGTGAAAGGGTCACTTGTTAGGCCTACTGGTGGAATACCCTATGCAATTCTATGTAATATAGTGTATATAAAGTGAAAGGGTCAATTGTTACTGGTGGAATACCCTATGCAATTCTATGTAATATAGTGTATGTAAAGTGAAAGGGTCAATTGTTACTGGTAGAATACCCTATGCAATTCGATACAATAAAGTGTATGTACTGTGAAAGGGTCACGTGTTACTACTGGTGGAATACCCTATGCAATTCTATGTAATATAGTGTATGTAAAGTGAAAGGGTCACTTGTTACTACTGGTGGAATACCCTATGCAATTCTATGTAATATAGTGTATGTAAAGTGAAAGGGTCAATTGTTACTGGTGGAATACCCTATGCAATTCGATACAATAAAGTGTATGTACTGTGAAAGGGTCACTTGTTAGGCCTACTGGTGGAATACCCTATGCAATTCTATGTAATATAGTGTATGTAAAGTGAAAGGGTCAATTGTTACTGGTGGAATACCCTATGCAATTCTATGTAATATAGTGTATGTAAAGTGAAAGGGTCAATTGTTACTGGTGGAATACCCTATGCAATTCTATGTAATATAGTGTATGTAAAGTGAAAGGGTCAATTGTTACTGGTGGAATACCCTATGCAATTCTATGTAATATAGTGTATGTAAAGTGAAAGGGTCAATTGTTACTGGTGGAATACCCTATGCAATTCTATGTAATATAGTGTATGTAAAGTGAAAGGGTCAATTGTTACTGGTGGAATACCCTATGCAATTCTATGTAATATAGTGTATGTAAAGTGAAAGGGTCAATTGTTACTGGTGGAATACCCTATGCAATTCTATGTAATATAGTGTATGTAAAGTGAAAGGGTCAATTGTTACTGGTGGAATACCCTATGCAATTCTATGTAATATAGTGTATGTAAAGTGAAAGGGTCAATTGTTACTGGTGGAATACCCTATGCAATTCTATACAATAAGTGTATGTAATGTGAAAGGGTCACTTGTTACTGGTGGAATACCCTATGCAATTCTATGTAATATAGTGTATGTAAAGTGAAAGGGTCAATTGTACTGGTGGAATACCCTATGCAATTCTATGTAATATAGTGTATGTAAAGTGAAAGGGTCAATTGTTACTGGTGGAATACCCTATGCAATTCTATGTAATATAGTGTATGTAAAGTGAAAGGGTCAATTGTTACTGGTGGAATACCCTATGCAATTCTATGTAATATAGTGTATGTAAAGTGAAAGGGTCAATTGTTACTGGTGGAATACCCTATGCAATTCTATGTAATATAGTGTATGTAAAGTGAAAGGGTCAATTGTTACTGGTGGAATACCCTATGCAATTCGATACAATAAAGTGTATGTAAAGTGAAAGGGTCAATTGTTACTAGTGGAATACCCTATGCAATTCGATACAATAAAGTGTATGTACTGTGAAGAGTCACTTGCTACCGGTGATAATCCCTGAATTGTATGTACATGTACATTGTATTGTGGAACGTTGCAATGTTCGCTGACGCTATACCAGCGGAATGGTTCTACGCTAACACTAAACAGAACCCATAATATTGTTCTATTTCTCTCCATGACACATTTCAAACAATAAGTTTGCAATAAAATCGCAATAACTTGGCACTTTGTTATGCTAAACACATATTTCCATTGACATTTACAACCTTAGGAATATATTTACTGGTTAATACAAGAGATAGTGACAAATATGATGCTTCTTCCGCATAAAATGCGTGTGCATTGTCTAATTTGCGGTTAACGATGTACGTAAAAGAATTTACGATAGGTTATTGACTACAATTATGCAAAATGGCCAATTTTGTGTTTTCAGCAATTTGCGATAAAAGCACATTTTTAGTTTATACTAATGTATTTTAGCTCGATTGCGACACAAGCTACAACTTATATTAATCACTCTCGATACCTCATTACTGGTGGAATCCATCGCCACGAGGAAGAGAGAAGAGGCAATGTGGAATTTAAATGCCTTGTCTATATAAGGGCATAGTCGTAACGGCTACAGCTTGGTGCGAACTCTTGAGCCAGGGATCGCAGGTTCGATCCCCCGTCTGACCCTACTAAAATTAACAGTCTTTCAGATGGGACTTTAAACCGAGGTCTCGTGTCGGTGCTGTACACCGTGCAAGTAAAAGATCTCTGTCTTTATCTGTCCTCCAGAAATATAAAATGACTAATCTCTTCAGGAAGCGTCGCTCATATGGGCAACCGGTAGCGACGATAAATAAACGTAAACACACAAACCTAAAGCGAACGCGTTATCGCGGCGGTATCAATACTTAGTTTGCATAGAATGTATCAATAATCACGCGTAATGTTGTTTAGTTTATACAAATTTATTTTAGGTCGATTGTGAAACAAGTTCTTACAACTTATATTAATCACTCTCGAGACCTCATTCCTGGTGGAATCCATCGCCACGAGGGAGAGAGAAGAGGCAATGTGGAATTTAAATGCCTTGCCTAAGGACACAACCGTAACGGCTCAAGTGGGGCTCGAACTCCGGACCTGTCGCACCTGAAGCGAACGCGCATCCACTGCGCTATCACGACACGTAATGTTGTTTAAGTTATTGCTTAAAATATTGTCTTATAAATGCTTTACCAAGTTTAAATATGTTTTATTTCACCATAGTCTCTCATAACTGACTAGGGAATGGCGTTGTATTTTATTTGATAATACATGTAACACACTGTGCCAAGAAAACTATCAGATGTATAACAGAATTTGATAATTAATATCAATTTAATCTGTTCTACATAAAATGGATTTAAAATGGAGATGCTGAGATAATTCCTATCTAGTATCTCTAATAACACTCTCACATTGGAAATAGTTTAATCAACATGTATATCTACCATCAGTCTAACACTCTCACATCGGAAACAGTTTAATCAACATGTATATATACCATCAGTCTAACACTCTCACATTGGAAACATCAACAGGTATATCTACCATCAGTCTAACACTCTCACATTGGAAACATCAACATGTATATCTACCATCAGTCTAACACTCTAATCTACATGTATATCTACCATCAGTCTAACACTCTCACATTGGAAACATTTTAATCTACATGTACATCTACCATCAGTCTAACACTCTCACATTGGAAACATTTAAATCTACATGTATATCTACCATCAGTCTAACACTCTCACATTGGAAACATTTAAATCTACATGTATATCTACCACCAGTCTAACACTCTCACATTGGAAACAGTTTAATCAACATGTATATCTACCATCAGTCTAACACTCTCACATTGGAAACATCAACATGTATATCTACCATCAGTCTAACACTCTCACATTGGAAACATTTTAATACACATGTATATCTACCATCAGTCTAACACTCTCACATTGGAAACATTTGAATACACATGTATATCTACCATCAGTCTAACACTCTCACATTGGAAACATTTGAATACACATGTATATCTACCATCAGTCTAACACTCTCACATTGGAAACATCACATGTATATCTACCATCAGTCTAACACTCTCACATTGGAAACATTTGAATACACATGTATATCTACCATCAGTCTAACACTCTCACATTGGAAACATTTGAATACACATGTATATCTACCATCAGTCTAACACTCTCACATTGGAAACATTTAAATATACATGTATATCTACCACCAGTCTAACACTCTCACATTGGAAACATTTAAATATACATGTATATCTACCACCAGTCTAACACTCTCACATTGGAAACATTTTAATGTTAGAAATTATTTTTGGTAAATAGTATTAACGTGTTGGTGGCAGTATCAACGGTAAATAGTATTAACGTGTTGGTGGCAGTATCAACAGTAAATAGCATTAACGTGTAGTTGGCAGTATCAACAGTAAATAGCATTAACGTGCAGTTGGCAGTATCAACAGTAAATAGTAGTAACGTGCAGTTGGCAGTATCAACAGTAAATAGTATTAACGTGTTGGTGGCAGTATCAACAGTAAATAGCATTAACGTGCAGTTGGCAGTATCAACAGTAAATAGTAGTAACGTGCAGTTGGCAGTATCAACAGTAAATAGTATTAACGTGTTGGTGGCAGTATCAACAGTAAATAGCATTAACGTGCAGTTGGCAGTATCAACAGTAAATAGTAGTAACGTGCAGTTGGCAGTATCAACAGTAAATAGTATTAACGTGTTGGCGGCAGTATCAACAGTAAATAGCATTAACGTGCAGTTGGCAGTATCAACAGTAAATAGTAGTAACGTGCAGTTGGCAGTATCAACAGTAAATAGTATTAACGTGTTGGTGGCAGTATCAACAGTAAATAGCATTAACGTGTAGTTGGCAGTATCAATAGTAAATAATATTAACGTGTAGTTGGCAGTATCAATAGTAAATAATATTAACGTGTAGTTGACAGTATCAACAGTAAATAGTATTAACGTGTAGTTGGCAGTATCAATAGTAAATAATATTAACGTGTAGTTGGCAGTATCAACAGTAAATAGTATTAACGTGTAGTTGGCAGTATCAACGGTAACTAGTATTAACGTGTAGTTGGCAGTATCAATGGTAAATAGTATTAACGTGTAGTTGGCAGTATCAACGGTAAATAGTATTAACGTGTAGTTGACAGTATCAACTGTTTGTGGTTTTTTGTGTGTGGTTTTGTTTGTGTTGTTTGTTGTGGTGGTTTTGTTTGTAGTGCGTATCACATAATAGTTTGTGTGTGGTTTTGTTTGTTGTGTTTTGTTGTGTGTGGTTACTAAATAGTATTACGTGTAGTCGGCAGTATCAACACTAAATAGTATTAACGTGTAGTTGGCAGTATCAATAGTAAATAGTATTAACGTGTAGTTGGCAGTATCAACAGTAAATAGCATTAACGTGTAGTTGACCGTATCTACACTAAATAGTATTAACGGTGTAGTTGACCGTATCTACAGTAAATAGTATTAACGGTGTAGTTGACCGTATCTACAGTAAATAGTATTAACGGTGTAGTTGACCGTATCTACAGTAAATAGTATTAACGGTGTAGTTGACCGTATCTACAGTAAATAGTATTAACGTGTAGTTGACAGTATCTACAGTAAATAGTACTAACGTGTTGGGAGAGGACAATCATAAGCTATACAGCTTTCTGTACAATTCCTTGTATCAGTTGTTGTAAATAATCATGTATTGACAGAAAATAAATATGTTTAAACTAACAGAGCATTCATTTTCACTGTTCATCTAAACAAAAACACGCTTATCCAATAAGCTCAATATTGCTCTGGATCTGAAGGCGTTGAATTAACCGGGGAATCATGGTAGCCATTCAAATCAAGCTCAAAACATGCGATATATCAGTATTGTACTGTCACAAACTAACTTGCACAAAGCCCCGTGAGTGGTACAAACTAACTTGCACAAAGTCCCGTGAGTGGTACACTATGTGCTATTTCCATTGGTCCCAATCGGCACCCCCCCCCCCCCATCCCCATCCCCAGACTACAACCGTCATTACAAAACAATAATGGTTCCCGCAACGTTTTAACAATCTTATTACGTTACTCTATATAAAAACATTATCTGCAACTCCAATAAAGTAAAAAACGTTCTCATCGACATATAAATCACTTTCTTACGGACAGCCGGTCTTGGGAGACCGGGTGCAAAATAATAGAAATATTGTTACTTACCTGTATGATCAGGACGTCAACGCTGGGTTAATACTCAAATCTGCGAGTTGTACACTAATTAATTACTTAACATTTGAATCACTCCACACTAACTGAATCGCACAACACATAATTATTTGGTAGCATTAAATTTGAGCCCTTTTTGGTTGAAACTGAAATTTGTTGTTCATTTTGGAGCATATAAGGCTGTTCAGCGTGTTTTTAAATAAATTATATCGCACATAATTTTACATGTTGTAGTTGTGCTAATAAATGCACTTTCATCATACATAATTGGGGTAAATATGCTGATAAGTCCAGTTACCATAAACATTAAATTTAATGACAAGAATAAGGGTCAAAAGGAAAGCAGGTTGCCAAGATTCAATATATGTGTGAGTCTTCAAAAACAAAATATCCCAGAGAAAGACATGGAGAGTATAATTACATAATATAATAATAATAATAATAATAATAATAATAAAGACTTTATTTAACGAGAGTACTCATTTAACAAAAGTTAATCTACCATGAGGCCCTCAACATATATACAATCAAATGCAATCAAAACATAGCACTATAAGTGAGCTGCACATTGGAATAATATAGTAATGTAAAAGCTGAAAAATAGAGAAACTAATGTAATGGAAAATGATGATATATGGACTTGGCTAGCAGAGTAGAAAATGGGAATGAGACAATTTATGATGCTAGATCTTATCTAACAATATGCAGATTTGACTTGTAGTGGTATCTTCAAAATATGTATGAAATCAACTTAAAGACAGTCATATTTACGATTCTAATAAATATAGCAATCGCAATACACGTTTATATGGTTGGTTAAGCATCAATCGCGATAAATATATTGAATAATGTTGATGATCACTTTCTTACTCGCCCAATTGCATGTATGCGGTGGCGAGTATGAATAAACAATGGATAGGATTGATCACCTTTTGGCACATGCCAGTTTTGACAAAACTTTTAACGGAAAACAGAAGTTGCCAACGTATTTTTAGATGGCAGTTTACATAATATGAACTCTCATGTACTTATTGTGGAAGAAATGCATGCAGACACAATACTAGTTTTTCTAGGATTCTAAAATATATACTTTTTAGAAGTCAATATAAGGTTTTCATTTTGGGTCAGTAATTTATGTTCCATGAAATAATCAGTTTATATACCAGTGCATATTACTGGTTATCCACAATGTGCGGAGACCTTGAGACATATGTTCTTCTAATCTTACCATAGGGGGCTCTATGGCATCCGTGGTCGATTTTACGGTTGTTTACTTCAAATCACTCGTACCCCAATTGCTGTAGATTCGAATCCCAACGAGGGAATGGGTCGCTGTAGGTTCGAATCCCAATGGTGGAGGGTCGCTGTCGATTAGAGTTCTTTCAAGTTAGGAAGCTATCCAACTGGCTTGTGGATGGTCGGTGGTTCTACACAGTTGCCGTGAAACACTGCTCAGTGGGACACCGGGACCTGCCTAAATAGCTCGCGAGTCGCCATATCATATCACCTAAGCCGTTGGTGCGACTTTAAACAACACAAAGAGACAAGCAAACATCAACTTTCCCCGCCACTAAAATGTAAAGAGTAAGTGACTTATACGGGAAAGTGAGAAAGATAGTTCATTATCAATATAGTTAAACAGACAGAAGGAAGTGCTATTTCTACACAGATAGGAGGAAGTGGTATTTCTAAGGACACAGTGTCCGTCAGAGAAGTTGACGGCTAATAGTATGTCCTGCATATGTCCCAAGGTCCTCATTTACAAAACATGAAGATAATATAGCATTAACAATTCACATCGTCATGTATATATTGTGATTGGAATGACACGGGGACACGGGCAAGTGCTCGTGGAAGTCGTGATAGCGAGGTGGTAGTGCGTTCGCTTCAGGTGAGAAATAATAATAATAATAATAATAAAGACTTTATTTAACGAGAGTACTCATTTAACAAAAGTTAATCTACCATGAGGCCCTCAAAAGGCCCGGGGTTCGCGTCCCACTGGAGCCGTTACGATTGCCCCCCTATGGAAGGCATTCAAATACTCCCATTGCCTCGTGGCGATGTATTCCATCAGGAATGAGGTCTCCAGAGTGATTAATATAAGTTGTAAGAACTTGTTTCGCAATCGAACTAAAATAATAATAATAAACATCGTTGTTGTATCATTATTTCTATTTTAGTAACTTGACCTTGACATTGGCTCGGCGTTGCATGTATAATGTTGCTTATTGGTCGGAAACCATATTATATATTGTAACCGTAACCTTTACCCACATTATTGCACGCGAGGTGTAGTCTTTGTAACCGTGAACTTTACCCGCATTATTGCAAGTGATATGTAGTCTTTGTAACCGTGAACTTTACCCGCATTATTGCACGCGAGATGTAGTCTTTGTAACCGTGAACTTTACCCGCATTATTGCACGCGAGATGTGGTCTTTGTAACCGTGAACTTTACCCGCATTATTGCACGCGAGATGTAGTCTTTGTAACCGTGAACTTTACCCGCATTATTGCACGCGAGATGTAGTCTTTGTAACCGTGAACTTTACCCGCATTATTGCACGCGAGATGTAGTCTTTGTAACCGTGACCTTTACCCGCATTATTGCACGCGAGATGTGGTCTTTGTAACCGTGAACTTTACCCGCATTATTGCACGCGAGATGTAGTCTTTGTAACCGTGAACTTTACCCGCATTATTGCACGCGAGATGTAGTCTTTGTAACCGTAACCTTTACCCGCATTATTGCACGCGAGATGTAGTCTTTGTAACCGTGACCTTTACCCGCATTATTGCACGCGAGGTGTGGTCTTTGTAACCGTGAACTTTACCCGCATTATTGCACGCGAGGTGTAGTCTTTGTAACCGTGAACTTTACCCGCATCATTGCACGCGAGATGTAGTCTTTGTAACCGTAACCTTTACCCGCATTATTGCACGCGAGGTGTAGTCTTTGTAACCGTGAACTTTACCCGCATTATTGCAAGTGATATGTAGTCTTTGTAACCGTGAACTTTACCCGCATTATTGCAAGCGATATGTAGTCTTTGTAACCGTGAACTTTACCCGCATTATTGCACGCGATATGTAGTCTTTGTAACCGTGAACTTTACCCGCATTATTGCACGCGAGATGTAGTCTTTGTAACCGTAACCTTTACCCGCATTATTGCACGCGAGATGTGGTCTTTGTAACCATGAACTTTACCCGCATTATTGCACGCGAGATGTGGTCTTTGTAACCATGAACTTTACCCGCATTATTGCACGCGAGGTGTAGTCTTTGTAACCGTGAACTTTACCCGCATTATTGCACGCGAGATGTAGTCTTTGTAACCGTAACCTTTACCCGCATTATTGCACGCGAGGTGTAGTCTTTGTAACCGTGAACTTTACCCGCATTATTGCAAGTGATATGTAGTCTTTGTAACCGTGAACTTTACCCGCATTATTGCAAGCGATATGTAGTCTTTGTAACCGTGAACTTTACCCGCATTATTGCACGCGAGATGTAGTCTTTGTAACCGTGAACTTTACCCGCATTATTGCACGCGAGATGTAGTCTTTGTAACCGTGACCTTTACCCGCTTTATTGCAAGCGATATGTAGTCTTTGTAACCGTGAACTTTACCCGCTTTATTGCAAGCGATATGTAGTCTTATTAACAGTGACATTTACCCGCATTATTGCAAGCGAGATATATTCTTAATAACAGTGACATTTACCTGCATTATTGCAAGCGAGATATAAGTTATGCTATGAGAGTTATGTCCAGTTATGTCAAAATGCCTCCATATATCAGGAAGTTATTTAGCGGAAACCATTCCTCTTTGATAATGTGACCGTGACCCAATATTGCACGCGACGTTCTCGTGCTGTGCTATGTCATTATCTCAATATATGGCAGATTTAGTGTGGAAACCATGTTCCTGTTAAAACCGTGACACGATTCTTCACATGATATATCGTGATATGGTGATAACTCGTGCCTTATTTAACCCTGTGTATGACAAGTTATTGCGCGGAAACCATTTTTCTATGTTTAGTAACGGTAACATTTATCTCGGTGGTAGCATTTGACAGGTTTGTCATACTCTAGTGATCATGATACGAAAATGGATGCGGACAAAATTGAGAGTAGTAAGTGAATTCCAGTTTTCTATTCTTAGCAACGGTGACATTGACCTTTAACCTCCGTGCAGCATGTGACGTGTTTCATATGTCAAGCGATCTCAAATAGCCTTCATGTCTCACCATTACAGGAATACCAAGCAAATATAAAATGTTCAACCCGGGTTAAACCGTTGGATGTATGGTAAACCGTTGGATGTATGGTAAACCGTTGGATGTATGGTAAACCGTTGGATGTATGGTAAACCGTTGGATGTATGGTAAACCGTTGGATGTATGGTAAACCGTTGGATGTATGGTAAACCGTTGGATGTATGGTAAACCGTTGGATGTATGGTAAACCGTTGGATGTATGGTAAACCGTTGGATGTATGGTAAACCGTTGGATGTATGGTAAACCGTTGGATGTATGGTAAACCGTTGGATGTATGGTAAACCGTTGGATGTATGGTAAACCGTTGGGTGTATGGTAAACCGTTGGGTGTATGGTAAACCGTTGGATGTATGGTAAACCGTTGGATGTATGGTAAACCGTTGGATGTATGGTAAACCGTTGGGTCTATGGACGTGTGGAACTGGGACGGAAATGGACAACTATTAATGCACAATTACCATACATGGCTGGAACATAATAAAGCACATTACAATGGGTGGTGGGGTATTAGCAACGAAGTGCCTCTAATTTTACATACATGAGATGCCCTCGCTCTCGCGTGATTACATGCAAACACGTTGGGAAATGTTACAGATTAGTCACCAGTCATGTCGCACGTCCAGGGTTATTTCCCTTGCGCTGTGAATTGTTTTGTAGGAGATGCATATCGCGTTTTGTAGTATCTAACATTGCCAATTGTTTGGCTCCGATAATTCTAGAATAAGTTCAATTATTATCTCCCTCGTGGTGATGGATTTCATCAGACATGAGGTCTATATAGCTATTAATATAACGTTGTAAAAACTTGTTTCGCAATCTAGCTAAAATAAAATCGAATTATATTACTGCTTTAGATTAACTTTTATCTCGATTTGTTGCATTATATGTTGGTATGCATTATACTGTGTATACATATATTGATATCGACATTATAAGTTGGTATGCATTATTCTGTGTATACATATATTGATATCGACATTATATGTTGGTATGCATTATTCTGTGTATACATATATTGATATCGACATTATAAGTTGGTATGCATTATTCTGTGTATACATATATTGATATCGACATTATATGTTGGTATGCATTATTCTGTGTATACATATATTGATATCGACATTATATGTTGGTATGCATTATTCTATGTATACATATATTGATATCGACATTATAAGTTGGTATGCATTATTCTGTGTATACTGTATACATTGATGAGACCAAAATAAATTAAAAACTGTGGTACGGCAGAGCAGACGTTTGACAAATATATGCATTCGCTGACAAGACCAAGATGGATGGCGTGCTGTGCAATAGTTCACATGAAACTTTGAGAACATCAAAGCATTTCATTATCTGTCTACAGTACAGTTAATCATATACAAAGTAAACGTGTATTTATTAATTAAGCATGACATGCCTTATTGTGAGATTGGAAAATAGGTCCGACTCGGTTGTTTCTGTAAGTACAGCGTACATGTGACCTTATTTGGAGCAATATTTGCGTTTCCGGCGTCTTTCCTGGACATGTAGTATGCCCTTCTACTTTCGATTTATAAAGGTACGAGATGAGATAACGATTTATAAAGGTACGAGATGGGATAACGATTTATAAAGGTACGAGCTGGGATAACGATTTATAAAGGTACGAGATGGGATAACGATTTATAAAGGTACGAGATGAGATAACGATTTATAAAGGTACGAGATGGGATAACGATTTATAAAGGTACGAGATGAGATAACGATTTATAAAGGTACGAGATGAGATAACGATTTATAAAGGTACGAGATGGGATAACGATTTATAAAGGTACGAGATGGGATAACGATTTATAAAGGTACGAGATGGGATAACGATTTATAAAGGTACGAGATGAGATAACGATTTATAAAGGTACGAGATGGGATAACGATTTATAAAGGTACGAGATGAGATAACGATTTATAAAGGTACGAGATGAGATAACGAGTTATAAAGGTACGAGATGGGATAACGATTTATAAAGGTACGAGATGGGATAACGATTTATAAAGGTACGAGATGGGATAACGATTTATAAAGGTACGAGATGGGATAAAGATTTATAAAGGTACGAGATGGGATAACGATTTATAAAGGTACGAGATGGGATAACGATTTAAAGGTACGAGATGAGATAACGATTTATAAAGGTACGAGATGGGATAACGATTTATAAAGGTACGAGATGAGATAACGAGTTATAAAGGTACGAGATGGGATTACGATTTATAAAGGTACGAGATGAGATAACGATTTATAAAGGTACGAGATGGGATAACGATTTATAAAGGTACGAGATGGGATAACGATTTATAAAGGTACGAGATGGGATAACGATTTATAAAGGTACGAGATGGGATAACGATTTATAAAAGTACGAGATGAGATAACGATTTATAAAGGTACGAGATGGGATAACGATTTATAAAGGTACGAGATGGGATAACGATTTATAAAGATACGAGATGGGATAACGATTTATAAAGGTACGAGATGAGATAACGATTTATAAAGGTATGAGATAACGATTTATAAAGGTACGAGATGGGATAACGATTTATAAAGGTACGAGATGAGATAACGATTTATAAAGGTACGAGATGAGATAACGAGTTATAAAGGTACGAGATGGGATAACGATTTATAAAGGTACGAGATGGGATAACGATTTATAAAGGTACGAGATGGGATAACGATTTATAAAGGTACGAGATGGGATAAAGATTTATAAAGGTACGAGATGGGATAACGATTTATAAAGGTACGAGATGGGATAACGATTTATAAAGGTACGAGATGAGATAACGATTTATAAAGGTACGAGATGGGATAACGATTTATAAAGGTACGAGATGAGATAACGAGTTATAAAGGTACGAGATGGGATTACGATTTATAAAGGTACGAGATGGGATAACGATTTATAAAGGTACGAGATGGGATAACGATTATAAAGGTACGAGATGGGATAAAGATTTATAAAGGTACGAGATGGGATAACGATTTATAAAGGTACGAGATGGGATAACGATTTATAAAGGTACGAGATGGGATAACGATTTATAAAGGTACGAGATGGGATAACGATTTATAAAGGTACGAGATGAGATAACGATTTATAAAGGTACGAGATGGGATAACGATTTATAAAGGTACGAGATGGGATAACGATTTATAAAGGTACGAGATGAGATAACGCATTTTATACTGTTCGGTTAATGTCATTATTGTCTTGATATACGGTTATGTGTTGTGTCGTTATTTATTATTTCATTATGTGTTTACCCTGTGCCGCAAGAAAATCATCGTTTGTATAACAACATTTGATCATTTATTTTACTTTAATCTTCTCTACATTAAATTGTCTTAATATAGAGATGCTGAGATAATTCCTATCTAGTATCTCTAGTAACGCTCGCATTGGAGACATTTATTTATTAATGTGTATATATATTGACCTCTACTTACTGAGGGGGGTATCGACCTCTACTTATTGAGGGGGGTATCGACCTCTACTTATTGAGGGGGGTATCGACCTCTACTTATTGAGGGGGTATCGACCTCTACTTATTGAGGGGGGTATCGACCTATACTTATTGAGGGGGGTATCGACCTCTACTTATTGAGGGGGGTATCGACCTCTACTTATTGAGGGGGGTATCGACCTCTACTTATTGAGGGGGGTATCGACCTCTACTTATTGAGGGGGGGTATCGACCTCTACTTATTGAGGGGGGTATCGACCTCTACTTACTGAGGGGGGTATCGACCTCTACTTATTGAGGGGGTTAACCTCATGTTCTCGGAATATAGATTTAACACTGGGGGCATGGTTATATCCTGGTGGGGCTTTAGTGTCTGACAAACGTGTGGCTGAAACCCCCAGGCATGACTTTTTTGTTTGAGACTATAGTAGGCCCTAGACCTAAGAAGTTGTTAACAAGTGAATACTATTGCCTGCCGTTATTGTATGCTTAACATATATACCGTTTGTGTTTATTTTATATCTACTAGGCAATGCGTTAGATTTGTATATTGTATATATTGATAATGTCAGTTTGATGTTGGATGTATTAATGACAAATGTGGATACTGTCAGTTTGAATGTATTAATGACAAATGTGGATACTGTCAGTTTGAAGTTGAATGTATTAATGACAAATGTGGATACTGTCAGTTTGAAGTTGAATGTATTAATGACAAATGTGGATACTGTCAGTTTGATGTTTGAATGTATTAATGACAAATGTGGATCTGTCAGTTTGAAGTTGAATGTATTAATGACAATGTGGATACTGTCGTTTGAAGTTGAATGTATTAATGACAAATGTGGATACTGTAGTTTGATGTTTGAATGTATTAATGACAATGTGGATCTGTCAGTTTGAAGTTGAATGTATTAATGACAAATGTGGATACTGTCAGTTTGAAGTTGAATGTATTAATGACAAATGTGGATACTGTCAGTTTGATGTTTGAATGTATTAATGACAAATGTGGATACTGTCAGTTTGATGTGTTTTGTGTGGTTGTGTTGTGTTTGAATGTATTAATGACAAATGTGGATACTGTCAGTTTGATGTTTGAATGTATTAATGACAAATGTGGATACTGTCAGTTTGATGTTTGAATGTATTAATGACAAATGTGGATACTGTCAGTTTGATGTTTGAATGTATTAATGACAAATGTGGATACTGTCAGTTTGAAGTTTATTAATTACTGGTACTTTCTTTTCACGCAACAACTTTGCCAGAATATTATTTATATTCATATGTGATAAGTGATAATGGATTTCCTTTCACTTTTCCAGAGTTTGTAGAGGTTTTGTAGTGTAATGGATACGGTTTCCACCTCGTCACCGAGACTCGAGTTCGAGTCCCGTCCAAATAATAATGTTATGCTTGGATTGCACTGCAACAATGTAAAATTCATTAGCTTTTCGAGAGTTTCGTTTGCGTATTTATGTTTATAGTATAGTTCTTAATTCATTCCTATACACGCATTGCGGCAAGCTAGGAACAGAACAGAACAGATAATTTATTTCGATTTGTACAAAGTACATCATCATATACAAATTATTACATACAATATATATATATTATCACGTCATAAACAGTGAAGTGCTTAAACAAATTTACTCATACATAGAGGATGAACAAAACTGGTCTCTTAGAATGAAGACTGCATAATGGCCTATTCATATTTCTAAGTGGTATAGATTTTAAATTAAGCATGTGTAATAGCATTAAAGTAAAAATTTCTTTCTTCAATGGCTCGTTTGTAAAAAATTGCGAGTTTACATAGTGTCTGCTTATTTTCGGACTTGAGTAATTGTATACATTTAAACATGCTAGGGTTGTTACGGTAATATTGTTTTACATAGACAATTCTTAGGACGGCGGCCATCTGTGAACATTTTATGCAAGATGTGATGCCCCATCTGTAGCACAACACTACATTTCGCCACGGTAATACATTTAGGGATCGGCACTCGGGGGTCATAACACGCTAACAAAACTATTTAAATAGACAACACACACATGTACACATATTCTACTTATCAAGACATAAGTTCATGGTTCCATGCATAAATATAACCTCAATCAGGAAATATAAACCAGATGGATAAATGAGATCCACTCGATAAGTCAAATATATGTAAAAGACCGCCACCAAACGAAGACACAACATGCGAATAAAGACAGCCCATTGTATCATACATTATATTAACTCATCAAATAATCGATGTACCTGGGAGAATGACAACCTGTCTACAAAGACCGACTTCTCCTCCCGAGGTGGTCTTTATTCCTTGTTTTACTGTAATTTCTATCTAACAGCTACTACTTACCTTACAAATCCGACACTTGTCCTTGTGTTTGAAGACGGTATACACTGTAGTCTGTACTTTAACATCCCGAAATCCGAGTCGTGCTCGCGATAGATGGAGTGGAGTAATTTTGTGCAACAGTAATGTTATCGTATCCGAACAAATGGCGTCCGTGGCCCAGTGGTAGAGCGTCGGATTTGGAATCGAACGGTCCAGGGTTCGATACTCGGTCAGGCCACGTATGTAGTGTCATTGAGCAAGGCACCTCACACACATTGCTTAGTACTGGTTAATCGCTTAGGTCGGCTAAGCCTGCCCAGGAAAACATGTATAAGTCGCCGCGAGGGGTTTGACATTAAAGGAACATACATAGCATGGGTATTACGTCACGTATGTCTCACCGATACGCACGAGAAAATCGTGACTATTATGTGAGTCTCGAAACATATCACTGAACCAATGAAACGATGTGAAGCCGTCCAAAGTAATATATTGACATAACGTGTTTATTTCATTGAAAGGCGATGTCTACAAGTCAATATTTAAAGACATGCTCGACCTAATTTCAAATCTCGCAAAATGCATGCATACAATGACTGTTACTTCTTTATATAGAATTAACTGTAATGTTGATGGACAATGAATGGCTTGGATTTTCTCACTTTCCATCTCGATCATGGCTTTAATACGAATATGTTGTTTACCTTTTTCCGCCTCCGTGGTCGAGTGATGAAGGTCGCTGACTTATATACCACTGTAATCTATCAGCACTGATGGTCACGGGTTCGAGTCCTGTTTATATGAAAACTTTGGCAGTGTCCTGCGGAGGTCGGTGCACCAAGTACTGGTTAACAGCTGGAGCCTGCCCAGGAAATTTGTTATTAGGTAAACTGCCCGTAGAGACGATAAATAAACGTATATAAAAAGTGCACAGTTTGAGTATGCGCTGCCATATCCATGATCATATATATACTTAGTATATGTGTAAACATAAACATGCAGACGGATATGTAGCCCAGTGGTAAAACACTGGATTGGTAATCCAGGGATCGCAGGTTCGATCCCCCGTCTGACCCTAATAAAATTAACAGTCTTTCAGATGGGACGTTACACCGAGGTCTCGTGTCGGTGCTTTATGTACATCGTGTACGTAAAAGAACCAGAGGAGACTCTGGAATGGGTCTCTGTCTGTATCATTGCACTATCCTCCAACAATCTAAAATGACTAATCTCTTCAGGAGGCGTCGCTCATATGGGCAACCGGTAGCGACGATAAATAAACGTAAAAACACACACAATAATTACACAGACGGATCTGTAGCCCAGTGGTAACACGCTGGACATGTAATCCAGGGATCGTAGGTTCGATCCCCCGTCTGACCATAATAAATTAACAGTCTTTCAGATGGGACTTTAAACCGAGGTATCGTGTCGGTGCTTTACACCGTGCACGTAAAAGAACCAGAAGAGACTCTGGAATAGATCTCTGTCTGTATCATGCACTATCCTCCAAAATCTAAAATGACTAATCTCTTCAGGAGGCGTCGCTCATATGGGCAACCGGTAGCGACGATAAATAAACGTAAAAACACACCGTAGATTAATCATTTAATCCACTGCATAACATGTATATAACTAAATAAATATAAGAACTTTAAAATGTTGTCTATTATTATGAAACACCTTCGTATAAACAGGATTCTTATCAAACCACGAGAGAAGGACATAGTGGATGTATTGCATAAACCACGAGAGAAGGACATAGTGGATGTATTGCATAAACCACGAGAGAAGGACATAGTGGATGTATTGCATAAACCACGAGAGAAGGACATAGTGGATGTATTGCATAAACCACGAGAGAAGGACATAGTGGATGTATTGCATAAACCACGAGAGAAGGACATAGTGGATGTATTGCATAAACCACGAGAGAAGGACATAGTGGATGTATTGCATAAACCACGAGAGAAGGACATAGTGGATGTATTGCATAAACCACGAGAGAAGGACATAGTGGATGTATTGCATAAACCACGAGAGAAGGACATAGTGGATGTATTGCATAAACCAGTATATAACAGTAACAGCTACCAAAACACAATTTAATGTATCAATAGTATGGGTCAACCCACACAACCACCCTTGACTCGAACCTCCCATTACTCACGGACCCGTCGAGTTCGAGGCAACGAAGTTCGACTGTAGTTCAGTCAGCAGTTAACAGTACTAGCTAGATTGTACAAGTGTGATGGGCGGCCACTTGCCAATATTTTAGAGTTCAGTCAATAGTTAACAGTACTAGCTAGATTGACAAGTGTGATGGGTGACCATTTGCCAATATTTTAGTCCAGTCAGTAGTTACCAGTACTAGCTAGATTGACAAGTGTGATGAGTGACCACTTGCCAATATTTTAGTCCAGTCAGTAGTTACCAGTACTAGCTAGATTGACAAGTGTGATGGGTGACCACTTGCCAATATTTTAGTCCAGTCAGTAGTTAACAGTACTAGCTAGATTGACAAGTGTGATGGGTGACCACTTGCCAATATTTTAGTCCAGTCAGTAGTTAACAGTACTAGCTAGATTGTACAAGTGTGATGGGTGACCACTAGACAATATTTTAGTCCAGTCAGTAGTTAACAGTACTAGCTAGATTGACAAGTGTGATGGGTGACCACTTGCCAATATTTTAGTCCAGTCAGTAGTTACCAGTACTAGCTAGATTGACAAGTGTGATGGGTGACCACTTGCCAATATTTTAGTCCAGTCAGTAGTTACCAGTACTAGCTAGATTGACAAGTGTGATGGGTGACCACTAGACAATATTTTAGTCCAGTCAGTAGTTACCAGTACTAGCTAGATTGACAAGTGTGATGGGTGACCACTTGCCAATATTTTAGTCCAGTCAGTAGTTAACAGTACTAGCTAGATTGACAAGTGTGATGGGTGACCACTTGCCAATATTTTAGTCCAGTCAGTAGAGTAGTTAACAGTACTAGCTAGATTGACAAGTGTGATGGGCGACCACTTGCCAATATTTTAGTCCAGTCAGTAGTTAACAGAACTAGCTAGATTGACAAGTGTGATGAACGACCACTTGCCAATATTTTAGTCCAGTCAGTAGAGTAGTTAACAGTACTAGCTAGATTGACAAGTGTGATGGGCGACCACTTGCCAATATTTTAGTCCAGTCAGTAGAGTAGTTAACAGTACTAGCTAGATTGACAAGTGTGATGGGTGACCACTTGCCAATATTTTAGTCCAGTCAGTAGAGTAGTTAACAGTACTAGCTAGATTGACAAGTGTGATGGGTGACCACTTGTCAATATTTTAGTTCAGTCAGCAGTTAACAGTACTAGCTAGATTGACAAGTGTAATGAACGACCACTAGACAATATTATAATCCAGTGGTTACCAGTACTAGCTAGATTGTACAAGTGTGATGAGCGACAAGGGTCTCTTGATGGCCTGTGGTCAGCTGCGGTCTGCGGACATTATACATTACATAATGTGTTCTGGAAACTACATTAAACCATGGATCGGAGGTTAATAAACGTGTCTCCAATCTCAATATCAGTCTCAAGCTTCTGATTGGTTCTTTTCTCCAATCTCAATCTTCTGATTGGTTCAGAGTGTAAATCTAAAAATATCCACCAATCAAATTAATTGAACTCGAGATCTGAGAATTGGTTTTTATAAGATCGGGCTCATGGTTGAGTTAATGGATGATTATTTTGTTTCTATATATACTATTACCATTATGCACATACAATATTCATGTCTTTATTGATCTCATGTACGCTAATATACGAGTGTAATTATTATTAATTATAATGTATTTAAACAATACAGGCACGTAGCCCCTTTACGGTCCGGGATTACAGAATGTCATAGGAAATGAAAGGATGCAAATAGGCCAAAGATGCTATGAAACACTGACATTCTCTTGACCGAACTTATCTGGGATAATTTAGATGAAAGACGACACAAGCACAACATGGACTTTCTCCCTCTTACCTGTCAAACCTAATCCTACCCAGCCAAGTTGGCCATGTGGATGTCGATTACTTTCAACTATACACGCACTTCACTGCTATGTACCAATATCACTGAACCCCCTCTGGGGTATTATAAATGATAGAGTTACAGGAATTGTGGTGGCTTATATTGGATGATGGGGGTCGTAGGATAGAGATACAGTGTGTGTTGTGCCATATACTAGATGAGGTGGGGGCTAGGATAGAGATACAGGGTGTGTGGTGCCATATACACATTGTACTTTTAAAAAATATATATCGTTCCGTTGCCCCGTAAACAATGGCGGCCAATTATAAAGTTTATCAACATTGCAGTGCCTCGCTTTCGATTCACGTACGTCATTAATGAAGTCACGTGCTAATATGCCTATTAATAGGATTAATGTGAATCAATAATTACACGGACAATCCCCCAGGCGTTGATATGATCAGAAACTCAATACGGCCCAATTAATAGTCTCGGTGTTAAAATATATTTATTTGACTGACTAGGCAAAATATATCGACGCCTGTTCCCAGGCTAAGCAGCCACCTGTACTAAGCAGCAACTTTCTGTGATTGTCTTAGTTGGCTGCTTAAGACAGGTTTAACTGTATATGGAATTCCTTAATTTTTTGGTTTATTTTGTTTTTCATTTATTCACATATCATATCCTATCTGATGGGATTTCTGAAAATACAGTGTTGTAAATAGTGCGTTCATATATCGAATTCAGTGTTCAAACAAATTTCATGTTTTGGTTTTATATAGCCAACAATACATGCTACATCAGAGGAATAGGTTTTGCTGTCGCCAAATCTCCCGGGCCCGTATTCTGAGCAAGATAATATTGGAATTTGGCTTTTCTTAGATAAATTTATATATTTTGTAAGATTGGCTGCATTATTATTTTAATGTATTGACTTTAAAAATAGATACTTATTCTTATTAAATGTATTGAAGTGGAAGTCGTGATAGCGCAGTAGTAGCGCGTTCGCTTCAGGTGCGAATGGCCCGGAGTTCGAGCCCCGCTCAAGCCGTTACGCATTTAAATTCCGCATGCCTCTTCTCTCTCCCTCGTGGCGATGGATGTCCACCAGGAATGAGGTCTCGAGAGTGATTAATACAAGTTGTAGGAAATTGTTTCGCAATCGAGCGAAAATAAAATAACTGTATTGATCGAATGACCATTTACTAACTTCTTTCATTTTGTAAATTACACATACCAACCCTATCGAACCTATGACTGAATAACGTGTTTCAAAGTACACTGTACATAGTACAATTGTTGTGCTAAATGTAATGACCAGCTTGTTGAAAATGCGACAAAAACATTTAATGTGGGACATGTTACTCTGCATGCAACTGCGAATAATAATTCTTAGAAGGTGTTTTTGAAACTATTACATTTATGGCAAAATATACAATATAAGGTTTGTAAATACACGTATAGCTTGACAAATAGTTTATAGAAATTAATTTTATTTTCGCTCTGTTGTGATAGTTTCACAACGTGTATGTAAGCTATCTGTACAGTTGTTAAGTAAGAGATGTACCTTGCATAGTTGATTCGTGTTCCTGGTTACTTGCGTCCGAGGACAGAGGGGTTGTGTTCAGAATTATCTTCCTGGTATGAACAATTGCAATCCGGACTATCTGACTATCTACGACGGTAAGCATACTATATGTACAATCCGGACTATCTACGACGGTAAGCCTACTATATGTACAATCCGGACTATCTACGACGGTAAGCATACTATATGTACAATCCGGACTATCTACGACGGTAAGCCTACTATATGTACAATCCGGACTATCTACGATGGTAAGCCGTCTATATGTACAATCCGGACTATCTACGATGGTAAGCCGTATATATGTACAATCCGGACTATCTACGACGGTAAGCCTACTATATGTACAATCCGGACTATCTACGACGGTAAGCCGACTATATGTACAATCCGGACTATCTACGACGGTAAGCATATATATGTACAATCCGGACTATCTACGACGGTAAGCATACTATATGTACAATCCGGACTATCTACGATGGTAAGCCGTATATATGTACAATCCGGACTATCTACGATGGTAAGCCGTCTATATGTACAATCCGGACTATCTACGATGGTAAGCCGTCTATATGTACAATCCGGACTATCTACGATGGTAAGCCGTCTATATGTACAATCCGGACTATCTACGACGGTAAGCCGTCTATATGTACAATCCGGACTATCTACGATGGTAAGCCGTCTATATGTACAATCCGGACTATCTACGACGGTAAGCCGTCTATATGTACAATCCGGACTATCTACGACGGTAAGCCGTCTATATGTACAATCCGGACTATCTACGATGGTAAGCCGTCTATATGTACAATCCGGACTATCTACGATGGTAAGCCGTATATATGTACAATCCGGACTATCTACGATGGTAAGCCGTATATATGTACAATCCGGACTATCTACGATGGTAAGCCGTCTATATGTACAATCCGGACTATCTACGACGGTAAGCCGTCTATATGTACAATCCGGACTATCTACGATGGTAAGCATACTATATGTACAATCCGGACTATCTACGATGGTAAGCCGTCTATATGTACAATCCGGACTATCTACGACGGTAAGCATACTATATGTACAATCCGGACTATCTACGATGGTAAGCCGTCTATATGTACAATCCGGACTATATACGATGGTAAGCCGTATAGATGTACAATCCGGACTATATACGATGGTAAGCCGTCTATATGTACAATCCGGACTATCTACGATGGTAAGCCGTCTATATGTACAATCCGGTCTATCTACGATGGTAAGCCGTATATATGTACAATCCGGACTATCTACGATGGTAAGCCGTATATATGTACAATCCGGACTATCTACGATGGTAAGCCGTCTATATGTACAATCCGGACTATCTACGATGGTATGCCGTCTATATGTACAATCCGGACTATCTACGATGGTAAGCCGTCTATATGTACAATCCGGACTATCTACGATGGTAAGCCGTCTATATGTACAATCCGGACTATATACGATGGTAAGCCGTATATATGTACAATCCGGACTATCTACGATGGTAAGCCGTCTATATGTACAATCCGGACTATCTACGATGGTAAGCCGTCTATATGTACAATCCGGACTATCTACGATGGTAAGCCGTCTATATGTACAATCCGGACTATCTACGATGGTAAGCCGTATATATGTACAATCCGGACTATCTACGATGGTAAGCCGTCTATATGTACAATCCGGACTATCTACGATGGTAAGCCGTATATATGTACAATCCGGACTATCTACGATGGTAAGCCGTCTATATGTACAATCCGGACTATCTACGATGGTAAGCCGTTTATATGTACAATCCGGACTATCTACGACGGTAAGCCGTCTATATGTACAATCCGGACTATCTACGACGGTAAGCCGTCTATATGTACAATCCG
>CM026402.1:52393694-52425355 GCA_014843695.1 Archivesica marissinica | reverse complement strand
GACTGGCACACATGTATATACTGCAGAGGTGACTGGCACACATGTATATACTGCAGAGGTGACTGGCACACATGTATATACTGCAGAGGTGACTGGCTCACATGTATATACTGCAGAGGTGACTGGCTCACATGTATATACTGCAGAGGTGAATGGGTCACATGTATATACTGCAGAGGTGAATGGGTCACATGTATATACTGCAGAGGTGACTGGCACACATGTATATACTGCAGAGGTGAATGGCACACATGTATATACTGCAGAGGTGACTGGCACACATGTATATACTGCAGAGGTGACTGGCACACATGTATATACTGCAGAGGTGACTGGCACACATGTATATACTGCAGAGGTGACTGGCTCACATGTATATACTGCAGAGGTGACTGGCTCACATGTATATACTGCAGAGGTGAATGGGTCACATGTATATACTGCAGAGGTGAATGGGTCACATGTATATACTGCAGAGGTGACTGGCACACATGTATATACTGCAGAGGTGAATGGCACACATGTATATACTGCAGAGGTGACTGGCACACATGTATATACTGCAGAGGTGACTGGCACACATGTATATACTGCAGAGGTGACTGGCACACATGTATATACTGCAGAGGTGACTGGCTCACATGTATATACTGCAGAGGTGACTGGCACACATGTATATACTGCAGAGGTGACTGGCACACATGTATATACTGCAGAGGTGACTGGCTCACATGTATATACTGCAGAGGTGAATGGGTCACATGTATATACTGCAGAGCTGACTGGCACACATGTATATACTGCAGAGGTGACTGGCACACATGTATATACTGCAGAGGTGACTGGCACACATGTATATACTGCAGAGGTGAATGGCACACATGTATATACTGCAGAGGTGAATGGGTCACATGTATATACTGCAGAGGTGACTGGCACACATGTATATACTGCAGAGGTGACTGGCACACATGTATATACTGCAGAGGTGAATGGGTCACATATATATACTGCAGAGGTGACTGGCACACATGTATATACTGCAGAGGTGAATGGGTCACATGTATATACTGCAGAGGTGACTGACACACATGTATATACTGCAGAGGTGACTGGCACACATGTATATACTGCAGAGGTGACTGGCACACATGTATATACTGCAGAGGTGACTGGCACACATGTATATACTGCAGAGGTGAATGGGTCACATGTATATACTGCAGAGGTGACTGGCTCACATGTATATACTGCAGAGGTGACTGGCACACATGTATATACTGCAGAGGTGACTGGCACACATGTATATACTGCAGAGGTGACTGGCTCACATGTATATACTGCAGAGGTGACTGGCACACATGTATATACTGCAGAGGTGACTGGCACACATGTATATACTGCAGAGGTGACTGGCACACATGTATATACTGCAGAGGTGACTGGCACACATGTATATACTGCAGAGGTGACTGGCTCACATGTATATACTGCAGAGGTGACTGGCTCACATGTATATACTGCAGAGGTGAATGGGTCACATGTATATACTGCAGAGGTGAATGGGTCACATGTATATACTGCAGAGGTGACTGGCACACATGTATATACTGCAGAGGTGACTGGCACACATGTATATACTGCAGAGGTGACTGGCACACATGTATATACTGCAGAGGTGACTGGCACACATGTATATACTGCAGAGGTGACTGGCACACATGTATATACTGCAGAGGTGACTGGCTCACATGTATATACTGCAGAGGTGACTGGCACACATGTATATACTGCAGAGGTGACTGGCACACATGTATATACTGCAGAGGTGACTGGCTCACATGTATATACTGCAGAGGTGAATGGGTCACATGTATATACTGCAGAGCTGACTGGCACACATGTATATACTGCAGAGGTGACTGGCACACATGTATATACTGCAGAGGTGACTGGCACACATGTATATACTGCAGAGGTGAATGGCACACATGTATATACTGCAGAGGTGAATGGGTCACATGTATATACTGCAGAGGTGACTGGCACACATGTATATACTGCAGAGGTGAATGGGTCACATGTATATACTGCAGAGGTGAATGGGTCACATGTATATACTGCAGAGCTGACTGGCTCACATGTATATACTGCAGAGGTGACTGGCTCACATGTATATACTGCAGAGGTGACTGGCACACATGTATATACTGCAGAGGTGACTGGCACACATGTATATACTGCAGAGGTGAATGGGTCACATGTATATACTGCAGAGATGACTGGTTCACATGTATATACTGCAGAGATGACTGGTTCACATGTATATACTGCAGAGGTGACTGGCTCACATGTATATACTGCAGAGGAGACTGGCACACATGTATATACTGCAGAGGTGACTGGCTCACATGTATATACTGCAGAGGTGACTGGCACACATGTATATACTGCAGAGGTGACTGGCTCACATGTATATACTGCAGAGGTGACTGGCTCACATGTATATACTGCAGAGGTGACTGGCTCACATGTATATACTGCAGAGGTGACTGGCTCACATGTATATACTGCAGAGGTGACTGGCTCACATGTATATACTGCAGAGATGACTGGTTCACATGTATATACTGCAGAGGTGACTGGCTCACATGTATATACTGCAGAGGTGAATGGGTCACATGTATATACTGCAGAGGTGAATGGGTCACATGTATATACTGCAGAGGTGAATGGGTCACATGTATATACTGCAGAGGTGACTGGCACACATGTATATACTGCAGAGGTGAATGGGTCACATGTATATACTGCAGAAGTGACTGGCTCACATGTATATACTGCAGAGGTGACTGGCTCACATGTATATACTGCAGAGGTGACTGGCACACCTGTATATACTGCAGAGGTGACTGGCACACATGTATATACTGCAGAGGTGATTGGCACACATGTATATACTGCAGAGGTGAATGGGTCACATGTATATACTGCAGAGGTGACTGGCACACATGTATATACTGCAGAGGTGACTGGCACACATGTATATACTGCAGAGGTGAATGGGTCACATGTATATACTGCAGAGGTGAATGGGTCACATGTATATACTGCAGAGGTGACTGGCACACATGTATATACTGCAGAGGTGACTGGCTCACATGTATATACTGCAGAGGTGACTGGCTCACATGTATATACTGCAGAGGTGACTGGCTCACATGTATATATTGCAGAGGTGAATGGGTCACATGTATATACTGCAGAGGTGACCAGCTCACCTGTATATATTGCAGAGGTGAATGGGTCACATGTATATACTGCAGAGGTGACTAGCTCACCTGTATATATTGCAGGGGTGAATGGGTCATATGTATATACTGCAGAAGTGACTGGCTCACCTGTATATACTGCAGAGGTGACTGGCTCACCTGTATATACTGCAGAAGTGACTGGCTCACATGTATATACTGCAGAGGTGACTGGCTCACCTGTATATATTGCAGAGGTGAATGGGTCACATGTATATACTGCAGAAGTGACTGGCTCACCTGTATATACTGCAGAGGTGACTGGCTCACATGTATATACTGCAGAGGTGACTGGCTCACCTGTATATATTGCAGAGGTAACTGGCTCACCTGTATATATTGCAGAGCTGACTGGCTCACCTGTATATATTGCAGAGGTGACTGGCTCACCTGTATATATTGCAGAAGTGACTGGTTCACCTGTATATATTGCAGAGGTGACTGGCTCACATGTATATACTGCAGAGGTGACTGGCTCACCTGTATATATTGCAGAGGTGACTGGGTCACATGTATATACTGCAGAAGTGACTGGCTCACCTGGATATACTACAGAGGTGACTGGCTCACCTGGATATACTACAGAGGTGAATGGGTCACATGTATATACTGCAGAAGTGACTGGCTCAACTGTATATACTGCAGAGGTGAATGGGTCACATGTATATACTGCATAAGTGACTGGCTCACCTGGATATACTGCAGAGGTGACTGGCTCACCTGTATATACTGCAGAGGTGACTGGCTCACCTGTATATATTGCAGAGGTGAATGGGTCACATGTATATACTGCAGAGGTGACTGGCTCACCTGTATATACTGCAGAGGTGATTGGCTCACCTGTATATACTGCAGAGGTGACTGGCTCACCTGTATATATTGCAGAGGTGAATGGGTCACATGTATATACTGCAGAGGTGTCTGGCTCACCTGTATATACGGCAGGGGTGACTGGCTCACCTGTATATACTGCAGAGGTGACTGGCTCACCTGTATATATTGCAGAGGTGACTGGCTCACCTGTATATATGGCAGAGGTGACTGGCTCACCTGTATGTACTGCAGAGGTGACTGGCTCACCTGTATATACGGCAGAGGTGACTGGCTCACCTGTATATACTGCAGAGGTGACTGGCTCACCTGTATATACTGCAGAGGTGACTGGCTCACATGTATATACTGCAGAGGTGACTGGCTCACCTGTATATACTGCAGAGGTGACTGGCTCACCTGTATATATTGCAGAGCTGACTGGCTCACCTGTATATATTGCAGAGCTGACTGGCTCACCTGTATATATTGCAGAGGTGACTGGCTCACATGTATATACTGCAGAGGTGACTGGCTCACCTGTATATATTGCAGAGGTGACTGGGTCACATGTATATACTGCAGAAGTGACTGGCTCACCTGGATATACTACAGAGGTGACTGGCTCACCTGGATATACTACAGAGGTGACTGGCTCATCTGTATATACTGCAGAGGTGAATGGGTCACATGTATATACTGCAGAAGTGACTGGCTCAACTGTATATACTGCAGAGGTGAATGGGTCACATGTATATACTGCAGAAGTGACTGGCTCACCTGTATATACTACAGAGGTGACAGGCTCACCTGGATATACTGCAGAGGTGAATGGGTCACATGTATATACTGCAGAGGTGAATGGGTCACATGTATATACTGCAGAGGTGACTGGCACACATGTATATACTGCAGAGGTGACTGGCTCACATGTATATACTGCAGAGGTGACTGGCTCACATGTATATACTGCAGAGGTGACTGGCTCACATGTATATATTGCAGAGGTGAATGGGTCACATGTATATACTGCAGAGGTGACTAGCTCACCTGTATATATTGCAGAGGTGAATGGGTCACCTGTATATACTGCAGAAGTGACTGGCTCACATGTATATACTGCAGAGGTGACTGGCTCACCTGTATATATTGCAGAGGTGAATGGGTCACATGTATATACTGCAGAAGTGACTGGCTCACCTGTATATACTGCAGAGGTGACTGGCTCACATGTATATACTGCAGAGGTGACTGGCTCACCTGTATATATTGCAGAGGTAACTGGCTCACCTGTATATATTGCAGAGCTGACTGGCTCACCTGTATATATTGCAGAGGTGACTGGCTCACCTGTATATATTGCAGAAGTGACTGGTTCACCTGTATATATTGCAGAGGTGACTGGCTCACATGTATATACTGCAGAGGTGACTGGCTCACCTGTATATATTGCAGAGGTGACTGGGTTGTTTTGGGTGTGGTTGGTTTAGGGTGACTGGCTCACCTGGATATACTACAGAGGTGAATGGGTCACATGTATATACTGCAGAAGTGACTGGCTCAACTGTATATACTGCAGAGGTGAATGGGTCACATGTATATACTGCATAAGTGACTGGCTCACCTGGATATACTGCAGAGGTGACTGGCTCACCTGTATATACTGCAGAGGTGACTGGCTCACCTGTATATATTGCAGAGGTGAATGGGTCACATGTATATACTGCAGAGGTGACTGGCTCACCTGTATATACTGCAGAGGTGATTGGCTCACCTGTATATACTGCAGAGGTGACTGGCTCACCTGTATATATTGCAGAGGTGAATGGGTCACATGTATATACTGCAGAGGTGTCTGGCTCACCTGTATATACGGCAGGGGTGACTGGCTCACCTGTATATACTGCAGAGGTGACTGGCTCACCTGTATATATTGCAGAGGTGACTGGCTCACCTGTATATATGGCAGAGGTGACTGGCTCACCTGTATGTACTGCAGAGGTGACTGGCTCACCTGTATATACGGCAGAGGTGACTGGCTCACCTGTATATACTGCAGAGGTGACTGGCTCACCTGTATATACTGCAGAGGTGACTGGCTCACATGTATATACTGCAGAGGTGACTGGCTCACCTGTATATACTGCAGAGGTGACTGGCTCACCTGTATATATTGCAGAGCTGACTGGCTCACCTGTATATATTGCAGAGCTGACTGGCTCACCTGTATATATTGCAGAGGTGACTGGCTCACATGTATATACTGCAGAGGTGACTGGCTCACCTGTATATATTGCAGAGGTGACTGGGTCACATGTATATACTGCAGAAGTGACTGGCTCACCTGGATATACTACAGAGGTGACTGGCTCACCTGGATATACTACAGAGGTGACTGGCTCATCTGTATATACTGCAGAGGTGAATGGGTCACATGTATATACTGCAGAAGTGACTGGCTCAACTGTATATACTGCAGAGGTGAATGGGTCACATGTATATACTGCAGAAGTGACTGGCTCACCTGTATATACTACAGAGGTGACAGGCTCACCTGGATATACTGCAGAGGTGAATGGGTCACATGTATATACTGCAGAGGTGAATGGGTCACATGTATATACTGCAGAGGTGACTGGCACACATGTATATACTGCAGAGGTGACTGGCTCACATGTATATACTGCAGAGGTGACTGGCTCACATGTATATACTGCAGAGGTGACTGGCTCACATGTATATATTGCAGAGGTGAATGGGTCACATGTATATACTGCAGAGGTGACTAGCTCACCTGTATATATTGCAGAGGTGAATGGGTCACATGTATATACTGCAGAGGTGACTAGCTCACCTGTATATATTGCAGGGGTGAATGGGTCATATGCATATACTGCAGAAGTGACTGGCTCACCTGTATATACTGCAGAGGTGACTGGCTCACCTGTATATACTGCAGAAGTGACTGGCTCACCTGTATATATTGCAGAGGTGAATGGGTCACATGTATATACTGCAGAGGTGACTAGCTCACCTGTATATATTGCAGAGGTGAATGTGTCACATGTATATACTGCAGAAGTGACTGGCTCACCTGTATATACTGCAGAGGTGACTGGCTCACCTGTATATACTGCAGAAGTGACTGGCTCACATGTATATACTGCAGAGGTGACTGGCTCACCTGTATATATTGCAGAGGTGATTGGGTCACATGTATATACTGCAGAAGTGACTGGCTCACCTGTATATACTGCAGAGGTGACTGGCTCACATGTATATACTACAGAGGTGACTGGCTCACCTGTATATATTGCAGCGGTAACTGGCTCACCTGTATATATTGCAGAGCTGACTGGCTCACCTGTATATATTGCAGAGGTGACTGGCTCACCTGTATATATTGCAGAAGTGACTGGTTCACCTGTATATATTGCAGAGGTGACTGGCTCACATGTATATACTGCAGAGGTGACTGGCTCACCTGTATATATTGCAGAGGTGACTGGGTCACATGTATATACTGCAGAAGTGACTGGCTCACCTGGATATACTACAGAGGTGACTGGCTCACCTGGATATACTACAGAGGTGACTGGCTCACCTGTATATACTGCAGAGGTGAATGGGTCACATGTATATACTGCAGAAGTGACTGGCTCAACTGTATATACTGCAGAGGTGAATGGGTCACATGTATATACTGCATAAGTGACTGGCTCACCTGGATATACTGCAGAGGTGACTGGCTCACCTGTATATACTGCAGAGGTGACTGGCTCACCTGTATATATTGCAGAGGTGAATGGGTCACATGTATATACTGCAGAGGTGACTGGCTCACCTGTATATACTGCAGAGGTGACTGGCTCACCTGTATATATTGCAGAGGTGAATGGGTCACATGTATATACTGCATAGGTGACTGGCTCACCTGTATATACGGCAGGGGTGACTGGCTCACCTGTATATACTGCAGAGGTGACTGGCTCACCTGTATATATGGCAGAGGTGACTGGCTCACCTGTATGTACTGCAGAGGTGACTGGCTCACCTGTATATACTGCAGAGGTGACTGGCTCACATGTATATACTGCAGAGGTGACTGGCTCACCTGTATATACTGCAGAGGTGACTGGCTCACATGTATATACTGCAGAGGTGACTGGCTCACATGCATATACTGCAGAAGTGACTGGCTCACATGTATATACGGCGGAGGTGACTGGCTCACATGTATATACTGCAGAGGTGACTGGCTCACATGTATATACTGCAGAAGTGACTGGCTCACATGTATATACTGCAGAGGTGACTGGCTCACCTGTATATACTGCAGAGGTGACTGGCTCACCTGGATATACTGCAGAGGTGACTGGCTCAAATGTATATACTGCAGAGGTGACTGGCTCACATGTATATACTGCAGAGGTGACTGGCTCACCTGTATATATTGCAGAGGTGAATGGGTCACATGTATATACTGCAGAGGTGACTAGTTCACCTGTATATATTGCAGAGGTGACTGGCTCACATGTATATACTGCAGAGGTGACTGGCTCACCTGTATATATTGCAGAGCTGACTGGCTCACCTGTATATATTGCAGAGGTGACTGGCTCACCTGTATATATTGCAGAAGTGACTGGCTCACCTGTATATATTGCAGAGGTGACTGGCTCACCTGTATATACTGTAGAGGTGACTGGCTCACATGTATATACTGCAGCGGTTACTGGGTCACATGTATATACCGCAGAGGTGACTGGCTCACCTGTATATACTGCAGAGGTGACTGGCTCACCTGTATATACGGCAGAGGTGACTGGCTCACCTGTATATACTGCAGAGGTGACTGGCTCACCTGTATATACTGCAGAGGTGACTGGCTCACATGTATATACTGCAGAGGTGACTGGCTCACCTGTATATACTGCAGAGGTGACTGGCTCACATTTATATACTGCAGAGGTGACTGGCTCACATGTATATACTGCAGAAGTGACTGGCTCACATGTATATACGGCAGAGGTGACTGGCTCACATGTATATACTGCAGAGGTGACTGGCTCACATGTATATACTGCAGAGGTGACTGGCTCACCTGTATATACTGCAGAGGTGACTGGCTCACCTGGATATACTGCAGAGGTGACTGGCTCACCTGTATATACTGCAGAGGTGACTGGCTCACATTTATATACTGCAGAGGTGACTGGCTCACATGTATATACTGCAGAGGTGACTGGCTCACCTGTATATACTGCAGAGGTGTCTGGCTCACATGTATATACTGCAGAGGTGACTGGCTCACATGTATATATACTGCAGAGGTGACTGGCTCACCTGTATATATTGCAGAGGTGACTGGCTCACATGTATATACTGCAGAGGTGACTGGCTCACATGTATATATTACAGAGGTGACTGACTCACCTGTATATACTGCAAAGGTGACTGGCTCACATGTATATACTGCAGAGGTGACTGACTCACCTGTATATACTGCAGAGGTGACTGGCTCACCTGGATATACTGCAGAGGTGACTGGCTCACATGTATATACTGCAGAGGTGACTGGCTCACATTTATATACTGCAGAGGTGACTGGCTCACATGTATATACTGCAGAGGTGACTGGCTCACCTGTATATACTGCAGAGGTGACTGGCTAACATGTATATACTGCAGAGGTGACTGGCTCACATGTATATATACTGCAGAGGTGACTGGCTCACCTGTATATATTGCAGAGGTGACTGGCTCACCTGTATATACTGCAGAGGTGACTGACTCACCTGTATATACTGCAGAGGTGACTGGCTCACATGTATATACTGCAGAGGTTACTGACTCACCTGTATATACTGCAGAGGTGACTGGCTCACATGTATATACTGCAGAGGTGACTGACTCACCTGTATATACTGCAGAGGTGACTGGCTCACATGTATATACTGCAGAGGTGACTGGCTCACCTGTATATATTGCAGAGGTAACTGGCTCACCTGTATATATTGCAGAGCTGACTGGCTCACCTGTATATATTGCAGAGGTGACTGGCTCACCTGTATATATTGCAGAAGTGACTGGTTCACCTGTATATATTGCAGAGGTGACTGGCTCACATGTATATACTTCAGAGGTGACTGTCTCACCTGTATATATTGCATAGGTGACTGGGTCACATGTATATACTGCAGAAGTGACTGGCTCACCTGGATATACTACAGAGGTGACTGGCTCACCTGGATATACTACAGAGGTGACTGGCTCACCTGTATATACTGCAGAGGTGAATGGGTCACATGTATATACTGCAGAAGTGACTGGCTCAACTGTATATACTGCAGAGGTGAATGGGTCACATTTATATACTGCATATGTGACTGGCTCACCTGGATATACTGCAGAGGTGACTGGCTCACCTGTATATACTGCAGAGGTGACTGGCTCACCTGTATATATTGCAGAGGTGAATGGGTCACATGTATATACTGCAGAGGTGACTGGCTCACCTGTATATACTGCAGAGGTGATTGGCTCACCTGTATATACTGCAGAGGTGACTGGCTCACCTGTATATATTGCAGAGGTGAATGGGTCACATGTATATACTGCATAGGTGACTGGCTCATCTGTATATACGGCAGGGGTGACTGGCTCACCTGTATATACTGCAGAGGTGACTGGCTCACCTGTATATATTGCAGAGCTGACTGGCTCACCTGTATATATTGCAGAGGTGACTGGCTCACATGTATATACGGCGGAGGTGACTGGCTCACATGTATATACTGCAGAGGTGACTGGCTCACATGTATATACTGCAGAAGTGACTGGCTCACATGTATATACTGCAGAGGTGACTGGCTCACCTGTATATACTGCAGAGGTGACTGGCTCACCTGGATATACTGCAGAGGTGACTGGCTCAAATGTATATACTGCAGAGGTGACTGGCTCACCTGTATATATTGCAGAGGTGAATGGGTCACATGTATATACTGCAGAGGTGACGAGTTCACCTGTATATATTGCAGAGGTGACTGGCTCACATGTATATACTGAAGAGGTGACTGGCTCACCTGTATATATTGCAGAGCTGACTGGCTCACCTGTATATATTGCAGAGGTGACTGGCTCACCTGTATATATTGCAGAAGTGACTGGCTCACCTGTATATATTGCAGAGGTGACTGGCTCACATGTATATACTGCAGAGGTGACTGGCTCACCTGTATATACTGTAGAGGTGACTGGCTCACCTGTATATACTGCAGCGGTTACTGGGTCACATGTATATACCGCAGAGGTGACTGGCTCACCTGTATATACTGCAGAGGTGACTGGCTCACCTGTATATACGGCAGAGGTGACTGGCTCACCTGTATATACTGCAGAGGTGACTGGCTCACCTGTATATACTGCAGAGGTGACTGGCTCACATGTATATACTGCAAAGGTGACTGGCTCACCTGTATATACTGCAGAGGTGACTGGCTCACATTTATATACTGCAGAGGTGACTGGCTCACATGTATATACTGCAGAAGTGACTGGCTCACATGTATATACGGCAGAGGTGACTGGCTCACATGTATATACTGCAGAGGTGATTGGCTCACATGTATATACTGCAGAGATGACTGGCTCACCTGTATATACTGCAGAGGTGACTGGCTCACCTGGATATACTGCAGAGGTGACTGGCTCACATGTTTATACTGCAGAGGTGACTGGCTCACATTTATATACTGCAGAGGTGACTGGCTCACATGTATATACTGCAGAGGTGACTGGCTCACCTGTATATACTGCAGAGGTGTCTGGCTCACATGTATATACTGCAGACGTGACTGGCTCACATGTATATATACTGCAGAGGTGACTGGCTCACCTGTATATATTGCAGATGTGACTGGCTCACATGTATATACTGCAGAGGTGACTGGCTCACATGTATATACTACAGAGGTGACTGACTCACCTGTAAATACTGCAGAGGTGACTGGCTCACATGTATATACTGCAGAGGTGACTGACTCACCTGTATATACTGCAGAGGTGACTGGCTCACCTGGGTATACTGCAGAGGTGACTGGCTCACATGTATATACTGCAGAGGTGACTGGCTCACATTTATATACTGCAGAGGTGACTGGCTCACATGTATATACTGCAGAGGTGACTGGCTCACCTGTATATACTTCAGAGGTGACTGGCTAACATGTATATACTGCAGAGGTGACTGGCTCACATGTATATATACTGCAGAGGTGACTGGCTCACCTGTATGTATTGCAGAGGTGACTGGCTCACATGTATATACTGCAGAGGTGACTGACTCACCTGTTTATACTGCAGAGGTGACTGGCTCACATGTATATACTGCAGAGGTGACTGATTCACCTGTATATACTGCAGAGGTGACTGGCTCACATGTATATACTGCAGAGGTGACTGACTCACCTGTATATACTGCAGAGGTGACTGGCTCACCTGTATATATTGCAGAGGTGGCTGGCTCACATGTATATACTGCAGAGGTGACTGGCTCACATTTATATACTGCAGAGGTGACTGGCTCACATGTATATACTGCAGAGGTGACTGACTCACCTGTATATACTGCAGAGGTGATTGGCTCACCTGTATATACTGCAGAGGTGACTGGCTCACATGTATATACTGCAGAGGTGGCTGGCTCACATGTATATATACTGCAGAGGTGACTGGCTCACCTGTATATATTGCAGAGGTGACTGGCTCACATGTATATACTGCAGAGGTGACTGGCTCACATGTATATACTGCAGAGGTGACTGGCTCACATTTATATACTGCAGAGGTGACTGGCTCACCTGGATATACTGCAGAGGTGACTGGCTCACATGTATATACTGCAGAGGTGACTGACTCACATATATATATACTGCAGAGGTGACTGGTTCACATGTATATACTGCAGAGGTGACTGGCTCACCTGTATATATTGCAGAGGTGACTGGCTCACATGTAGATACTGCAGAGGTGACTGGTTCACATGTATATACTGCAGAGGTGACTGGCTCACGTGTATATACTGCAGAGGTGACTGGTTCACATGCCCTGGTTACACTGGGTTATTGACTGTCTGTGTAATCACCACTTATAACGCACATTGGCGGCAGTGCGCATGTGTTGATACAGTGATAAATACCCGTTAATATGCACTCATTGTGTATAATATATTGGATTTATATAAACAGCATCAACACATGTGTATTCATGTATCTGTAAATTATGTCTGCTTAATAATAATAATAATAAAAACTTTATTTAACGAGAGAATTCGTTTAACAATAGTTAATCTAATATACAAGTCAAATGCAATGGAAAGATAGAACTATAAGTGAGAACTACACGTGTGTACTTATATAGTAATGTAAAAACTGAATAGTAGAGACACTATCGATATATATATAGAAAATGGGAATGAGACAATTAATGGCAATACATCTATCATATAATGTGCAGATATGACTTATATGAGTATTTGCAGAATAACAATAAGCATATAAATATGGCTTAAACCAGGAGAAACGACGCACGTCATTGTGCGGTTATCTCGAAATATATCACACTGAACGTCGTGCACCAGGAGAAACGACGCACGTCATTGGACGGTTATTTCAAAATATATCACACTGAACGTCGTGCACTAGGAGAAACGACTCGCGTCAGCTGTTTCTCCGAGTAGCTCATACAGAGGAAATATGCAACGAATGATTAGTAAACACTGCATACGATTAAAGCATAGATTGCTGTCACCGCTCACACTATTGACGCGACGGCAAAGTTATACTATGTTATCCCATTGTCGGAAATAGGGTGTCAATTGTAATAGTATGCCATTAGACAACTGTGATTCAGTTTCCCAAGACAATGTACCGTTTAATTGAAAATCACGTCGAAGCAGAAATCGAGACAGACATCTCCAAATCAGAATGACGACCTGTCACATATAACCGGCTACACTCGTTCCAGGAATATTAGACAGCCTTCGTTGTCGAGTGGTTACGGTCGCTAACTTGTATACCACTGTAACCTACAATCACTGATGGTCACGGGTTCAAGCCCCGCCTCAGACAGTGTCTCTTTATATGAACAAGTTGGCAGTTTCTAACGAAGGTTGATGCACCAAGTACTTGTTGACCGCTGGAGCCCGCCCATGAAAGATGTTGTTAGGTAAACTACCCGTCGCTCAAATGGGCAACATGTATAAACTTAAATACAAAAATGAAAT
Source organism: Archivesica marissinica (assembly GCA_014843695.1). Lineage (NCBI taxonomy): Eukaryota > Metazoa > Mollusca > Bivalvia > Venerida > Vesicomyidae > Archivesica > Archivesica marissinica. The sequence continues at coordinate 52,410,946 of CM026402.1, read as the reverse complement.
AGAAACATATATGTACTAACCAGTACCTCACCAATAATGCAAAGCAATGACGTCATGTGTGTGTTTTACGTTTATTTATCGTCGCTACCGGTTGCCCATATGAGCGACGCCTCCTGAAGATATTAGTCATTTTAGATTTTGGAGGATAGTGCAATGATACAGAGAGAGACCCATTTCAGAGTCTCCTCTGGTTCTTTTACATGCACGGTGTAAAGCACTGACACGAGACCACGGTTTAACGTCCCATCTGAAAGACTGTTAATATTATTAGGGTCAGACGGGGGATCGAACCTACGATCCCTGGATTACCAGTCCAGCGTGTTACCACTGTCTGACATCATGTCGAATCTCATAGGTTATCTACAGCATAATTTGTAATGATTACACGGATGACCCGTTTCGGTTGAGGCGTCTATAAATAAAAACCAATCAATCAACATATATCCCCCGTCTGACCCTAATAAAATTAACAGTCTTTCAGATGGGACGTTAAACCGAGGTCTCGTGTCGGTGCTTTACACCGTGCACGTATAAGAACCAGAGGAGATTCTGGAATGGGTCTCTGTCTGTATCATGCACTATCCTCCAAAATCTAAAATAACTAATCTCTTCAAGAGGCGTCGCTCATATGGGCAACCGGTAGCGACGATAAATAAACGTAAAAACATACACAACATATATATCCCATTGTCGGGAATAGGGTGTCAACTGTAATGGTATGCCATTAGACAACTGTGATTCAATTTCCCAAGACAATGTACCGTTTAATTGAAAATCACGTGTGAAAATCACCATGTGCATAATGATACACCAGTTATTATAACCCATCACATTTTCTATGATTTTCATTGGATCTACGAAAAGAACTATTATATATAGAACTAGGTCTGGGTACTTTATAACCTTTCTCAAAGGTAAGTTTCAGTGATATGATTGGCTAAGCCGAATACAAAACTGAAATTCAAACAATCGTATCATTGGAGTTTGTGTTTGAGATTGGAGAACAGTTTGGACCAGATCTGTCAGCCATGCAACAGCTCAATATGAACAGTTGCATGTATACATTGTCATCGATTGTCGTGAACGCTTCGTATCAACTTCATATTTGATCCTAGCTGCCTTGCTTTAATTATACTTATGTTTTACATTTATAATTATTCTTGGTAGGTAAATGTTATTAGTTTGTATGTATTTCAAACACATTACCTCTTCTCATATTATAAAGTATGTGTGGAAGTCGTGATAGCGCAGGGGATGCGCGTTCGCTTCAGGTCCGAAAGTCCCGTAGTTCGAACACATGTGTAGCGGTTACGATTGTGCCCCTATGCAAGGCATTTAAATTCCACATTGCCTCTTCTCTCTCCCTTGTGGCGATGTATTCCATCGGGAATGAGGTCTCGAGAGTGATTAATATAACTTGTAAGAACTTGTTTCGCAATCGAGCTAATATACATTTGTTTGAACTATATTCTAAAATTAATGAGTTACTCTATATTTGACATTCATTTTGTTGCTTAATATAAACGGTGTGTATTGCCACTGATTGGAAGGAGAGAGGTAACCACATAAACATAGGCAATTTGCTGTTTTCTCTATCCTACATGTATGTACATATTATAAATACTTGACTATGTTTATTCAAAGAAATACATATTGTTTAAGCTAAGTATGTGGCATGGAACACTGAATAATGCCGTACTACTTACTTATATACATTATAGTATGACCAACTACAACTAAGTATGTGGCATGGAACACCGAACAATGCCGTACTACTTATATACATTATAGTATGATCAACTACAACTAAGTATGTGGCATGGAACACCGAACAATGCCGTACTACTTATATACATTATAGTATGACCAACTACAACTAAGTATGTGGCATGGAACACTGAATAATGCCGTACTACTTATATACATTATAGTATGATCCACTACAACTAAGTATGTGGCATGGAACACTGAATAATGCCGTACTACTTATATACATTATAGTATGATCCACTACAACTAAGTATGTGGCATGGAACACCGAACAATGCCGTACTACTTACTTATATACATTATAGTATGATCCACTACAACTAAGTATGTGGCATGGAACACTGAATAATGCCGTACTACTTACTTATATACATTATAGTATGATCCACTACAACTAAGTATGTGGCATGGAACACCGAACAATGCCGTACTACTTACTTATATACATTATAGTATGATCCACTACAACTAAGTATGTGGCATGGAACACTGAATAATGCCGTACTACTTACTTATATACATTATAGTATGATCCACTACAACTAAGTATGTGGCATGGAACACCGAACAATGCCGTACTACTTACAAGTTGATCCAAGTTTTATGCCATATTCTTAGAATGCAGATTTGCAACAACATGAGATATTCATAACATAACAAATACATATGCATAAATCACCGTACACATTTGTTTCACACGAGTTTATAACATTCATAAATCACCGTACATATTTGTTTCACACGAGTTTATAACATTCATAAATCACCGTACATATTCACACGAGTTTATAACATTCATAAATCACCGTACATATTGTTTCACACGAGTTTATAACATTGGAACATTATAATACAGGTATGTAGCATCTAACAGACTGGTCGGGTTAGTTTTAGTTTAAACAATATGTGTGATGTTGACGTCATGTTATTTTGCATTACAGCATTCGGGAAAACAAAATTAAACTTCTACTATGACTTAAAATGGGATTCATTAAAAAACAGAACAAGATTTTTTCTTGCGGTTGTGATGCTTTTGTTCACTTATACATTACACGGCTATGTTGGACAGCCTTTAGTCCAGTAATCCAGGGCATTTATCTCCGGTTTGTGTCTAATTCACCCCGAGGATTCATGTTCAACTTCAGATAATATGGCCATTTTCACGAAACGATCATAGTTAAGTTAAGACATATCATGAGTGGGTTGTGTCGGTCACTATGATTAGTTCCTGAAATAACCGTCCAGTGACGTGTGTCGTACACGACATGCAGTGTGATATATCTTGAAATAAGCGCACAGTGACGTGTGTCGTTTCTCCTGGTACACGACGTTCAGTGTGGTATATCTTGAAATAACCGTCCAATGACGTGCGTTGTTTCTCCTCATGTACATCATTCAGTGTGACACATCTTTATGAAGTTGACCACTGCAGTAAGATGAATGAGCAAGTGTGAACCCTACTGTGTTGTCAGTAAATGTTTATATGACCGTAACTGAATCCCCGTATATTTACTTTTTCAATATTGTCATTGGAACATTATTGTTTTCTGTTTGCGCATGTTAGACACTGGAATGTAAAAATAAAATAAAAGGGTTTTGTTGATCAAAAATAAATTACGGCTCGGTATAACCCCTATAAGTCATATCTGCACATTGTTATATAGATTTATTGTCATTAATTGTCTCATTCCCCCTTTTCTACGATATACAATTCCATATATCAGCATATGCCATAACAATATTATATATAGTTTAGCTACTGTTCAGCTTTAACATTACTATACAACTCCAGTATGCACGTCATATCATTTGATATATATATATATATATATATATATATATATATATATATATATATATATATATATATATATATATATATATATATATATATATATGTTGAGGGCCTCGTGGTATATTAACGTGTTACCATTGGACTACAGATTATAACAGCTTATATCTTATTTGCTATCAAAGTGTTACTGGTCATTGTTTACATGTTTCATTATGCTATTTGATGTTTTAATGTGTTGAGGGCCCCATGATAGATTGACTTAATTGTTCAAATGAGTTCTCTCGTAAAATAAAGTCTTTATTATTATAATAATAATATTTGATTGCTTTTACATATATTACATATTATATATATATACTAATCCAACAATTAAATATTAAATATATAATAATTTGAGGCTTATATCCTATTCATAAATACATGAGAGTGATATATAGTGAAGCTTTACAGCAATACAATGCTAAATATGCACTAGCTGTATATAGTGTTATAAAACTAATTAAATATATGTAATATATATGTAGCAATACTGATATGTGAGGACGTTGGCAGTGCTGATGAATGTTTGATTTAAGGTTCGAGTCACGAGCTCGGGTCGTGTACCAGTCCTGTATACTCTGTCTTTCGTGTATTTCTTCTTTTGTGGATTGTCCTTGAGTATCATAATATTTAATAAGTAGTTAATAAGTAAGAAGTAGCTAAGAAGTAAGAAGTAGTTAATAAGTAAGAAGTAGTTAAGAAGTAAGAAGTAGTTAAGAAATAAGAAGTAGGTAAGAAATAAGAAGTAGGTAAGAAGTAGCTAAGAAGTAGTTAAGAAGTAAGAATTAGTTAAGAAGTAAGAAGTAGTTAAGAAGTAAGAAGTAGGTAAGAAGTAAGAAGTAGTTAAGAAGTAGGTAAGAAGTAAGAGGTAGCATAAGATGGAGCATACCTATGATATACAATATACACAACGTGCTACAAAAACTCAAATCCCGTATAATTAATACAGATTTTGTAGCAAATTATGTCGTGTGAGGAATAACTTATTTAAATAGAATTCGGCTCCGTATTTCCGTAGCAAATCATGACAGCAATGCTATTACTATGGCTCCGTATTTCCGTAGCAAATCATGACAGCGATGCTATTACTATGGCTCCGTATTTCCGTAGCAAATCATGACAGCAATGCTATTACTATGGCTCCGTATTTCCGTAGCAAATCATGACAGCAATCCTATTACTATGGCTCCGTATTTCCGTAGCAAATCATGACAGCAATGCTATTACTATGGCTCCGTATTTCCGTAGCAAATCATGACAGCAATGCTATTATTATGGCTCCGTATTTCCGTAGCAAATCATGACAGCAATGCTATTACTATGGCTCCGTATTTCCGTAGCAAATCATGACAGCAATGCTATTATTATGGCTCCGTATTTCCGTAGCAAATCATGACAGCAATGCTATTACTATGGCTCCGTATTTCCGTAGCAAATCATGACAGCAATGCTATTATTATGGCTCCGTATTTCCGTAGCAAATCATGACAGCAATGCTATTATTATGGCTCCGTATTTCCGTAGCAAATCATGACAGCAATGCTATTATTATGGCTCCGTATTTCCGTAGCAAATCATGACAGCAATGCTATTATTATGGCTCCGTATTTCCGTAGCAAATCATGACAGCAATGCTATTACTATGGCTCCGTATTTCCGTAGCAAATCATGACAGCAATGCTATTACTATGGCTCCGTATTTCCGTAGCAAATCATGACAGCAATGCTATTACTATGGCTCCGTATTTCCGTAGCAAATCATGACAGCAATGCTATTACTATGGCTCCGTATTTCCGTAGCAAATCATGACAGCAATGCTATTACTATGGCTCCGTATTTCCGTAGCAAATCATGACAGCAATGCTATTACTATGGCTCCGTATTTCCGTAGCAAATCATGACAGCAATGCTATTACTATGGCTCCGTATTTCCGTAGCAAATCATGACAGCAATGCTATTATTATGGCTCCGTATTTCCGTAGCAAATCATGACAGCAATGCTATTACTATGGCTCCGTATTTCCGTAGCAAATCATGACAGCAATGCTATTACTATGGCTCCGTATTTCCGTAGCAATCATGACAGCAATGCTATTACTATGGCTCCGTATTTCCGTAGCAAATCATGACAGCAATGCTATTACTATGGCTCCGTATTTCCGTAGCAAATCATGACAGCAATGCTATTACTATGGCTCCGTATTTCCGTAGCAAATCATGACAGCAATGCTATTACTATGGCTCCGTATTTCCGTAGCAAATCATGACAGCAATGCTATTACTATGGCTCCGTATTTCCGTAGCAAATCATGACAGCAATGCTATTACTATGGCTCCGTATTTCCGTAGCAAATCATGACAGCAATGCTATTACTATGGCTCCGTATTTCCGTAGCAGATCATGACAGCAATGCTATTACTATGGCTCCGTATTTCCGTAGCAGATCATGACAGCAATGCTATTACTATGGCTCCGTATTTCCGTAGCAAATCATGACAGCAATGCTATTACTATGGCTCCGTATTTCCGTAGCAAATCATGACAGCAATGCTATTACTATGGCTCCGTATTTCCGTAGCAAATCATGACAGCAATGCTATTACTATGGCTCCGTATTTCCGTAGCAGATCATGACAGCAATGCTATTACTATGGCTCCGTATTTCCGTAGCAGATCATGACAGCAATGCTATTACTATGGCTCCGTATTTCCGTAGCAGATCATGACAGCAATGCTATTACTATGGCTCCGTATTTCCGTAGCAGATCATGACAGCAATGCTATTACTATGGCTCCGTATTTCCGTAGCAGATCATGACAGCAATGCTATTACTATGGCTCCGTATTTCCGTAGCAAATCATGACAGCAATGCTATTACTATGGCTCCGTATTTCCGTAGCAAATCATGACAGCAATGCTATTACTATGGCTCCGTATTTCCGTAGCAAATCATGACAGCAATGCTATTACTATGGCTCCGTATTTCCGTAGCAAATCATGACAGCAATGCTATTACTATGGCTCCGTATTTCCGTAGCAAATCATGACAGCAATGCTATTACTATGGCTCCGTATTTCCGTAGCAAATCATGACAGCAATGCTATTACTATGGCTCCGTATTTCCGTAGCAAATCATGACAGCAATGCTATTACTATGGCTCCGTATTTCCGTAGCAAATCATGACAGCAATGCTATTACTATGGCTCCGTATTTCCGTAGCAGATCATGACAGCAATGCTATTACTATGGCTCCGTATTTCCGTAGCAAATCATGACAGCAATGCTATTACTATGGCTCCGTATTTCCGTAGCAAATCATGACAGCAATGCTATTACTATGGCTCCGTATTTCCGTAGCAAATCATGACAGCAATGCTATTATTATGGCTCCGTATTTCCGTAGCAGATCATGACAGCAATGCTATTACTATGGCTCCGTATTTCCGTAGCAGATCATGACAGCAATGCTATTATTATGGCTCCGTATTTCCGTAGCAGATCATGACAGCAATGCTATTACTATGGCTCCGTATTTCCGTAGCAAATCATGACAGCAATGCTATTACTATGGCTCCGTATTTCCGTAGCAAATCATGACAGCAATGCTATTACTATGGCTCCGTATTTCCGTAGCAAATCATGACAGCAATGCTATTACTATGGCTCCGTATTTCCGTAGCAAATCATGACAGCAATGCTATTATTATGGCTCCGTATTTCCGTAGCAGATCATGACAGCAATGCTATTACTATGGCTCCGTATTTCCGTAGCAGATCATGACAGCAATGCTATTATTATGGCTCCGTATTTCCGTAGCAGATCATGACAGCAATGCTATTACTATGGCTCCGTATTTCCGTAGCAGATCATGACAGCAATGCTATTACTATGGCTCCGTATTTCCGTAGCAGATCATGACAGCAATGCTATTACTATGGCTCCGTATTTCCGTAGCAGATCATGACAGCAATGCTATTACTATAATTGTTTCGGATGTCTTATTTAATTGCCGACATAAAAGTTGACACTTGCATATAATGCATTTTCGTATTTTATAAAACAAGAATATACATGTATATGATTCAGATTGGAACCAGTTGCACGATGTGTTATATGAATCATTCAGTGTTATTGAATGCATGACACATGTATGATTAAAGCAATCAGGTTGAATCAATATCAACAAGAAGGCCATCTTTGCATATAAAAACACTGATTTTATGTAATATTGTTTGGGCTATAATATTTGGAAGCTGTAATGAGATGATGTATGGCGGTTATTACAATGTGAACACTGACATGCAATGTTATATTCCTCTGCTTGGATTTGCAACCGATGAATGAATTGGACATCTAATCATTTCGAGGTTTGCGGATGCATGAATAATGCCATGCAGACGACAAAACAGAGAGATTGATTGGTTGCAAATAGATGAGTGCACGCTAGAACGCGCCATCTTCAGCATGCATAGAAGGCAGATAAAGCAGCTATACATGCATCAACAGAAATGTAAATATTGTCTCAAATATGCAAAGTTCTATATTATTTCGTAAAGCTGTTTGAACACATCGTCTGTGTGACGACAATGTATCATTCATCGTTGGAAATGACATTAACTTTTACAGACGCAAGAAAAGAATGTTATAATTTATTGATTGAGAAGGGCAAACATTCAAATTGCACAATGGCATTCGTTTTGTGGTTCATTTCATTCTCTGGCAGCCATGCATTATAGGAAGCAATATTTAATGATACAAATGTACAAATAGTGCGATTAAAGGGCGTTTTCAATTTTTCATTTAATTCTTAAAACTAGTTCAAATACCCGATGTATACACGTGTATCTGTTTAATATGCACGCTATTCCGTATGTAGTACTCGATATCAATCGAAGTGTTAGCGTTGTTACTTGAAGTGTCCGGACTGTCTCGTCAAGTGTTGGCGATGTTACATTAAGAGTTCGGACTGTTTGTACACGGACAGATAGAGCTGTAAAGATAAATATTTGTTCACGATGTTAATTGTCATCTAACATCGACCTTTCAATCTACGATTCTTTACTGATGTTCGGCCGTGCGATATAACTATACTATGTTGTTGTGTTCGAGTTTATAACGAGCTGCCCGCCCCGGGGGCAATATAAGTGAACTTACAAAGATCACTCAAACTTAGAGGCTTGAACACGCTCTGTACCCCCACACAAGGTTTTTTTTAACTTATGACCATGGGGGTAAATTGGCTTCTTACAGTAAAGAGGTTTCACCAAAGGGAATAAACTGTACCGTGAATATGTTTCATACCATATATACACATCACGGCTTGAACGTTTATCGTAAAATGGCAACCACCTAGTTTATACAACGTTATATGAGCTCGATTGCGAAACAAGTTCTTTCAACTTATATTAATCACTCTCGAGACCTCATTCCTGATGGAATCCATCGCCACGAAGGAGAGAGAAGAGGCAATGTGGAATTTAAATGCCTTGCCTAAGGGCACAATCGTAACGGCCCCAGTGGGGCTCGAACTCCGGACATTTCGCACCTGAAGCGAACGCGCATTCACTGCGCTATCACGGCAACCACCTAACCACGTGTTATAGCAGACAAATCACTTGTTTAGCCGGTAAAAAGACTCAGCCACCCAGCAATATGTCTCCCACCCAGCAATATGATCTCCCACCCAGCAATATGTCTCTCACCCAGCAATATGTCTCCCACCCAGCAATATGTCACCCACCCAGCAATATGGCACCCACCCAGCAATATGTCTCCCACCCAGCAATATGTCACCCACCCAGCAATATGTCACCCACCCAGCAATATGTCACCCACCCAGCAATATGTCACCCACCCAGCAATATGTCACCCACCCAGCAATATGTCACCCACCCAGCAAATGTCACCCACCCCCCACCCAGCAATATGTCACCCACCCAGCAATATGCCACCCCCAGCAATATCACCCACCAATATGTCACCCCCCCAGCAATATGTCACCCACCCAGCAATATGTCACCCACCCAGCAATATGTCACCCACCCAGCAATATGTCACCCACCCAGCAATATGTCACCCACCCAGCAATATGGTCTCAGGTTGATATCAAGTTACCGCTAGTATATATGCTGATATGAAACTAGCCACGTAATAACCTCTAAGTATGTTGTAGAATAGTTAACTACAGAATACACACAGCCAACTGCATGTGTATCCCATCCCTGTTCTGTTAAATGCTCGATATATAGCACCGACCCGTCCGAAATACTGTTAATATTATTAGTGTGGGATTGAAATTCAACCCAGGCGCCTTGGAACAGTCAAACGTGAATACCACTGGATCACCCGAGCCGCCCTCTGATCTGTTTGCATCAGATATATATTATTTATAAATACACACAAAGGCATTATGATGATGATGTTGGTTGGGTTTATTTACCCTCATCGCCGGCGAACCATGTGGGCGAGCATTCTCGGAAGATTAGATTCGTGCATTACTAGCACCGTGGTTTATTCGTGAAATGTCTGTAGATTTGTAGAGTGTTGTCATGTAGTGTGATGGTATTGAAGTGTTCGATGGTAGTGTGATAAAACGACAACTGGAGTAGGCATCTTCTTCTCTTCAAATGGTTTCTTCATTCTGAACGGCTCTTCTTAAAGCCACCCAACTTAATGTTGGTCATCCCGCAGCAGCATATAGACGGATGTGACAGTTAGACATCTGGTCGTCTCGGTCGCTCCAGTGTCTGTCCATACCTCCATTTGTTGTCAGCCGTGGTTATGCGGTGTGTCCCTTTTTGCAAGTTCGACGGCCAGACGATTACAGTATATATCCTACGCCTCTGTTGCGAGATGTGCCCCGACCGCTAAGTGCACGGCGTGAGGAAATCGGCCAGGTAAGGCATTATGCCTTAACGGCTCACACATTTATAGCATGCATATTCTTAACATATCTGTGGCTGTCACGCGAGTGTCACGCCGACACGTGGTGTCATCAACAGACAGATGTTTGCTATTTCCGGTGCACACACCAAACGGTGCTAGCATGCCGCCCGCGCAGATCATGTTTCTAGCTTCGGTTACATGTTCACATGCATAACAGCCATTTTAGTACATGTATATTGCCGTAGCATTTTAGTACGGTAAACATTAAAAACTTAACATTTGCGATAATGGTCTTTTCATCAAATTGATGGACATTTTGAGCTACGAATACAAAGGACTGTTCAATTAAAGAGGCACAATTGATAAAATATAACGCGCGCGGCTAGGGTATTAAACGGACATCCAACAGCGACAAGCACAGAATGGCGATACAACTAAGCATCATCTGGCGTTTGATTTCCGATATTAACATCTGTATACCGTCTATTAATTGACCGCGGAACACGCTGATCTGGGTTTTATAGACTAATGTGTTTGTCATTATCTCGTTCATTCTAAGCAACATACGTGTTATTATATTCATTACTTTGGACATGATTATACCCACATGCAGAAGCGGGTACGTGGGTACAAAGTCATCTGTGTTTCTGTACCCCGGTGGTATTAGTCAGCCGATGATAGGTGCAGTGCAACCTGGGTTCCAGTCTGCCAATGCTATGCGCAAAGTAACATGTTTAACGTCGCTACCGGTTGCCCATATAAACGACGCCTCCTGAAGATATTAGTGATTTTAGATTTTGGGGGATAGTGCAATGATACAGAGAGAGAGACCCATTCCAGAGTCTTCTCTGGTTCTTTTACGTGCACGATGTAAAGCACCGACACGAGACCTCGGTTTTAACGTCCCATCTGAAAGACTGTTAATTGTATTATGGCCAGACGGGGGATCGAACCTGCGATCCCTGAATTACCAGTCCAGCGTGTTACCAATGGACTACAGATCCGTCTGTATATACAACTCGATATCATTTAAATTGTCTTTATACTAGGAACACAATCAATTAGTGACACTATAATAACAAACAAACACTATGCACACGTATATATATTATATATTGACGTAGCTAGCATTCTGTATAGACTACTGTTCTCATTCTATGTGCAAATTATTATCTCAATATTTGTAATGGAGAGGTTGCAGAGAATATAAGATGCGAATTTAGAAATATGTTCAGGAGGCATAATTGGCACTCTATCTTTACTACACGATATTAGATTAAAATTACATTCGAACGACACCAGCAAGGCAGGGTCCATTGTTATTCTACGACACACATACTGGAATACTAGTCTTGAAAGTACCTTTTTTATACCAAAATGTAATAGAATCCATTATCAAAGGGAAATACATTCATATGAATTAGTATTATATATATAATATAGTATTATGTGTTTCAATGTATACTGCAAAAACCATATACACTGGTGAAATAATTATTAAATTCGGATAACGAATAAGAAAGTAATTGCTATTTGAAGATTTCGTTTAACGTGTTTGCCATTCTGTTACGAAGCAACACAGATGACGACACGGCGGTAGTTGAATATTTATTGTTTGTAATTGTGACATGCTTCACGACTTATGGGAATGTTGGCTTAATTTTATTTGACATTTAAGCGTATAATTATTGTTCATTAAAAACGATTCACTGGAAACTATGGTACATCGGCGGCGAGGATAAGCAAACCCAATAACCATTAAGCACCATTGTATCACTTATGACCAATGTTTGTGCTCAGTTCATGTTTCTATGCCATAGGCTCCAGCGGTTAACCAGTACTTCTTGCACCAACCTCCATAAGACACCTTTTTTAAAGTTTATTTAACGTCGCTACCGGTTGCCCATTTGAGAGACGGGCAGTTTACCTAAGAACACATTTCCTGTACATGCTCCAGCGGTTAACCAGTACTTGGTGCACCAGTCTCCGTCAGAAACTACCCTAATTTCTATGTTATTTATTTATTTAAGTTTATTTAACGTCGCTACCGGTTGCCCATTTGAGCGACGGACAGTTTACCTAACAACACCTTTCTTGGCACCTTTCATGGGAAGCCTCCGGCAGTTAACCAGTACTTGGTGCACCAACTTTCGTAATAAACTGCCAACCTTTCCATATAAAGAGACACGTTCTGATCCTGGCTCGAACCCGTGACCATCAGAGATCATACATCGGCTGCAGTGGTATGCAAGTCAGGAACCTTAACAACTCTATGAGACGGAGGCGATGGTGATGACTGACCCCTTGCTAGTCCGCAGCTATCACAGTTTATTTACTGCACCGTTATACAATCAGAATACTGGAATCTGCATTGGAGCGTAATAAATTGACTTTGAAACAGATGCAGCAGTCAAACCATATTAGTATAAATAATACTTGGGTTGATTTAATACTTTCCTTACTGTATTAAACCAAACAGTAATAAACTATGGAGAGGACTGTTTTATCTGAAGTAAATATCATATTTATTGACTCGGGGTAATGCTAGTGGCGCGTGCCGATAACAATCAGAACACATAAAAATATAGATAAAACAATGAAGGAGGATCGTAAACACTGATTTCAAACTCTTACCACTACAAACATGTTCATTCCAACTGACTTCAAACAGATGCGCCTGTTGGAGATCGCGGAAACATAAATAACAATCGACCCAACTCCCATTAACAAATCGTATACACATAATGGCTGACTGACCTTCAGTTTTATTCGCAGAAAGCATACAGTATGCGCTCTACGTGTTAATGTACAAACAGTCAAACCTGTGTGACAACACCCACCTCGAATAAATAGCATATTGCTCAAAAGACCACCATTTTAATCTACCACCAAGGTTGTAATACAACACATAAATTGCCTATTAAATAAATAGTTTATTCATTTATATTACCAATCTTTCATTACTTCTGATACCACATACACTGTGTGGAGGTATTCAAATCAAACTAAAACTAAAAATAGCAAACACATTACAAAATTATTGCCGAACATTGACAGCATTTAGCTGTGAATGACGTCATTGTGTTTACACACTGTATCCTTTCGCCACATTCAGTTTATAATTGCCTGACTTCTAATGCGACATAATTTCGTCACATTAACTAGTCTGAAGACTTCTCAAGTCACATACATTTTTAAAAAACACAAAAACTATACACTGCCCGTAATGAAAATGCATTTTTACCAACAAGAAAAATGAACTATATTAGTTATCAGAACTACATTCGAGTGGACATCGGTTGCACTTCCGCCTATTTACGTATATACAACCTGAAGTCATTACCAATGTATACGAATCTTCGAATAAACACCACCTAGTTCGTACTCGTGGACGGTCGTTACAAACATGATTGACTATTCATTTATATTGCTCAATAAAATAAACCGTTTACCTAAAACTCATTAAATAGAGCTATAACATTTGGCAAAATAAACAATTAAAAATATTACATACATGTGGATAATCGATCATATGGTCACTGTTATATATTATATATACTCAACAGAAAATATTTATCAATGACATTTTCGAAAGAACAAACTTATATATCATTCTCTTGTTAGTCTTTGCCATATTTGTTCAGATAGGGTCACTGGGATAACGCGATGGTCATCACAGATAACAGGGATATCAAGTACGTGTTAACCGCTGGAGCCTGTCCAGAAAAGGTGTTGTTAGGTAAACAGCCCGTCGCTCAAATGGGCAACCGGTAGCGACGTTAAATAAACAAATTTAAAAAACGGTGGATATCTTCATCAGTGATGCTTCGTGATAAGTTAGAGCCAACCACCTTAATTAAAGCTACCAGTAGTTTGAGGGTAGCATCGCAACGATTTTAGCTTAGTTTAAATAAATATAGTTTAGTGACTAGTAGCATGACAACGATTTTAGCTTAGTTTATATAAATATAGTTTAGTGACTAGTAGCATGACAACGATTTTAGCTTAGTTTATATAAATATAGTTTAGTGACTAGTAGCATCGCAACGATTTTAGCTTAGTTTAAATAAATATAGTTTAGTGAATAGTAGCATGACAACGATTTTAGCTTAGTTTATATAAATATAGTTTAGTGACTAGTAGCATCGCAACGATTTTAGCTTAGTTTAAATAAATATAGTTTAGTGAATAGTAGCATGACAATGATTTTAGCTTAGTTTATATAAGTATATTTAGTGACTAGTAGCATGACAACGATTTTAGCTTAGTTTATATAAGTATATTTAGTGACTAGTAGCATCGCAATGATTTTAGCTTAGTTTATATAAGTATATTTAGTGACTAGTAGCATCAAGATTTTAGCTTAGTTTATATAAGTATATTTAGTGACTAGTAGCATCAAGATTTTAGCTTAGTTTATATAAGTATATTTAGTGACTAGTAGCATCGCAATGATTTTAGCTTAGTTTATATAAGTATATTTAGTGACTAGTAGCATGACAGTTTGTTGTTTTTAATAAATATAGTTTAGTGAATAGTAGCATGACAATGATTTTAGCTTAGTTTATATAAGTATATTTGTGTGTGTGATTTTAGCTTAGTTTATATAAGTATATTTAGTGATAGTAGCATGTGTTTTGTTGTTTTTGTTTTTGTGTGTGTGTGTTTTGTTGTTTTTGTTTTTAGTGACTAGTAGCATGACAACGATTTTAGCTTAGTTTATATAAATATAGTTTAGTGACTAGTAGCATCGCAACGATTTTAGCTTAGTTTAAATAAATATAGTTTAGTGAATAGTAGCATGACAATGATTTTAGCTTAGTTTATATAAGTATATTTAGTGACTAGTAGCATGACAATGATTTTAGCTTAGTTTATATAAGTATATTTAGTGACTAGTAGCATCGCAATGATTTTAGCTTAGTTTATATAAGTATATTTAGTAGTGACTAGTAGCATCGCAATGAGTTTAGCTTAGTTTATATAAGTATATTTAGTGACTAGTAGCATCACAATGAGTTTAGCTTAGTCTATATAAGTATATTTAGTGACTAGTAGCATCACAATGAGTTTAGCTTAGTCTATATAAGTATATTTAGTGACTAGTAGCATCACAATGAGTTTAGCTTAGTCTATATAAGTATATTTAGTGACTAGTAGCATCACAATGAGTTTAGCTTAGTCTATATAAGTATATTTAGTGACTAGTAGCATCGCAATGATTTTAGCTTAGTTTATATAAGTATATTTAGTGACTAGTAGCATCACAACGATTTTAGCTTAGTTTATATAAGTATATTTAGTGACTAGTAGCATGACAACGATTTTAGCTTAGTTTATATAAATATAGTTTAGTGACTAGTAGCATCGCAACGATTTTAGCTTAGTTTAAATAAATATAGTTTAGTGAATAGTAGCATGACAATGATTTTAGCTTAGTTTATATAAGTATATTTAGTGACTAGTAGCATGACAACGATTTTAGCTTAGTTTATATAAGTATATTTAGTGACTAGTAGCATCGCAATGATTTTAGCTTAGTTTATATAAGTATATTTAGTGACTAGTAGCATCGCAATGATTTTAGCTTAGTTTATATAAGTATATTTAGTGACTAGTAGCATGACAACGATTTAGCTAGTTTATATAAGTATATTTAGTGACTAGTAGCATCGCAATGATTTTAGCTTAGTCTATATAAGTATATTTAGTGACTAGTAGCATCGCAATGATTTTAGCTTAGTTTATATAAGTATATTTAGTGACTAGTAGCATCACAATGAGTTTAGCTTAGTCTATATAAGTATATTTAGTGACTAGTAGCATCACAATGAGTTTAGCTTAGTCTATATAAGTATATTTAGTGACTAGTAGCATCACAATGATTTTAGCTTGTGACTAGATGACTATATTTAGTGACTAGTAGCATCACAATGAGTTTAGCTTAGTTTATATAAGTATATTTAGTGACTAGTAGCATGACAATGAGTTTAGCTTAGTTTATATAAGTATATTTAGTGACTAGTAGCATCACAATGAGTTTAGCTTAGTCTATATAAGTATATTTAGTGACTAGTAGCATCACAATGAGTTTAGCTTAGTTTATATAAGTATATTTAGTGACTAGTAGCATGACAATGAGTTTAGCTTGTGACTAGATGACTATATTTAGTGACTAGTAGCATCGCAATGAGTTTAGCTTGTGACTAGATGACTATATTTAGTGACTAGTAGCATGACAATGAGTTTAGCTTGTGACTAGATGACTATATTTAGTGACTAGTAGCATGACAATGAGTTTAGCTTGTGACTAGATGACTATATTTAGTGACTAGTAGCATGACAATGAGTTTAGCTTGTGACTAGATGACTATATTTAGTGACTAGTAGCATGACAATGAGTTTAGCTTGTGACTAGATGACTATATTTAGTGACTAGTAGCATGACAATGAGTTTAGCTTGTGACTAGATGACTATATTTAGTGACTAGTAGCATCGCAATGAGTTTAGCTTGTGACTAGATGACTATATTTAGTGACTAGTAGCATGACAATGAGTTTAGCTTGTGACTAGATGACTATATTTAGTGACTAGTAGCATCACAATGAGTTTAGCTTGTGACTAGATGACTATATTTAGTGACTAGTAGCATGACAATGAGTTTAGCTTGTGACTAGATGACTATATTTAGTGACTAGTAGCATGGCAATGAGTTTAGCTTGTGACTAGATGACTATATTTAGTGACTAGTAGCA
>CM026402.1:52386418-52392694 GCA_014843695.1 Archivesica marissinica | reverse complement strand
TGACTAGATGACTATATTTAGTGACTAGTAGCATGACAATGAGTTTAGCTTGTGACTAGATGACTATATTTAGTGACTAGTAGCATGACAATGAGTTTAGCTTGTGACTAGATGACTATATTTAGTGACTAGTAGCATGACAATGAGTTTAGCTTGTGACTAGATGACTATATTTAGTGACTAGTAGCATCGCAATGAGTTTAGCTTGTGACTAGATGACTATATTTAGTGACTAGTAGCATGACAATGAGTTTAGCTTGTGACTAGATGACTATATTTAGTGACTAGTAGCATCACAATGAGTTTAGCTTGTGACTAGATGACTATATTTAGTGACTAGTAGCATGACAATGAGTTTAGCTTGTGACTAGATGACTATATTTAGTGACTAGTAGCATCACAATGAGTTTAGCTTGTGACTAGATGACTATATTTAGTGACTAGTAGCATGACAATGAGTTTAGCTTGTGACTAGATGACTATATTTAGTGACTAGTAGCATCACAATGAGTTTAGCTTGTGACTAGATGACTATATTTAGTGACTAGTAGCATGACAATGAGTTTAGCTTGTGACTAGATGACTATATTTAGTGACTAGTAGCATGACAATGAGTTTAGCTTGTGACTAGATGACTATATTTAGTGACTAGTAGCATGACAATGAGTTTAGCTTGTGACTAGATGACTATATTTAGTGACTAGTAGCATGACAATGAGTTTAGCTTGTGACTAGATGACTATATTTAGTGACTAGTAGCATGACAATGAGTTTAGCTTGTGACTAGATGACTATATTTAGTGACTAGTAGCATGACAATGAGTTTAGCTTGTGACTAGATGACTATATTTAGTGACTAGTAGCATGACAATGAGTTTAGCTTGTGACTAGATGACTATATTTAGTGACTAGTAGCATGACAATGAGTTTAGCTTGTGACTAGATGACTAAAGCTCACCATTAACCCCAGCATAAGATCGTTAACACTTTAATTTCGCACACTTGAGAGCCTTCAGGACTATGTATCTAGACTTGGTTGGACAGGTGGGCGACTCAGTGCCAGCTAGTCCTCATGTTCTATAAATCTGCACCCGGATCAGACTCGAGACAGTAGTCCTATGGTTACTGCCGAATTCCTTGATATAGACTGGTCTGTAATCCAGTGGTTAACACGTTGGACTGCGACTCCATGGATCGCAGGTTCGATCCACTGTCTATCATTTAAACCGAGGTTTTTATGCACGTAAAAGAATCTGACCGCCTCGTGGTCGAGTGGTTGCGGTCGCTGACTTGTATACCACTGTAACCTATCATTACTGATGGTCACGGGTATGAGCCCCGCTCAGGCCGTGCCTGTTTATATGAAAACAATGGCAGTTTATCATGGAGGATGGTGCACCAAGTACTGGTTAATTGTTGGAGCCAGTCCAGCAAATGTGTTGTTAGTTAAACTGCATGCCGGCAATATAGCCCAAAATGGTGCTGATGAAGGCGTAAAACCCGAACAAACAAATTATTTTCCAAAATCTAAAATGACTAATCTCTTTAGGGGACAACCTGTAGGAACGATAAAAGTTACCACCCACGTGTGTTGCACATATATGTGTTCACTTGTTTTTTACGTTTATTTATCGTCGCTACCGGTTGCCCATATGAGCGACGCCTCCTGAAGAGATTAGTCATTTTAGATTTTGGAGGATAGTGCATGATACAGACAGAGACCCATTCCAGAATCTCCTCTGGTTCTTTTACGTGCACGGTGTAAAGCACCGACACGAGACCTCGGTTTAACGTCCCATCTGAAAGACTGTTAATTTTATTAGGGTCAGACGGGGGATCGAACCTGCGATCCCTGGATTACCAGTCCAGCGTGTTACCACTGGACTACAGATCCGTCTGTTATGTGTTCACACCCTGTATACAGGATTATATATTAGCATTGTACCCCATATGGTGTTGACGTTCACTAAATAATGAGCTATTTATTAAATGATACTTGTGCTAAGCAAGTATGTTAGAGCTCTTTGTTCCGACTCACTAACCTATGTGCACGCTCTGGGTTCTTAATGATAACACAAGCACCTCCTAACCACACGGGCAAAATAGAAACGGTCAAATAAATAGGTAATTAACGTCCACACAAACACTTTACGGTGTACCAGAGATTCACAAAACACTTACGGTGTAACAGGAACTCGCAAAACAGCACTTTATTTGCTGGGAGTAATGTACAATGTAGCACTTTAGTGTCCATAAAACTTCTCCAATAGCCACTCGTTCACTATTCAACTCTACTACGGCATACGATGTCGCTAATATAAGAAGCTAAGTTTCCAACCTGGACATGTACAATTAATTGCAGAATTTTTTATTTTTTAGTTTATATATTTTACAACGATTGCGAAGCAAGTTTTAGCAACTTATATTAATCACTCTCGTTGGCGGGGATGACAGCGTATATGTGGTCATTCATGTGGGGGGAAACCGGAGTACGCGGAGAAAACCAACCTGTTCGATCTGGCGACCATCGTACCATCTCACATACTTCCATGTCCGAGGATCGAACCCGGGTCGCATTGGTGAGAAGCTAGCGCGCTAACCACTGCGCTAATCGGACAGCCGGATTGCAGACTTTGACTTGAATGTGAGATATAACCCTAGATATAATCATATTTATTTTATGATTTCCATTAATTAAAACTCCATCTTCCACCGTTTTGAAATAGGATGGCATTTCCTTTTTTATTGCTTGAGTTTCGTATTCCTCCGCGGTTGGGTGTACTTTTGTATTTTAGCTATTATCTGACAATCATGAATAGTTTATTATAAAGGAATATATTCTAATGAATTTGTTTTGTCTATAGCTTTTAATTTTGACAACAAACTGAAACTAACTAAATTATACCGGAACTATTTCTCATTATGGACGTTCACACTAACATACGTGGTTGTGCGGTTTTGTATTGTAGTACAACGAGGCTCCCGGCAGGGCAGTTAAAATGAATACAATTTGAAAACAAATATTACCCTCGAGTTTCCGGTTTCCGTTATGATAAGAAATGATCGACATTCAACCCAACGAATCTTAAAACTACATAGTTTCTAAATGTATGATGTAAATAAAAGTAACTTTCCACTTTTATTCCAACTAATTAGAAATGAATATGACTACGTAAATAACAATGCCATTTTTATCACAACTCGGAACCGACATCTGTGATGACTGGTACCGGAGTTGTCGTGACCTTTCAGAACATCAATTTTGCGTAACATCGAATGGGTGTAAATATAAAACTAACACGTTTATGCAGCATGCTGATTTCTATTATTTTGGTGAATATTTCTTTTCACAGTTAATACTTTCACAATTTAACAAGCATTTTCACAATGTGGACACCTGAATTCATCACATAATCTTATAAACCTGACTTTTGAACAGTAAATGAGGTGGGTCCAATGGTCACATAATTATATCACACTGTGCCCATTTAACAAAAACAAGAGAGTGACATATGAATAGTGCCTGTACTTTCGCTTTGTAGGTGGTGGAATGCCATAAACCTAAAACAAAATTAAAAACTATTCCTTTAAGTACACTACACTACATGACACATCATTTAGTTGACGATGACAGTAAACCATTGTATGAACCTCAAAACAATATAAGAGAAGTCTCCAAAACTATCTCCCCTTACACTAACTAAAATTGTTATCCAGTCTATTTTGACCTTCACATTAAATGACAGGTAAGTAAACAAATCAGACGACGCAAAACAAAACTGGAAATGGTCAATATTTTGCAGTAAATCCAATGGACAATGGTGATGCAATATTGTATGATGAAAGATAGCATGTTTTATACCAATACAAGGAACATACTAGTAACCGATTACATACGCCTCCAATGAGTATATGGAGCATTTTGTTGCCAATTATGGTTGTAAAACAACAAAGAAATTGCCTATTAAATACATAGTAACAAGTAAAAACATACAGTCTGTTCATTTATATTTCCAATCTTTCATTTCTTCTGATACCACATCCACTGTGAAGAGGTATTCAAATCAGCCTGAAACACACCAAGAATATTTCAAATTTAAAATCATTGCAACAATTACTTTTTCGCATGTTTTCTTGTCAACATTACCATGATTGCACATGTATGTATGCATATATTTTAACTTACCCTTTAGTGCGATGCCGTTTTGCAGAGTTGTGAATACTGTTGAATTTGATAAAATAAACGAAACCGTAATATTTCACTAAAACCAAAACTCACAAACAAGAAGACTTATCAAATATCAGACTAATGGAACGTTAGTCAGGATTCTGTCATTTACATTGATGCACTTGATTGTACTAACTGGGACACGGATTAGATGACCCATTACCAACCGGAAATATGCTGTATTGTAGAGAGTAAAAGCGAAATGTTTACAAGAAATAAAGTTCCACCATTTAGGTATTTGGTGAATATATTACTCTGCAAATTAGTTACTTTACAAACGATTTAGACTTTATGAGCATAATAGACTTCACAAACCTATTCGTGTTCACAAACATATCGATTTTATCAAACCTATTCGACTTCACAAACCTAATCGACTTCACAAACCTATTAAACCTCAAACCTATTCGACTCCACAAACCTATTCGACTACACAAACCTATTCGACTCCACAAACCTATTCGACTCCACAAACCTATTCGACTTCACAAACCTATTAGACCTCAAACCTATTCGACTTCACAAACCTATTCGACTCCACAATCCTATTCGACTCCACAAACCTATTCGACTTCACAAACCTATTAGACCTCAAACCTATTCGACTTCACAAACGTATTCGACTCCACAAACCTATTCGACTCCACAAACCTATTCGACTTCACAAACATATTAGACCTCAAACCTATTAGACTTCACAAACCTATTCGACTTCACGAGCCTATTAGACTTCACGAGCCTATTAGACTTCAAACATATTAGACTTCACAAACCTATTCGACTTCACAAACCTATTCGACTTCACAAACCTATTCGACTTCACGAGCCTATTAGACTTCACGAGCCTATTCGACTTCACAAACCTATTCGACTTCACAAACCTATTCGACTTCACAAACCTATTCGACTTCACAAACCTATTCGACTTCACGAGCCTATTAGACTTCACGAGCCTAATAGACTTTAAACATATTTGTTTAATCATATTTTTTTTATTGCTTATTTATATACAATACAATTACAAATATAAACATGGTAAATATATAAGCAAACTGAGACAACTGCAATGCTATGCTTATACTTGCACAGTGCACGAATAAAATCTAGAAGCAAATGGGTTGGGCAATAAGTTTTACCAACATTAGCTAGTGCCCTCCTTCAAACATATTAGACTCCACAAACCTATTAGACTTCACGACCCTATTAGACTTCACGAACTTTTGACGCGCAACATGTTTACGTCCCCGCGAGGGGTTCGACATAAAAGGAAGATAGATAGAACTATTCCACTGTACACACCTATTACACTTCACGAACTATTCCACTTTACAAGCCTATTACACTTCACGAACTATTCCACTTTACAAGCCTATTACACTTCACGAACTATTCCACTGTACAAACCTATTACACTTTACGAACTATTCCACTGTACAAACCTATTACACTTCACGAACTATTCCACTGTACAAACCTATTACACTTCACGAACTATTCCACTGTACAAACCTATTACACTTCACGAACTATTCCACTGTACAAACCTATTACACTTCACGAACTATTCAACTTTGCAAACCTATTAAACTGTATGAACATGTACTTCACACACATACCAGTGTTAGACTTTGTAAACCTATTAGACTAGACTTTGCAAACCTATTAGACTTCACGGACCTATTCAACTCTACAAACCTATTAGACTTCACGGACCTATTCAACTCACGGACCTATTCAACTCTACAAACCTATTAGATTTTACAAATGTATTCGGGTATTGTAGTGACACACCTATTAGACTTTGCATACTTATTCCTGTCGTTTACCTCTAGGTCGTCATCTGAAACCGATTAAGCAATTACATTGGTCGTTCAGTGGTTTTGGAATCCTGCAAATTGCCGACAAATGACAGTATCTACTTAACTCTGGATAATTGATGGAACTAATTGGACAATTAGAGGCGGGATAGGAATTCTTAATGGCGGTACTTGTGCAGATTTGAATGCCAGTCTGCAATTGTTGCAAAGAATGAAACGGTTCCTACTGCG
>CM026402.1:52331418-52381418 GCA_014843695.1 Archivesica marissinica | reverse complement strand
TACTATGAATTTCAAAATAAATATTCTCGTTATACAGTCTAGTACAGTTATATTGCCACATAATATAGCTATGAAATATAATAAACGATTATGCCAAATATATCCATTCAATATCCACGTATCATTGCAAAACTATCTATGAAGGACTCGTAGTGCATTATAAAATTCTGGAGATTAGAATCATATGATCAAGTGAAATGGTTATAGTATTTAATTACATATAAACCATAACTAAATCTCACCAAATGTTAAGTACCTGTATAGTAAACCATTTCCCCCATCAGACATAGTGGATATTTGTGTTTATTAGTGTAAGATGAGAGTTTATTTCATCTGGTGATCACCGAAATACAGTACATAGTTCGGGGATCACGAGGTGAAATAAACTCCCATCTTACACAAATCAACACAAACCTGTTTTTTTGTGATTTCCAATGATTTTGGGTAATATATGTGCTTTCAAATGTTATTCATTTTAACTGCCCTGTCGGGAGCCTCAAACGTTAAAAAAACTTTAAACGTTATTTATTTTACAACGATTGCGAAGCAACTGATATCAACCACTCTCGTTGGTGCGGATGAAAGCGTAAATGTGGTCATTCGTGTGGGAGGAAACCGGAGTACCCGGAGAAAACCCACCTGTCCGATCTGGCGACCATCGTACCATATCACATACTCGGTTGCATTGGTCAGAAGCGAGCGGGCTAACCACTGCGCTAATCGGACAGCCACAGGTTAACCGCTGTAGCCTGCACAGGAAATGTTGTGTTAGGTAAACTGCCAGTCGCTCAAATGAGCAATGAGCGACGTTAAATAAACTTAAAATTTAAAAAGACGAAACGACGAAGAGAAGTCACTCTAATTGCAGAAGCACCCGTTGTTCTTTTACATGTCCGGTATAGCATATAGCGATATATGTTTGTAGCCCCATTAGAAAGAATGTTAATAGTTTTCGGGTCAGACGAAGGATTTAGCATGCGATTCCTGGATTCGCAGTCCAACATGTTCACCACTGGCCCACTGACCCGTGCCTCCATCTTCACGTATCTGATATACCTATGTATATACAGTCAAACCTGTGTTAATGGTCACCTCCATTAAGCAGCCATCTGTACTAAGCAGCCACTGTCTCTGATTCCCTTGGCTTGACTGTTTAAGACAGGTTTGACTGAATACACAAGTTCTAGATCAGGTGACAATGTCGATACGTGATGTAATGATGAATCAAACATCGTGTTGTATCACTTCTCCGTTATATATTTACCGGTTTGGTTTGTAAATTAGCTCTGTAATCGTGCGTGATACAAGGCTTGGTCAGATCTCTATCGGATGAATCTTCAATAAACCGCTAAATACATCTCTATATATAGCCTGGGAACAGGCGTTGATATATGTTGCCTTGTCAGTCATATAAATATAGTTTAATACCGAGATCATTAATTGGGCCGTATTGAATTTTGCCAGAAGTAAATTAGTGAACAATCGACAGATTGGAACCCAGGCTACTCTATCAGATGAATCTTCAATAAACTGCTATATACAGAAAGTACTTGGTATGGGTTGTGACTCAACATATAACTGTTGTGTGTTCGGGTTGTGGCAGTTAATCAGTAGTATTGCTGGATGTCGGCCACTCTGTGAGACGCATTCCAGAGTCTCATCTGGTTATTTTACGTTCACGGTGTACAGCACCGACACGAAACCTCGGTTTAAAGTCCCATCTGAAATACTTTTAATTTCCGGCCTCGAGGTTATAAAACATTTCTCCAATCTCAAACGCAGAGTGTGAAACTCACACTCAACCAATCAAATTACTTGAGTTCGAGATTGATATCTGAAAAAATGTTTTATAACCTCGAGGCCGGAAATTAAAATTAAAAGTATTTCAGATGGGACTTTAAACCGAGGTTTCGTGTCGGTGCTGTACACCGTGAACGTAAAATAACCAGATGAGACTCTGGAATGCGTCTCTGTCTGTATCATTGCACTATCCTCCAACATCTAAAATTACTAATCTCTTCAGGAGGCGTCACTCATATGGGTAACCGGTAGCGACTAGTAGTCTTATCGATTGAAACGTATCGACTTGTCTTGTCAACTGGGAAGGTAATTGCGTGAGCTTGTGTTTCCATGCATCATCCTAAACACACTGAGACCTCCTGTAAGACCATGTATGATAAATCCCATTTCCGGTAACAGCACATTAAAAGCAAGGTGTTCAAAGACTTCAAAGTCTTCGATTTCTTACAAGACGTCTGATACACAATAAACGTGTAAGACCATGAACATACTTAAGATCTGCTTTTTACATCATGACAACTTGGATTTACTCTTAATCTGAATGCATTATCATCTGTCGGTATATAACGGTGGGTTGGGTGAAGGTGTAGACATTTGAATAGTAGGTTTTGCAGAAGTTTTATTAGGGAAATCCGCAAATACAATTTATATTTGGCCAGCTAACAAATAAACGATGAATATTTTTTTATTCTATTGCGCTTCACAGTTACAGATGCAATTTTAAACATTTACAAAAGACAATAATATATGGAAATATAAATGAAAATGTATACATATATATATATATAATTAGGATTCTAGTAATTGGTTATGAACATATTATATCATAATATCTACACAAATACAGTATATAAGTGAGTGATTGAATTAGCGAGAAACGTGGCAATATAGACCCAAACACCGCCGTAAGAATGACAACCGTGATGTGGCCAGTACAGTATTGGGCCGGTACAATGAACATATATATCGTAATATCTGACTGGAAAACACAGCGTATCGACCTGGGTGGTAGACAATATTGTGGTAGGCAAATAACGGCAAACAATAGGCTAAAATCCATATCTAGGTATAATACTTTTAAATATGCATAATCTACAGTTTCTAGGAACTCGAGAGATTCTACCAAATTCTATTTCAAGCAATACCAATTATTACCTGCACTGTGTTCCAACTACTCTGGAACTGTGCACGCATAGTTTCCCACTGTGTTCTCACTACTCTGGAACTGTGCACGCATAGTTTCCCACTGTGTTCTCACTACTCTGGAACTGTGCACGCATAGTTTCCCACTGTGTTCTCACTACTCTGGAACTGTGCACGCATAGTTTCCCACTGTGTTCTCACTACTCTGGAACTGTGCACGCATAGTTTCCCACTGTGTTCTCACTACTCTGGAACTGTGCACGCATAGTTTCCCACTGTGTTCTCACTACTCTGGAACTGTGCACGCATAGTTTCCCACTGTGTTCTCACTACTCTGGAACTGTGCACGCATAGTTTCCCACTGTGTTCTCACTACTCTGGAACTGTGCACGCATAGTTTCCCACTGTGTTCTCACTACTCTGGAACTGTGCACGCATAGTTTCCCACTGTGTTCCCACTACTCTGGAACTGTGCACGCATAGTTTCCCACTGTGTTCTCACTACTCTGGAACTGTGCACGCATAGTTTCCCACTGTGTTCTCACTACTCTGGAACTGTGCACGCATAGTTTCCCCACTGTGTGCTCACTACTCTGGAACTGTGCACGCATAGTTTCCCCACTGTGTTCTCACTACTCTGGAACTGTGCACGCATAGTTTCCCACTGTGTTCCACTACTCTGGAACTGTGCACGCATAGTTTCCCCACTGTGTGCTCACTACTCTGGAACTGTGCACGCATAGTTTCCCCACTGTGTTCTCACTACTCTGGAACTGTGCACGCATAGTTTCCCACTGTGTTCTCACCACTCTGGAACTGTGCACGCATAGTTTCCCCACTGTGTGCTCACTACTCTGGAACTGTGCACGCATAGTTTCCCCACTGTGTTCTCACTACTCTGAAACTGTGCACGCATAGTTTCCCCTCAAATATATAGTAGATCACTGAAAGTATTTGGCAAACAAGTTGAAGAAGAAGACTAATCGATTTGGGGAAGGGTGTGTCAGAATGAGGCAGAGTGCATTTTGAGCCGAGATGAGGTGGTTCGGAAGGAGGGATTTTGGCTTAGCCCCTAGACAGTTTGCTAAATTTGGATGATTGATCAAAGTGGCAGTAATACAGTACATATTGATGTTCTAAGTTATATAGGTATGTCCGCCCGAAGATACACCTGTTGAGGCGTATATAAAACAATTAACAATTTAATTGAAAATGAAAGGCAAAATGGCGGTGCTACGAAGGGCAGGTCGGCGCGCTGCCATACCGCTCTAAAAAACCTATTTAAACAAATTATATGTGAATATATCCGGACATAGACTGGGTTATACTGTTCCTGAAATGCGGTTGTATTAAGCTCAGATTCTACTGAATCATTCTGAGTGTGTATATTCCAGGATAGGTCGTATACATATGTAAATTGTCTATACCGAGATCCGATCGAGGATTGAATGTTAAATTTCTCATGGTGTGACTTCGTTGCAAAGCTCTAAGCTTAATGTTAGCGCTGCTATAATAGTATGCTGATGCAACGTGCCGTCATTCCGCTCGCCCATATGGTTCGCCGGAGGCGAGGGTAAATAAGCTCAATCATCATCATCACAGTCGTTTCGCTTGCCCATATGGTTCGCCGGAGTACATAAGCTCAATCATCATCGTGCCGTCATTCGGAGAGTGTCACCCAGATATTTATATGGCATTTGTGATTGTTGGCGCCTTATATGGAATAGCACTTGGTTTAAACATATTTATGTTCTATCATGTACATGGTTAGTTACAACAATTGAAATAAGGAATTGGACAGAAAGCTATACAGCTTATGGTTGTCCTCTCCTTCCTAAATAATTTACACACACATGTCATGGCATGATTATTTACAAGTACAATACTACTTTTTGTTATGTATAGGGAAGATGTAATGCTTACAAAGCTTAATTCATGATATCTAAATTAATTTTGTGATACATAAGAGTACAGAGCTTGAAAACTATAGGACTTTTATTTGCAATGGTTTGAGAAGCTGTGATTATATAGGCAGATTTGGTATCAAAATGTGCAAAAATGTATTGGCTACACGATGTTGTACCCTTTTAATTGAAATTTGATAATTTTCAGAACATTGTTTTACGTGTGAATATAAGCATAACATGTTCCCTCTAACCAAGTGCACACTTTCTTTTTCGCGTGAGTATATTTGAGATCAATGAATATTTATTTTTGTATCATAATTTGCGCTGCAGACTGGTAATATCGCCATTGCATATTATTTCCTAGTACTCTAGTGTAATAACTATGCAAATGAGCACGCAATGTATTCATACACTCTGTAAACAAAATAAACAACCAACATGACGTCGCAATTCTGGCGTCAGAGGCTAGTTTTTCTTGTTTTTAGAAGACACGTTAAATACACGACATATGACCATTCCTTTAATACCCACTATTTATTTGTCATCCATTACCATCATGAACACAAATCATAAATCCGATTTATTGTATTGCTAAATCATATCATATGTCTAAATGAATTCATTGAAGACATTTGTGCAACTTCTAAGTGCCGCGATAATCAAATTGCGAACCAGTCATATATACCTGGAAATACCATATTGCCTTGCCCATGGGTAATCCAGGGATCGCAGGTTCGATTCCGCGTCTGATCACAATACAATTAACAGTCTTTCAGATGGGACTTTATATCGCGGTCTCGTGTCGGTGCTTTACACGGTGCACGTAATAGAACCAGAGGAGACTCTGGAATTGGTCTCTGTATGTATCATTGCACTATTCTCCAAACATCTAAAATGACTAATATCTTCAGGAGGCGTCGCTCATATGAGCAACCGGTAGCGACGATAAATAAACGTAAAACAAACAAATAGAAATGTAACCGTGTGCGTATGTTTCTGCTTTACTTGTATATAGGGCTGTCCGTCCGGAAGCACTATTGGGAACCAAAGGGCGCTCACCCGTTGAGGCTCGACCCCGGTCATACCCAAAATTGTATATTAAGTAGCTATTATTGTTTGTCTCTATAGCCACATAAACGGAATTGATAGCCGCATACTGTTTGGATTTGAACTTACATCGGTGAGGGGTCAGTGATTTGAAGTCAACGACCTTAACCGTTAGCATTCAAAAGAAAATGTGTCCCAGGTACAGGTTGAAATATATGTGATTAAATGTGTTTCGGAACAGCACAACTGCACGTGTGGTACTATATAAATTATGTGAACATGTTTAGTAATATGCCAAGTTCATTTTGTATCAGTCGGTGATATTAATATATAGCGAATTGACCTGTGTAATGGTCAGTGCTGTCAGTGTTAATTTACTATAGAAATAAAGGGAAGTGGACACATGGCTGCCCGTCGTGACTGCAAGCTTTGGCCAACATCGAATCACTTCCCCCTAGACCCACCCACCCTCTATATATCCACAAGCGGTTTAATCCTGTCCACAATACACTTTTTGAGGTATCGTTTCCACACTATCAATGTCAAATACCAGGCAGTGGTTTGCATCTCACCGCGTGCTATTCTTTAGTTCCTTTACACATATATTATAGTTCTATGCCACTACCATCTACAATAACGCCGGCGTGACGTGAACGTTTACGGGTTATATGCGCACACGATATCATATATTAGCGCGATATAAAAGTGTATGTTTACATAAGTTAGTGATTTCATCGATTTCATTTTTATCAAGTTTACGTCGTCGACTGCCTCAATTGAGTAATTTCACGAATGAGTTATTTTTACCTTGACACCGTCACGTCCAGATGTGGCTCCCATAAATGTTCACTAGATTTGCATATGTTAGTTTTACAGTGTATTAGGCATTTCAGATTAATCGATACAGACTTATATTTAACTCATGCATTTGTAACTATCAAATATATATATAAATAATGCGATTTGACTGACATATTTATATATACAGACGGATATGTAGTCCAGTGGTAACACGCTGAACTGGTAATCCAGGGATCGCAGGTTCGATCCCCCGTCTGACCCTAATAAAATTAACAGTCTTTCAGATGGGACGTTAAACCGAGGTCTCGTGTCGATGCTGTACACCGTGCACGTAAACGAACCAGAGGAGACTCTGGAATGGGCCTCTGTC
Source organism: Archivesica marissinica (assembly GCA_014843695.1). Lineage (NCBI taxonomy): Eukaryota > Metazoa > Mollusca > Bivalvia > Venerida > Vesicomyidae > Archivesica > Archivesica marissinica. The sequence continues at coordinate 52,374,350 of CM026402.1, read as the reverse complement.
TGTATCATGCGCTATAGTGGCAAAACATGATGAAATTTCAAACCTTGCCTCCAAAATAAATTCGGCTAAAATAAGAAAATCTATGTTGGCTGTTGCAAATACCCATCATATGCCACACTATCTAAGGATCCACATCTGACCCTATATGACCTAACTCCATCCTGGGAATGGTCAAGTGTTTTTTGAATTCCACAGAACTGCACAATTAACATACTGACTAGCATTCATCGAAGATACAGATGCATCGCTCTAATAGCTTACGTAATCGTATTATCGGCGGTCCGATTAGCGCAGTGGTTAGCGCGCTCACTTCTCGCCAATGCAATCCGGGTTCGATCCTCGGATCGGGAAGTATGTGAGATGGTACAGTGGTTGCCAGATCGGACAGGTGGGTTTTCTCCGTGTACTCCGGTTCCCTCCCACACGAATGACCGCATATACACTTGTATCCGCGCCAACGAAAGTGTTTAATATAAGTTGTTAAAACTTGCTTCGCAATCGTTGTAAAATAAATAAACTTATTACACGTATAATGTTATTTATGTATCATTCACTCGAAAAATAATATCAACCTTATAATTAAGTGTTATGGAAAAGTGGAAATTTGACACCAGAATGCCAATTTAAAGATTACCCCACCCAAGGAGCCCAGGGGTCGATATAGTTGACCTGCCTATGGAACTCTCGACAAAAAGAATGTGTGTGCAGTTGCTGGCGCTATGGGGAAGACATACATACTCTTTGTTTTGTACGATGATCTGTTTTATTATGTGTGTTGTGTAGATTGTCCCTACAAAATGTAGTTTCACTGTTCGCTATCTCTATCATGCATATGTTTTGACCTCATGGGCTTTTTAGCCTAATGGTTTTGAATAAAATTTCTGTCTGTCTGTCTGTCTGTCTGTCTGTCTGTCTGTCTGTCTGTCTGTCTGTCTGTCTGTCTGTCTGTCTGTCTGTCTGTCTGTCTGTCTGTCTGTCTGTCTGTCTGTCTGTCTGTCTGTCTGTCTGTCTGTCTGTCTGTCTGTCTGTCTGTCTGTCTGTCTGTCTGTCTGTCTGTCTGTCTGTCTGTCTGTCTGTCTGTCTGTCTGTCTGTCTGTCTGTCTGTCTGTCTGTCTGTCTGTCTGTCTGTCTGTCTGTCTGTCTGTCTGTCTGTCTGTCTGTCTGTCTGTCTGTCTGTCTGTCTGTCTGTCTGTCTGTCTGTCTGTCTGTCTGTCTGTCTGTCGTCTGTCTGTCTGTCTGTCTGTCTGTCTGTCTGTCTGTCTGTCTGTCTGTCTGTCTGTCTGTCTGTCTGTCTGTCTGTCTGTCTGTCTGTCTGTCTGTCTGTCTGTCTGTCTGTCTGTCTGTCTGTCTGTCTGTCTGTCTGTCTGTCTGTCTGTCTGTCTGTCTGTCTGTCTGTCTGTCATAAACAGTATGAGGTATTACGACATACAAACGGACAGTGCGAAACACAATAATCTACCGCGTATTCACAAACAATCTCTCGGCTTACAACTTACTTGCAACATTTGTTCCCACGCAGTAATTAAACTGAGAATATATTTAGATGATGTCAATTAGCAGCGTCGAAGTAGCTAACCGAAGTTGCCTTGTGAAAACCTGATTAATTGTAAGAGACAGCAAGCATGGTGTGGATCCTCGGTACACACTAACGTTTATATTCCACATTGTGTACACGCCTTGTTGTTATGCAGTTTTCCTGACATTCCACATTGTGTACACACCTTGTTGTTATGCAGTTATCCTGACATTCCACATTGTGTACACACCTTGTTGTTATGCAGTTTACCTGACATTCCAAATTGTGTACACGCCTTGTTGTTATGCAGTTTTCCTGACATTCCACATTGTGTACATGCCTTGTTGTTATGCAGTTTTCCTGACATTCCACATTGTGTACACGCCTTGTTGTTATGCAGTTTTCCTGACATTCCACATTGTGTACACGCCTTGTTGCTATGCAGTTTTCCTGACATTCCACATTGTGTACACGCCTTGTTGTTATGCAGTTATCCTGACATTCCACATTGTGTACACGCCTTGTTGTTATGCAGTTTTCCTGACATTCCACATTGTGTACATGCCTTGTTGTTATGCAGTTTTCCTGACATTCCACATTATGTACACGCCTTGTTGTTATGCAGTTATCCTGACATTCCACATTGTGTACACGCCTTGTTGTTATGCAGTTTTCCTGACATTCCACATTGTGTACACCCTTGTTGTTATGCAGTTATCCTGACATTCCACATTGTGTACACGCCTTGTTGTTATGCAGTTTTCCTGACATTCCACATTGTGTACACCCCTTGTTGTTATGCAGTTATCCTGACATTCCACATTGTGTACACGCCTTGTTGTTATGCAGTGTTCTTGACATTCTACATTGTGTACACGCCTTGTTATTATGCAGTTTTCCTGACATTCCACATTGTGTACACGCCTTGTTGTTATGCAGTTTTCCTGACATTCCACATTGTGTACACGCCTTGTTGTTATGCAGTTTTCCTGACAGTTTACGTTGTGTACACGCCTTGTTGTTATGCAGTTTTCCTGACAGTTCACGTTGTGTACACGCCTTGTTGTTATGCAGTGTTCGCTGTAACGTTGATATGCTGGGCTTTGTATGCAATCTCGCTGACGTCTTCCATTCATACTTTCCATTATGTTATTAGTTTTCCTTCATCACACGTGACATTACTTGATATACAATACCTATGCTTCCGATTGGTATAATGATATCGCGTGACATACAATACCGATGCTTCCGATTGGTATAATGATATCGCGTGACATACAATACCGATGCTTCCGATTGGTATAATGATATCGCGTGACATACAATACCGATGCTTCCGATTGGTATAATGATATCGCGTGACATACAATACCGATGCTTCTGATTTGTATAATGATATCGCGTGACATACAATACCGATGCTTCCGATTGGTATAATGATATCGCGTGACATACAATGCCGATGCTTCCGATTGGTATAATGATATCGCGTGACATACAATACCGATGCTTCTGATTTGTATAATGATATCGCGTGACATACAATACCTATGCTTCCGATTGGTATAATGATATCGCGTGACATACAATACCGATGCTTCCGATTGGTATAATGATATCGCGTGACATACAATACCGATGCTTCCGATTGGTATAATGATATCGCGTGACATACAATACCGATGCTTCTGATTTGTATAATGATATCGCGTGACATACAATACCGATGCTTCTGATTTGTATAATGATATCGCGTGACACACAATGCCGATGCTTCCGATTGGTATAATGATATCGCGTGACATACAATACCGATGCTTCTGATTTGTATAATGATATCGCGTGACATACAATACCGATGCTTCTGATTTGTATAATGATATCGCGTGACATACAATACCGATGCTTCCGATTTGTATAATGATATCGCGTGACATACAATGCCGATGCTTCCGATTGGTATAATGATATCGCGTGACACACACTACCGATGCTTCCGATTTGTATAATGATATCGCGTGACACACAATACCGATGCTTCCGATTGGTATAATGATATCGCGTGACATACAATACCGATGCTTCCGATTGGTATAATGATATCGCGTGACATACAATACCGATGCTTCCGATTGGTATAATGATATCACGTGACACACAATACCGATGCTTCCGATTGGTATAATGATATCGCGTGACATACAATACCGATGCTTCTGATTTGTATAATGATATCGCGTGACACACAATGCCGATGCTTCCGATTGGTATAATGATATCGCATGACATACAATACCGATGCTTCTGATTTGTATAATGATATCGCGTGACATTACCGTTGCATCTACCTATCTATAATGTACTTTGCGGGCACGTATGTCGGCCTCTGTTATCGAGTTGTTAGGATCGCTGACTTGTATACCACTGTATCCTATCATGACTATGCTCACGGGTTCGAGCCCCACTCAAACCGTGCCTCATTATATGCAAATGTTGGCAGTTTCTTAGGGAGGTTGGTGTACCGAGTACTGGTTAACCGCTGGAGCCTACCCAGGAAATGTTTTGTTAGGTAAACTGCCCGTCGCTCAAATAGGCAAACCGGTAGCGACGTTAAATAAACTAATATTTCAAAAAAGGTATATCGATGTTAACAGTGACTTGTATACATGGAGCATACTACCATGTGTGTGCGAAATAGCATTAGCAAACAAGCTTCCGTGTGATACTACGATATGCTTCTAGGATTCAAATGGAAATAGGTGTACGTATCCCGATAGCACCATTACCCTAGTTATATAATTGTATTATGATATCATAACGGAGAAACCAATAACGATAATTTGACAAACATATAGAGCAGACGTATACAGACAGACGTATGTACAGGATTAATTAAGACGTGTTTCCACGGAGATTGTTACACATATCGTGACGTATACCACTCCACTGTTCAAATGAAGTTAGACATACACTATGCTATACAGAAACTGTTTGTAGAACGTGACGAAATTTGAACATTGTTCACTAAAGTTTGTAATTTTAAGGCGATACAGATGTAGTGAATTTGGTGAATTTATGCACACTTTTTTAAAGTAGGTTTCATCGCACGGATGCTTGGGCAGAAAAGTTTCTAGTAAACGGTTTGTAATGAATAGTAGTTATAAATTTAAGTGGAAGTCGTGATAGCGCCGTTGTATCGCGTTCGCTTCATGTTCGAAAAGGCCCGGAAGTCGCCCTCAGATATAGTCGTTACGAGTGTGTCCTTAGGCAAGGTATTGTTTAAACTCCACATTGTCTCCTCTCACTCTCTCTCTCTCTCTCTCTCTCTCTCTCTCTCTCTCTCTCGTGGCGATGGATTCCATCAGGAATGAGGTATCGAAAGTAATTAATATAAGTTGTATGAACTCGTTTCGCAGCCGAGCTAAACGAAATGTGTATAAACTATTTAATAAACTAGATATACACAACGAGTGTCATTCCTTTGAAATGTTGCAATATTTTCCAATTCCATTTACATAATAATTATGTAGTATACAGTATTTATCTATGCTGGACATCGGCCCAACACTGTGCAGTATTGCTCTATATGCTGGAACAAGCTGGACATCGGCCCAACACTGTGCAGTATTCCTCTATATGCTGGAACAAGCTGGACATCGGCCCAACACTGTGCAGTATTCCTCTATATGCTGGAACAAGCTGGACATCGGCCCAACACTGTACAGTATTCCTCTATATGCTGGAACAAGCTGGATATCGGCCCAACACTGTGCAGTATTCCTCTATATGCTGGAACGCCATGGACATCGGCCCAACACTGTACAGTATTCCTCTATATGCTGGAATGCCCTGGACATCGACCCAACACTGTGCAGTATTCCTCTATATGCTGGAACGCCCTGGACATCGGCCCAACACTGTGCAGTATTCCTCTATATGCTGGAACGCCCTGGACATCGGCCCACACTGTGCAGTATTCCTCTATATGCTGGAACGCCCTGGACATCGGCCAACACTGTGCAGTATTCCTCTATATGCTGGAACGCCCTGGACATCGGCCCGACACTGTGCAGTATTCCTCTATATGCTGGAACGCCCTGGACATCAGCCAACACTGTGCAGTATTCCTCTATATGCTGGAACGCCCTGGACATCGGCCCAACCTGTGCAGTATTCTCTATATGCTGGAACGCCCTGGACATCGGCCCAACACTGTGCAGTATTCCTCTATATGCTGGAACGCCCTGGACATCGGCCCAACACTGTCAGTATTCCTCTATATGCTGGAACCTGACATCGGCCCAACACTGTGCAGTATTCCTCTATATGCTGGAACTGTGTGCGTATTCCCTATATGCTGGAACGCTGGACATCGGCCCAACACTGTGCAGTATTCCTCTATATGCTGGAACGCCCTGGACATCGGCCCAACACTGTGCAGTATTCCTCTATATGCTGGAACGCCCTGGACATCGGCCCGACACTGTGCAGTATTCCTCTATATGCTGGAACGCCCTGGACATCGCCCAACACTGTGCAGTATTCCTCTATATGCTGGAACGCCTGGACATCGGCCCAACACTGGCAGTATTCTCTATATGCTGGAACGCCCTGGACATCGCCCAACCTGTGCAGTATTCCTCTATATGCTGGAACGCTGGACATCGGCCAACACTGTCAGTATTCCTCTATATGCTGGAACAAGCTAGACATCGGCCCAACACTGTGCAGTATTCCTCTATATGCTGGAACAAGCTAGACATCGGCCCAACACTGTGCAGTATTCCTCTATATGCTGGAACGCCCTGGACATCGGCCCAACACTGTGCAGTATTCCTCTATATGCTGGAACGCCCTGGACATCGGCCCAACACTGTGCAGTATTCCTCTATATGCTGTAACAAGCTGGATATCGGCCCAACACTGGGCATTTTTTTGTGGGTGGTGGTGTGGTTTTAAGCTGGACATCGGCCCAACACTGTGCAGTATTCCTCTATATGCTGTAACAAGCTGGATATCGGCCCAACACTGGGCAGTTTTTTTGTGGTGGTGGTGTGGTTTCTCTATATGCTGGAACGCCCTGGACATCGACCCAACACTGTACAGTATTACTCTATATGCTGGAACGCCCTGGACATCGACCCAACACTATGCAGTATTCCTCTATATGCTGTAACGCCCTGGACATCGGCCCAGAAGGGTTCAGTATTCCTCTATATGCTGTAACGCCCTGGACATCGACCCAGAAGGGTTCGGTATTCATCTATGCTGGAACAAGCTGAGCATCGGCCCAACACGGTTGAAACAATGATTACTGATGATCAAATGAGATTCCGATACTAACACATTGATATTATCCGGATTAACCTCATGCTAGGTTATACGTGAAACGATGTAGGTTTGAGGGATTAGTTGTGATGTGTGTATGCTCTCTCTGGACGGGGTAGCGGTATCATAACACATTCAATGTCGGTCTTCATCAACTTGGTCTTGTTGCTCAAGCATTTCGACATGCCAGTAATGTGGCACCGGTGTGTTGCTTGGTGTATCATCGATAACCGTTACCGTTACCCGAGTCTATGAAACAAACTTACAAATGCGTAATATATTGGACACGTGCATCATACTGCTATTGTATGGATATAGGACAGAGGTAACGTAGCACAATTAATTATGTGCACAAGAGGTAACTTGGAACAACCCATCGTAAGGGAAAATGTAGCCTAGCACAACTAAGTGCATGAACAAGGGATAGCTTGGAACAACCCATCTTAAGGACACAGGTAGCTTAGCACAACTAATTACATGAACAAGGGATAACTTGGAACAACCCATCTTAAGGACACATGTAACTTAGCACAACTAATTACATGAACAAGGGATAACTTGGAACAACCCATCTTAAGGACACAGGTAGCTTAGCACAACTCATTACATGAACAAGGGATAACTTGGAACAACCCATCTTAAGGACACAGGTAGCTTAGCACAACTAATTACATGGACAATATGTAACTTGGAACAACCCATTGTTGGTAAGAATATGTTATTGTGTTGGTGTTGTTTATTGCTCCCTTCAATACTCTACCAGATTGTACCAAATTGCACATGGTTATATTACCAACATTTTCGAATGTCTTTCTAACGACATATCCGCCATTGTGTGGGATTGTGTGGATGTGCGTCTATTTGTTTTGAACGTTAGCTATATACACCTGGTACTTTACGTGCGTGTCTTGTTTTTGTTAGAGTAAAACAGTTCACATCTGCGACAGACAGACAGACACCTCTCTCTATCCATGCCCAGTGTATCTAAATGAACAAAGATGCATGTCACGATTATAGCATTCTCTGATACCACACATGGAATACTTCCTACAGGTGCATATCATGCTAGATAGTTTATAGCTTACAATATGCCAATGTAAGGTGTTTTCGCCATTATTCATGTCCATAATGCCATCGGATGCGTGCTTGAAGCAAGTACATGCTACACGTCTGAACAATCGACGACATTATATACCCACAGAGAAAAGAAAACTAGTGTGAACGAATGTTATAAAATTCTAGACTATGATAAATGTAAAGAACTACATAAAGTATATTAACGTATTGATAGCTTTTTTAATGCATCACGACAATAAACTCCCTGAATTGTCTGTAAAATAGATTGCCGAATCCGGCTTATTTCAAAACGGTGTATGAAATGACCATATGGTCATTAAAATAAATTGCAGAATTATGTAAGCGTCTCATCTCCATACACCACGTGCCATACGCGCACTGAATAAAGAGATAACTATGAACATTTTGAAGATTCCCGATAACGACATGACAGGGTAAATATTGAATGTGTCTACAAGATATTGAATACTTTGACACGTGCAAGTAATGTTGACACCTATAACACACCAATCAATGTTTAGCGATAAACCGCTCCGCGTAGGGAGTTCCGGAATGATACAAAACTGAGAATTGAAACTGTGCGATAATGGAAGAAATCGTGTTGACAGAAATGAAAGACTGACATATTTGTGAATGTGGGAATATTGAAAACGAGTTCCATTTCCTATCACAATAAACTGTATCGAAAGAGCTATACCCAAACATATTATATTACTAGGCCAAATATGATTAAACTGATTGAGTTATTACATTGTAAAGACTCATTTAGATTAACTAATATTTCTAAGTTAGTGCATTGTGCTTTTAAAATACGTGATACCTTGCTGAACAACTTAACAGCTTTATGCTTCCTGTATATGAATGCACTGGTTGTATTAGGTTTCGCTTAACCTATGCTCATTTCTTGTATGTACTTGACGTTCACTATATTTTGTTTAGCACATGTATGTTATGGATTATAAACTGTTTTGCTTAAGTCCAAAATAAGATATATGTTCTGTTCATAAAATGTTGTGAGTTACTGCCCCTGAATATTCCCAACTGAGAATAGAATAGCTCCTTTTAATCGATTGCCTCTGTTTTTATCGTTGCTTCCTTTGCACCACATGCTATCAATCGTGTCACTATGCGTACATTATTTCGGTTCGGCAACATGTGCTTGAGGTCTGGACAAATGCTTTCGGGTTCAAAACCAAAAGATTTATTTTTTAATTATTTTTTAAAGAACATTTTGATGCACCATAGTCGTGACACATATTCATACACAATGTTTAGGCCATATTCAAGCGTGTCACTATCAGAGTACTTATAAAAAATAGTTTGGTTTTGAACCCGAAACCATTTGTCCAGATCCCCAATCGTCTATGGGCTTAACTAGAATAGTACATTGTGAGCGTTAGGTGGAAACCCGCATTCGAAAGACCAAACATGTACATTTGTGTATGTTCAAAAAGGAGGTAGATCTGTGGGGAGCCATTAATTTACACTATGCAAAACAATGCTATTGATATTGTAACGTGTTGAGGTATCTGATTATTCGAGTGCGGGCATTTGCAGTCTGTGTAATTGTGCGAACAGATAATGGGTTAAGATATATATCAAATGCTTGTAAACCGGAGAAATAGATGCATAAACCGTTGGTGGAATGCTAAGCAATGTTGCTAATAGCTTGTGATGCGATTGCTGCCGACATCGTGCACCCCGATACATTCATAAACTTGCTCGTCATCGCTGTTTCATACGTTCGTATTCTGGCAACCTTCTGAACAAGTTGCTTTCCTGGGATATTAATGAAAGGAGGGTGTATTGTGACCGAAATTGTTTTCTGGAAAAGCCATACAATTAAAAAAAGGGTAAATTAACGGGTCAATGTGGCTGAGCAGTCGGCCAGCAAACTAGTGAAGTTGGCAGAATGAAATGTTACAGTGTTTTAGACATTTGTGTTTTGTATATAGTATATCCAAGAATAGCTGTGCCTTTATTGCTGGCGTGGATGCACATTGTATGTTACCGAACAGCAACGTGTATACATTAAATAGGACCATTATACAGTTCGGGATAAATCGGACTTTATCTGCCAAGGGAGGTAATAGAAAAACCAGTGATGTTGCTCGTGATGATTTCAATGAAACGAAGTTTGCTATTGCGAGTCTTCGATGTAATCCCTCTCAGCACGTCTTAAAGCGACACTACATCGGTGAAAATGCAAACTTCTACGGAATGTATTTTCCTATCATATGGTATAAATGTTTTCCAAATATTTACCTCAACTACTATATATATATATACCTTTATTACCTCCAATACTGGAGAGCAGAACAAGAAGTTTTCATATATAATTTACATAGAAATCAATACAAACAGACTGTAAAATTGCATAGAAGATTACAAATAGAAATGTGGCAAGTCGGTGTAAGATCTCCATCGGTCAGACATGACAGTAGATCACCAATGCCTCATATATAAGCGATAAACATCTTCCACCGAGTCACTCTACATGTAATCCAAGATGTGTATATTATAATGCACACGTGGATAAATAATATTCAGGAGAATTCGTATTGAGTTAGAAAAAACTTCGTATACGCGGTTTGTTGACATAACAAAATAATGTAAACATACATGAGTAATACAACTAGTGTATCCTGAATAACACGATTTATGGTACAGATTTACAAGTTTATGTCTCACATTTGTGCCTATTTATTTGTAGACTATTCTTAGTTAAATTATCTCTAAACGACATTATCTCGCGTTTAGTAACCTACGATGACAAACAAAAGTCAAGTCAGCAGCATGGATGACCGTTATATGAAATCATACTTTCAATCCACAAAAAACACTGTGTATTAATTCAATGTTAGTGTTCGAATGTATTCGGAAGAATTTGTAGTAGCAATGCATTTATACGTGAAAAAAATGCATTTCTTTCGCTTTTTGTGATGTAATGTCGCTTTAAAGAGTTGTAGGGAACGGAAAGCCAAGTCTAGTAAAAAAAAATGTTATTCTCTCATTTCACATACATACATGAAAGACTGAGACTTACGTTAGCAATTATTGTACGAGGCTTGTATAACATGATATATTGCAAATACTAAACATAATACTAGAATTGTTGACACAGAGAACTATTAGATTGCCAGGTACTGTATACTTGAGGAGATCGTCAAAATGAAAACAGTTGTCTTTCTTTTCATTGGTACAAGAATATTAATAGATTTGGGATCGACGGAGAGTCGAGCATTTATGTTTTGTCAATGTCGTAACTTAGAAATATTTAGTATCTAGATACTGAATGATAGCGTATCAAAGGTTTTACAGATCAAATATTCTACGTATCAAGATTCTACGTATCAAATCTGTCCATTTAATTGTGTTTTGAGAAGATTTGTATGGTTCAATAACCTTTAAAGTATCCTGTATACGCGCATTTTCGAAGACAAATATATAAAACTACTTCCTTAGGGAGTGGATCAAAGCGTTGGCTTTGGTTGCCAATGATTACAGTTACAAAGTTATTAATGAGAAATAAAGCTGCATAATGGAATCTACGGAAAGCCCTGTAGTTGACTGGGTGTTCGTCCGTTCTAATACAAGTTTTCAATAAGGTTCATATACATATAACATAGTCATTAATATACAAAGGAATGTCTAGCTTGTTTGTAATACAGTAATCAGTTATTGTAAGTGATATGCTTTTTGCACATGCATGTTAATTAACGTTGCTGAAAGTTCCAGTAAGTATATACCATACCGTTAATTTGCTAGCTGTCAATCACTTAGCAGACGTATTTACGGTGTTCCAGTAATTCCTGTTGTCGTTTTTAGAAGTCGGTTCGATCGTTCTGGCAACCTATCAGCCAGATGACATATCACTGACAGTGGCGTCAAACTGAGCTTGCATATTGTCTGCATATGATGGCATTTGGAGATGAATAGTTCCAATTTTGTTATCTTACATATAGGCCTAATACCTAAATGACGCAGATTCGGTTTGCACATTACAGACCTATGGCATGTTTTGATTTGGATCTATTATGTCTTGGACACCATGTTGGATTTCTCAGTTGCTTGGCATTTGTTGCAAAATAATAGATAATCGCCAGTCAACGACGAACAGTTTGGTATGCAACAACGTTTAATCAAGTGCCGGTCGGCAAAAGGTCGGTGGTTCTACCCACGTGTATGTGCTTTTCTGAAATACAAGTGCCTGAAACATAGCTCGGAGGGCACCCGGTGACTTCCACCCACCCTCCACCAGTAATAGCTGGCGAGTTGTCTTATATCCTAATGTGTTTTTGTGACTTTAAACCACAAAAAAAACAAACAAATGTCGTGATGCTGTCTCGAAAATACTGTATTTGTATGTAAAAGATGCATTATCAAAAACGCCGTTTGACGCATACGCAAAACCAATGTCAAATCTGTAAAAAAAATCAATAAATGGTCTACATAATTATTAAGTCGCGGAATTCATTCATCTATCATTGAATATATTACAGGTCACGTGTATGATCGTATCACCCCATGCAATATAGAAATTACATAAATGCAAAAGAACATAATATTTTGGCTGAATGCATACTATAATTAATCTGCATTGAATAAGTAGCGCTGTATATTATGTAGTATTCAAAGTATTCCGAAGATACGAGACACATAATATCCGGATTTAAAATCCTTTTTGACTTCTGACAGCTTTTATAATTGGGAAGCTTTGCAAGTATAAACCCAATAAATTGTATTATTCATGACAATCCTTTTAACTGTGAGTAAACATGAACCACGTGTTTTGAAAGACGGGCAGCATTTAAAGAAATGTAATTAATTCATAGAATAGACCGGCAACTGTAGAGAACAATGTCCCGTACGGTGTATTCATTAGTCGGTAATATGTTAGCATAGGTTATTGGTTTGCTATTGTACAGGGGTATATAGACAGAGTAGTCGTATAGCGGTTGTTATTCCCTGCTGTTGATAGAGTGTACGCGTGCGTCTCTAGAATGTAATATCGCAGTACAATATTTATGTTTCCTTCGCAATAGTGTATATTGTTACATGCTGTTGCTGGGTCTTAGTGTTGTTATTGTTACATGCAGTTAATCTGCATAGTGCTTCTATATAGACATTAACTAAACACGGTGACTGTACGACTAATGTTCGTATTCGTATATGAAGGAAGCATTATAATTATCTGTGATTTATTCCCGTGTTCCAGTTTAAGATTTTAAATGTAATTGATTTTATATTTAGTGACTATTCGATGTTTTATTGTGGGATGTAAACTATGCATAGATGATAAATGCATTTTGCGGGTGTAAACCATTTGGAGTGTAGAATCTTCAATAAGATGGCTATAGTATACATTAATAAATTGTGATTATCAATAAACAGTCTAGGATGAAGTTAGTGAAGCCCAAAGGATATATACACCATTGAATAAATGCCACACGCATAAATAGTATTCGTGAACTGAAACGCAGTTACTGTATATTTATATATATACATATTATAAGTTTGCGTGTTTCGTATGCGTGCGATGCAGTTCCATGCAACTCAGTATGTGTGGGAAATTATTTTAATTATATAAACACCATGTGATTTTTAAAAATATATATTTTCATATCTTTTCGTTGGATAGTGTGTTGAAAATGTTTGGGATTAACGATAAGGTCACACTGTTACGAATAGTGTGGTTTCTGGCGCTTGTGTCCCTCCTCAAGTCAGGTAAGATTGGATTACGTTAGGGAACAGTGTTATCTTATTTATTTTCATATCGGATTATTGTTCAGCTATTTATCAAGATACAGTTGTTGAGTGTTTGATTAAATTCAAGTTTTCACAATCCAAATCCTGTATTAAATTTAGTAGCGGTCCGTTACTTGCCAAAATAAGATAAAACCAGAATAGAGTACATATTTATATACATTTATAGGGGGGGATATGATGACGAAAATAGCATTACATGTCATTAATAAATCTTATTTTAATAATATTTTATTGCATTAATTTATACATTACATTACAATTATTTATATAGTAACACACAATGAAATACATGGACAACAGAAATAAAATTAGGACTAATTAATATTGCTGTATACGATTTAATCTGGGGGGGGGGGAGCAAATGAGAACAATCGAAAAATACACTAATTAACTGGATTGTATTTCTAGCTAAGTACTTGCTAACCATTGCGCTAATCATACGCCTAGGACAGAACAGAGCAGAACATAAGTTTATTCATGACGTATAAATTGTCATAATATATACACACACTTATATACAAATAAACAAGTGATCAATAAAGCTGTCGTATTGCTACTGTATTCTAATTACCTATATAGAGGATGCACATTTTTGTTTGTGTAATTAAGATGATAAAGCATTAACTATGGAGTTTCTAAGGTTTAAAGCATTCTTATGAAAATGAGCCAAGTTTATCAACACCTTTTATATCTAATATCACTGATCATTAAAATACAAAATGTATCCATGCTTGGTCTCATGTAGTTGTACTTATTAATGAAATCTTTCCTCAACTCTGATTAACATGGATACATTAAAACAAAATGATACTCATCTTCAATGTCTCTAACATTGCAACATTGACAATTGTATGTTCTGTTCTGTTTTGCTAAAACTATATTAAACATACACATGAAATAAAAACGATGCAAACAACATTGCTCCAAACGTGCTATTCTAAGCATACGAGGTGGTCTTTCATTAACAATTACTTCAACAACATAAAACATATAGCGTTAATGATTAGTGATTACATTCTTGAAGTTGTTACAAACCCTGGGAACGGCACCGTGAATGTGTTTGTGAACTAGACAGTTTAGTCCGTGCTTCCCTTTAAATGTTATGTGTTTACAGGTCAAAAGTATATCAAACTAGTTTATGGAATCCGTACGATTATCCATAAACTGATTGTGTTGTTTCAATCTATAAATTACCACGAATTACAAACTATTTGTAAATGTATCCACGAGGCTCTTATCATTATAATAAGCAATACGAGGCTGTACTTATCCAATAACTATATAGTTGTCATGTAGTGTCACGTTTATTTTGTAGAATTACCCTCACCATGTTAAATATGTTTGTATAAATGCATACGGTCATCGCGCCATCGCATCATTTTCATTGTTATAGAATGTAATAGTGTATGTTTGTATCTGACGAAACACTGTACTAGAGAATTCTTCTTCTCTAAATGTGTTTATGCAGGCACATTTTGCTAATTTATATGACGTATTATTTTATGGCGCTTAGATGTTACAAATTTAAGACGTCTAGCGGAATTGTTTATGACGCTTGGTGTATTCGACATTATATAAGATAATTTACTACAAATAATTATGTACACAATAAATACAAGTGGAGTGAAATGAAAGCTAAATGCTTATTGAATTTCTCTAAACTATTATGATGCTTTGCGGTCTTATGACGTGTATGGGTGTTATGACGTTTATGGGTGTTATGACGTTTAACGATGCTACACCCCATCATACTGTGATATTCTAAGGAGCGAATGATTACAATTTTTGAACACAGTATTTCTTATACCTATATTTTCATGTTTATACACCCTTTATGAAGGGAGGATAGTTTTCGAACTGTCCGCGTGTCCGTTCGTCCGAGTCAATATTTCCAGTCCGGGCTGTAACTTCTTCGGCTATTGTGCGGGCATTCATCGCCTAGTGTGATATTTCTTGTTTAATAATAAATTATTTAAATTATCAGCTTCTTTACGTTTAATCATATTTTATATTGCTCTATTATAACACCGAATCTACATACAATACTATATGCAAAGAAAGCAAATATGGATCGAGCCACAAGTTCTTACAACATTAGAGCACAGGGATTCGGCACGTTTGGTGGTACTAGTATATATATTTAAGTACAGGGATTATACTCTGTGGGATGTCAGATTTCGCATCGATCAGTAAAATGGCCCTATCTGAGACAAGTTTGTACAAAGCTGTCCAAATATAACGCCTATCCCGAGTCTTTATATTGTTCTTCAAATAAAACACAACTTTAAGCTGCATGCATGTATACTTTGCAAACAATTGCCACACACATTGGCCATAGCAGGTCACATTTCCGTACTAGGACACGGGTTCTGTCAGCAACAAAAAAAATCTTCGACGGGAGAGTTTTAACTGGAATAACATTATCAAAAATGTTTCCACTAACGTGTAGGTTTATTCGGCAAAATGTACGTCAAAGAGATTTCGTAGCATTTTCAATTTGTTTTGAAAAATTCTAAAGCGGCGCAATTCGCGTTGAAACGACCGTAAACGAGCGTTCTGATTGATTATTAGAATGTAACAAGATGTTTTTTTATATATGAAGAATATCATAATCCAATCAGAACCTCGTTTCAACGGTCGTTTCAACGCGAATTGCGCCGCTTTAGAATTTTTCAAAACAAATTGAAAATGCTACGAAATCTCTTTTTGACGTACATTTTTGCCGAATAAACCTACACGTTAGTGTAAACACATTTTATTGATAATGTTATTCACAGTTAAAACTCTCCCGTCGAAGATTTTTTTTTGTTGCTGACAGAACCCGTGTCCTAGTACGGAAATGTGACCTGCTATGGCCAATGTTTGTGGCAATTGTTTGCAAAGTATACATGCATGCAGCTTAAAGTTGTGTTTTATTTGAAGAACAATATAAAGACTCGGGATAGGCGTTATATTTGGACAGCTTTGTACAAAATTGTCTCAGATAGGGCCATTTTACTGATCGATGCGAAATCTGACATCCCACAGAGTAGAATCCCTGTACTTAAATATATATACTAGTACCACCAAACGTGCCGAATCCCTGTGCATTAGAGACGGCTCTTCCCAAATAATGGTTTAAACACACATAACAGCTATAAACAAGTTCATTTATAGAGCAAAATAATGGTTCAAGTTTTCAATACTATATACGTTTTTAGAAGAGTCGTCAACGCATGCGCCTGGTTGTTTCTGCGGCATTACTATTTGTATATTACCTCCGTGTTTGTGTATTTAACCCTTTCAACACTACATGCCTCTAAATATACTTACAAAAAGTGTAGATGCAGATGAGCCGGCTCGTGACGAGTTGTCTCATCAGGATCTGCACTTTTTGCCAGTAATAATTATTACTATTTTTAGATAAATTACCCATTTTCATAAATTGAACTGGTCCAAATGTAATTTTCTTATTAATTTATTGGTCTAATAATATCATGCACCAGTCCATGTCAGTTACTTGGGGTTGAATGGGTTAATTACAAAGTCACTATTTTGAAAAGGCATTTAGAGACTGCAAAGTTGTAACTCATTATACCCAGACGACTGTGTCCTATTGGACTCTCGCCTTAGTTGAGCCATTTGCATTCTGGGTATAATAACGGCTATAAATAGTTCGAATAATGGTATCGGATGACAGTTCATTATTGTGTTTTCTTATATGTAGCTGTAAACTCTGAAAATATGTAATAGACTTTCAATAGAATAGTGTCATTACAATAATAGTGGCGTCCGTGGTCCAGTGGTAGAGCGTCGGATTTGGAATCGAACGGTCCCGGGTTCGATACTCGGTCAGGCCACGTATGTAGTGTCATTGAGCAAGGCACCTCACACACATTGCTTAATACTGGTTAATCGCTTAGGTCGGCTAAGCCTGCCCAGGAAAACATGTCTAACTCCCCGCGAGGGGTTTGACATTAAAGGAACATACATACATAATAGTATAATGAAATTGCCTGACATAGTTGACTGTTATTTTCACCGCTAGCGTGCAAATAGTTTACCCTTTCCTTCATAGAGATTTAGGTTAATATACTATTATATCTCCATACAAACCACAGCCATTTAACCCTTTCCTTCATAGAGATTTAGGTTAATATACTATTATATCTCCATACAAACGACAGCCATTTAACCCTTTCCTTCATAGAGATTTAGGTTAATATACTATTATATCTCCATACAAACGACAGCCATTTAACCCTTTCCTTCATAGAGATTTAGGTTAATATACTATTATATCTCCATACAAACCACAGCCATTTAACCCTTTCCTTCATAGAGATTTAGGTTAATATACTATTATATCTCCATACAAACCACAGCCATTTAACCCTTTCCTTCATAGAGATTTAGGTTAATATACTATTATATCTCCATACAAACCACAGCCATTTAACCCTTTCCTCCATAGAGATTTAGGTTAATATACTATGATATTTCCATACAAACGACAGCCATTTAGCTATCATGCAGTGGATAAGTAGTCGCCATATCTATCCCACCTCCATAGATATTAATGGGACTACATGAGATTTTGGCCTTTATTATGAACACTGGTTTGACTACTACATTGTCAGTGTATGTCGTATTGGTAATGGCGTCAAGAGATACTTCTATGAGGGAAAGGGTTAATGTATGTCGTATTGGTAATGGCATCAAGAGATACTTCTATGAGGGAAAGGGTTAACACTATTATATTCAAGAATAACACAGGAACAAGCAACACAATAGTTGGAGTTGGGGGAAAGTTACATAGTAACTTAATTAGAGACATCTAATTACCTCCCTTGACAGATACTGTCTGATTTGTCCCAACATGTAAATAGGTCATTTTAGTTGGAATCCTTTGTTTTTGCTGTTGTTCCCTAACCATATGTTGCTGTATGATAACATTAATGTCATGTTATCAAAAAAGTGTTAGTTAACTGATGTTTTACGAATAAGTACTCATTGCAGGGTTTTAATCTTTATTAAAGTCTCATCTATGTACATACATGTAATACAAACACAAATATAAATAATCAGATTAAAAGTACATAGCCATTCTGAATAGAATTATAAGAGACATATTGCAACAAAACATATCACATTATAAAATCCCACACTACTATTAGTTAATGCTTATTTACATTCTAAAGCCAAGAAACAGTTGCTAATTTATGTTTAAATACGAAATAAAACAAAATGGTATAAAACACTAAATCGAAAAACAAGCACTAGTGCGCTTTTAAGAAATATTTTACAAAATCAGTTATCACCCAGGATCAGATCGAGAATGACCTAATTAGCAGTTGCTTCTTGTAGTCTGTAAAAATCATAGATATATAGTAATTAACACAAAAAGGGCATTATTTACAAAGGTAAAAGTAACGACGCTGTAGTATATTAAAAAAGGTTTTGGCACAAAGTCTTATCACTGATTGATTACTGAATAGAAATAGAAATTGATCACGTTTTGTCATATTACAGAAATTATGGTCAGCTAATATTGCCTTCTGCAATAGTAAAGTTCTTAGATCATTATATATGCCACATTCCAATAAAACGTGATGTTCATCTTCTATCACATTACAAAAGGGACATTTACGATCGTCTAATCTTAAATTCTCATACCTTCCGGTTTCTATACGGATTGGTGCAACACCGCATATAAATTTACTAAATGCCGACCTGTGTCGTGTAGGTAAAATCATTTTACAATATTCCTCAGGTTCAAATACATGCTTAAACTTACAATACGTTCTTAATTTGTTACGACCTCGTCCAGTAGTACCATGAATGCTATTTATAGAGGCATACCAATCTGTTATATATTTGTTCATACCAAATTTTCCCACACATTCGACACAATGAGGCTTAGAAATTGGAGCATATAAGTTACACAATTCTGCAAAATCAATATCCGTAAAATGTTTCTTAACAAAATAGAACCAGTTTTTACAGGAAGCAGATTTCTCGTTTGCCCAAAGTGCAATTCGTTTGTTCAATCTCGAGTTATTTGTATTGGAAATTCGTACCCAAAACGTAGAAACTGTTTTCCATTGACGGACAATGGGAGGTTGCCAACCCATTTCACCGGAAACGGCTGCATTGTGTGTATACTTGCCGACACCAAGATAAAACCGCATAGCACGGTTTTGGACAGCATTTATACAAGGAAAGGATTTATACCCCCATATTGAGGCACCATAAGCAATTAAAGGCCAAACAACAGTGTCGTATAGCTTGGTGAATACATTATACGGTACCCCTCCCGAAATTTTACATTTAGCTATCAATAATCCTAACGCACGACTTACACTCTGAGCAACCATCTTAGCTGTAACATTAAAATCTAGGTATTCCTGAAGAACAACACCGAGGTATGTATATCTGTCAACAACGGATAACTGTTCATTTCCACATTTAAATATATGCTCACACCTCGCCCGGCTATCTGGACGGAAATGCACTATCTTACTCTTATCGGCATTAATTGACATGTCCTTAATACAACACCAATCGTTCAGAGCATTTAGCAAAATTTGTAAGTCATATTCATCTTTAGCTAGTAAAACAATGTCATCAGCATATAGGAGTATGCAAACCTTTTCATTATCTATATTAATACCAATATCAAAGGACTTAAGATATACAGCTAGGTCATTGATATATCAATTAAACAACAAAGGTGATAACACACAGCCTTGTCTCAATCCACAATGAACATTAAACCAGTCTGTTTTAAATGAGTTAATTCTAACACAAGAGGCGACAGATAGAGTGACTTTATGGCTAGAACCATTTTACCAGAAATACCTATATCATTTAATCGTGTCCATAATTTAGAACGATTAATGAAATCGTAAGCTTTACGGAAGTCTATGAAAGCTGCATAAGTACATTGCTTACGTTTCTTTCGTGTTTCAACTAAATTAACTAAAGACGAAATTTGATCGGAAGTGCTTCTCTTCTTACGGAAACCATTCTGTTCATCTGCCAAAATGCCATTGTCTTCAACCCAAGAACTCAATCTATCATTCAATATATTACCGTATATCTTGTATGTTGTACAAGCTAGAGAAATGCCTCTATAAGACATGGGGTCTGTAGGATCAGCTGTTGTAGACTTTGGAATTGGATTAATAATACATATATTCCATAATGATGGAGTAATACCATTCTCAAAGCATATATTATATAAGGCATGCAGAAACAATATAGTGGCATCATTTTTTAATACTTCCGATGGAAGTTCGTCTACTCCACAAGCTTTACCACGTTTGACCTTATCTACGGCCTTCTTGACCTCTAACAAAGAAATATGTTCATTAAATGGTACACCATCAATATTATTACTATTTTCAGTAGCCACGGGCTCACTTACACTGTCTTTGTTAAATAAAGAACTGAAATCATTATTCCACTTAAATAGAACATCATCGACACAAGTAGAAGTAGACCCATCTTCTAATGTAACTTTCATCGGTATTTGCTTACTCTTACAATTACCTACGCCAATTTTCCCAATCGACTTCCAGAACTTAGTCTGGTCTACATTACAGTCTGTTTGAAGTTCGTTTTGCATGGAATACCAATAAAATCGTTTAGCCTTTTGTACTTCCCGATCAAAAAATTTACGTGCTTGAACATATTCAGTTTTGAATTTTAATTTAGCATTACGATGGGAACAATTTAACCATTTACCTTCCAAAATGCATAGATTAGACCATAAGTTAGTTAAATTTTCACTCCACCAAGATTTACCAGGTTTACGCTTTTTATTCCTGCACCCACTCTTTATAGTTTTGAAAGGAATATCTTTATACATGTTTTGTTTCACTACATTACACCAGTCCTCATATACGAGATCAATATCATTCTGTGAACGAAAACCTTGTTCTAGTTTTTGAATGACGTTATTTATCTGTAACACAGCAGAATGACTATTCATGAAATAATTATTTACATTACTAAGATCAAATCTATCATAAGACGTACCCTCATTTGAAATATCTTTCGTATACTATGAACTGGTATCACTAACAATATTCCACGACAGCAATGAATGATCTGGTATACAAGTTGGTGCTAAGACCCGGATATCACCAGATGTATTTATTAGTTGTGATGTTAAAACAACCTCAAAATCAATCATGTTACATAAATTACCATGAGTAGCAATACAGTAATCAACAACAGACGACCCCTTAACAGACACGGAGGTAAAATTATTCGAAGAACCTCTACCATTAAGCATACACATATTTGTGTTTATCAAGAAATCAATGAACAGTTCTCCATAAAAGTTAGTTGTGAAATCTATAATGTTACGAGGCGGTATATTATCTACGCCCGCAATAAAGTCGTCCAATCCCCCACATCGACTGTTGAAATCCCCACATACATATATCATACCATCATTCTGAAAAGCATAGATATCTGTCAAAAGGCAATCATAAAAGGTGTTTACGTTAAAATAGCGAGATGAATTTTCTGGTGGCAAGTAACAGACACATGGCATCAAGGTGAACTGCTCAAACTTGTGAACCATTTTGAGCCAAAAGATACCTTCATGTGAATCACTCAAAATAGAAATATAAAAAATATCACATAGTGTATCTTTAATTAAAAATCCAACACCACCAGAACCTGACCTGGCATTTCTATGAATATGTTTCCGGTTATGACCGAACCAGCGGTAACCTTCAACAGTTAAAACATTATCATCTATTAAATGAGTTTCAGCTAAAGCTAATATATCAAAGTTATACTGTAAAATACAAGCAGATCTTAATAAAAAAATATCAGAATCAGGATTCATATTAAAGCCACGAACATTCCAAAAACCGGCTTTATATTAATTACGACCACCACGCCGTCCACCTCCATTCCTTCTATTGTAGTGCCTGCCACGACTGTCTACTCTGTTCCAACCGTCGCGATTACCACCACGGTTTCCACCGTAACTTGGCCCTCGATCACTACCTGAGTAAGAGTCACGTTCCCGATCCGATGACCGATGATTCATTTGCTCACGTGGTCTATCACTATTTACTCGTACAACACGAGAGCCTCTAACCGTAAAATCATGTTGTTTCATGGCACTTAAGATGGTGCGAAAGTTATTAGCCATAAGTCTGTCAATATGTGATTGGTCATGGTGAATGAAAACATCCTTGTATTGACGACTATCACCCAGGTTAGACTTTTTCACCATCACTTTTCGTTTGTCATCGTGTGACTTAAATTTAACATATCACAATACCAGGTTTTGATGATGATGATTTCTTCCTTTCAACCTTACTAAAGGTTACATCACTAACCTTAAGACCGTCCCGGATAAGTGAGTTCACTTTAACACTGGTGTTTTCATTTGAAGATTCTGGAAGACCTCTAATAACAATGTTGAGGCTCACATCCGTTTGACCCGAGTTGACTGGTACGCCATTGGATAGTACCCTCACTCTGTCATTAATATCATGAAGGTCAGCGGAGATGTCGGACTTTATTTCCTCTTTAAAGGATTCCAATCGACTGTCAACATCCTTGCATATACGACTAAGTTCTGTTTTTACCCTCTTGTCGATTATTTGAGCTACCTTGTTTGAAATCCTCTGCTCTAAACTGGATTCTAATTTATCCATACGTTCATTCATAGCACTAAACTGCATATGTATGTCTGCAGTGAGCTTGGCAATCAAGTGTTCGACTGATAGAACTGACTCGGACGGCACTGACTGATTAAGGTTACGTTTAGCTTTTGCCGTTACACGTGCTTTTTTCACTGTTGAATCTGTATTACATGGCTCTGAGGCATTACGTTTCCGCCCACTTTGTACAGGTGTGGTTACTCGTGTAGCCTGTTGTGAAGACATTATTGCTTCAACGTACTCTGCAGCCTCACTATTATCGCAACCAGATCCGCAATAATTAGTCGCCATACTATGTGTGCTGCCGAACCAAGCGTGACGAATCGCCAATTATATGGACGATATATACTTGTCCTCCAGGTAAAGAAAGGCCGGTAAGTGATAGAGTACAGGTATAGTCTATAAATAGCAACACATGAATGCATGTACTGTATGGAGACCTGTCGAGATCTAGTCATTTAATAATCATAAATAAGCGATAGTGGAACAAAATTGCTAGCAAAGGAAAAACAACGATAAAACAGAGGAAAACACGATATATATAATATGACCTATCTACTATTAGGGAGTTTCAGGCGCAGTAATGCACCGATGCCTCTCATTGAATCTCGTTCCATACCCTCACTTTATAGGGTCGGACAAGATAATGACCATTATATATTTGATATCACGGTAGCTGAGTGCATTGATGGAGAAGACACCATGCGAGGAATAGATTTTGAAGACACTGTTTAATATAGTTTCTGAAAGAAAGTCAGTGAGGCGTGATATCTATATACCATATTAGATACTTAGATTAACATATGTAAGAAGTCCGACTCCGTGGTCGAGTGGTTACGGTCGCTGACTTGTATACCACTGTAGCATATCGTCACTGATGGTCACGGGTTCGAGCCCCGCTCAGACCGTGTGTCTCGGCAGTTTCTTACGGAGGTTACTAGTTAACCACTGGAGCCTGCCCATGTCTTGTTAGGTAAACTGCCCGCCGCTCATATGGGCAACCTATAGCGACGATAAATAAACTTCAATACACAAAATAAAAACAACGTATGTAAGAAATTCTGTATGGTCTTTGGTTTCAAATCATCTGCAGCAGATCACAGTAGGTTCGAATCCTACCAGGACCGTATAATTATCTGCAGCAGATCACAGTAGGTTCGAATCCTACCAGGACCGTATAATTATCTGCAGCAGATCACAGTAGGTTCGAATCCTACCAGGGCCGTATAATTATCTGCAGCAGATCACAGTAGGTTCGAATCCTACCAGGACCGTATAATTATCTGCAGCAGATCACAGTAGGTTCGAATCCTACCAGGACCGTATAATTATCTGCAGCAGATCACAGTAGGTTCGAATCCTACCAGGACCGTATACTTATCTGCAGCAGATCACAGTAGGTTCGAATCCTACCAGGACAGTATAATTATCTGCAGCAGATCACAGTAGGTTCGAATCCTACCAGGGCCGTATAATTATCTGCAGCAGATCACAGTAGGTTCGAATCCTACCAGGGCCGTATAATTATCTCAAATGAGGAAGCTGCCCAACTTGCCTACGGAATGTAGCTATGTTCAAAAATAGAAATCAAACAAACTGGTTGCTATTAAACAAATGTATGTATGACACAAATAAAACAAACTTGACGTAGATTCGATTATGTCGCGATAAATCCATGTTTATAGAATATTTATTGCATCCATGATCATACGTTTCGAAACTAATATTCACAATACAAATATTATATAGCCATAAATCAACGAGACTTTATAAATAATATCACTTGTAATAATGCAACATGTAATAGCATACCCATACACGCGCAGGCTATATATTCATATACACACTAGACATAAAGACATTCTTGCTGTTTGAATTCTGTGTAATATATCATAATACAGTTAATAGTTATTGTGTAAGCTTGCCAAACACATTTACTCTGCTAATAGCATAAAAAACTGAAGGGAATTCTACATACGCGCGATTAATGCGGTTAATCATGTGTTTGTACTGAAACACTCCGCATGTATTTTCATTCAGAAAATTATTGAAGATATTCCAGATGTAACGCATACACATACATAAAAGCGTAAATGTGGAGATTCGTGTGGGAGGAAACCGGAGTACCCGGAGAAAACCCATCTGTCCGATCTGGCGACCATCGTACCATATCACATACTTCCCGGTCCGAGGATCGAACCCGGGTGAGAAGCGCTAACAACCGCTAACCGGACCGCCAAATACAAGTGGATTGAAATGAAAGCTAAAAGACTATTGGATTTCTCTCCACTAAAGTTAATTCCTAAATGATATAAAAATCTGCTTTAATTTAAGGCCTAAAATAAACTCCCCTTTCCCACTGGCCCCAATTCCTTTTAAACAACGTCTTCCCGTGTTCTATAATTCCGTGGAATTCATGAACATCATTTAACAATGAGAGTCACGTGCGTATGACGTTGCCGACGGAGCAGCTATGTTAGTCGACGGTGAATCTCCATCGCAACGTATATACTGCCTAAATGTACATATTAACATGCGAACAATGAGAGTCACGTGCATATGACGTTGCCGACGGAGCAGCTATGTTAGTCGACGGTGAATCTCCATCGGAACGTATATAATGCCTAAATGTACATATTAATATGCGAACAATGAGTCACGTGTATGTGACGTTGCCGACGGAGCAGCTACGTTGGTCGACGGTGAATCTCCGTCGGAACGTATATACTGTGTAAATGTACAGATATAGAATATAATCACAGTTACTACCGTATAATTATGTGTGCTCGTTTATGGAGCATATTTATAAACAATAACGTGTAAGTATATGTTCGTGTTATTTACGACAAGAACCGCTGTATGTTCAAATCCCAACAGGGGTGTGAATTTATGTCATGTGGGGAAGCTATCCGGCTAGGAGGAGTAGAGGGCCACATGGATCTTCCGGAAGAACGGGAATCGGGAAAGTCTTTTTCTCAGCTATTACTTTAAAGCGACATTACATCGCACAAAGCAAATAAAATGTATGTGTTCACTTATAAATGCATTGCTACTACATCGATACATCGAACACTAACGTTGAATCAAATTAACAGTGTTTATGTGGTATACACATTTTCAAACGTGAAATTAGAATTTCATAATTATAACGGTCATCCAGGCTCCTGAATTGACGTTTGTTGTCATTGAAGTCAATACTAATCACGCGATACTTTCGTTTAGAGATAATTAAGTTTAGTCTACAAATAAATATGCATAGGCACACGTGTAAGATATCACGATAAATATGTACCATAACTCGTGTTATTCCGGATACACGCCTTGTATTACGCGTACATGTCGACCCTATTTACATTATGTTGTTATGTCTCTGCGTATACGACGTGTGTTTATTTGTTGAAATACTCAGTTTTTGAGACAACTATTTGGAACAATATTATACCATACAATAGCAAAATACATTCTGCAGACATTTGCGTTTTCACCGATGTAGTGTCGCTTTAAACGTGTGTATTATTTTCGAGGAATAAAGGACGCTGTGCTCTGAGATGAGTCCATTTTATTAGAAATGAAACCAAAACAAATTCGACAGAAGTGGAAATGCATCTTTCATACTTAAACTTGATTAATTTTACAACGATTGCAAAACACTTTAACAACTTATATTAATTAATCACTCTCGTTGGTGCGGATGAAAGTGTAAATGTGGTCATTAGTGTTGGAGGAAACCGGAGTACCCGGAGAAAACCCACCTGTCTGGTATGACGACCACCGTACCATCTCACATACTTCCCGATCAGAGGATCGAACCTGCGTTACATATGTGAGAAGCGAGCGCGCTAATCTGACAGCCTTACCACACAGCAACAATTTAACGCAGAGATATCTCCAAAATGTACCTTCAAATTTATCGATACAAACTTGGCAGATAGAATAGACCTACTGTTGGTTGTTTTACTTTACCGTACTAATTTAATATAGAGCTATTCCTGTGAACAATACACTTATACTTGGCTACGAAGAACTATAGTAATAACGTATTATTCTCACGATGTTATTTTCCTGTTCCGTCAATCAATATCCATCGCACGAGATCTAGAACAGACGGATGTCCCAGCAATCCCCAGTTTCTGATTCTTGATTTCAGCTTGATGAATGTAATTTTGCGGTAGAGATAAGCATATCAAGTGATTTATAAACCCATATTAAGTATTTCCCTCAAATACTTAGTCATAGATGTCCCGATAGCGATACTAACTAATCCCTGCGGTTTAATTGCGGCCTTCTAGCAATCATATTAATCGAAAATAATGACCCGGATGGTCCACCATATATTATTATGTGCTATTATTTTTAGATTAGCAATACATTATTGGACGTTTTCTGCTTCTGCTAAATCTGAATGAGCATTATTACTGTTGACGTAAAACGCATTCATTTGACATACTTAAGGACTTATAGAAGTGTGGAATCAGATTGAACCTAGGACGACAGACATGAAAAGATTCTAGGAAATTAAGCACCAATTCCTGATTATTTCAGTAGAAGCAATTTGTTCACAGAGAAACACTAGTAATTTGCTGTCATGAAATATGTCAGACGGTGATTGATTGGGTTAATTAATTACAAATATGTACGACAATGAACGCGGAAGTGTACATTAAAGACAAGGCTAGAGTTGCAAAGCGTCTGGAATCCCACCCCTGATTTCATTAAAACAGTAATATATATATCATTTCCCTGGAATGGTCATTGTTTACACCTGTTTCGGTGTACGTTTTGTGCTGTCTGATCTGGCTCTATGATGCTTGCAACAGTGATTTTATCTGCCGCTAGCGTGCAAAGGGTTAAACTCGTAACCGCTAAACCATCGTAAAAATACCGAAAATACGTCATATAAAAAATCCGGTAAACGTCATAAACATTTCCGGTCCGGTAAACGTCATAAACATTTCCGGTTAACGTCATACACATTTTTTATGCAGACATTATTTGCTAAATTAAATATTGTTTCATTGTCAATGTGTCGTTTATTAATATTTTTGTCCATTTGATTTTCATTGAGCCTAATTAATATAGAAGAATACATTTAAGTCATTCGGATGGTAATAACTATGCCACTTGCTATACAAATGCATTCTAGCTCGATTGCGAAACAAGTTCTTACAACTTATATTAATCACTCTCGAGACTTCATTCCTGATGGAATCCATCGCCACGAGGGAGAGAGAAGAGGCAATGTGGGAATTTAAAAGATTGCCAATACATCTGTTAGAAAACCACACAAAAGCATTGTTCAGAACATAATTGTGTATAACAGTTGAAGGAACTCCATGGAATAGACGTCACCCAATCAAATGTTAGTAGTTTATGCTGTTATTTTATCCGTTTGGCATTAATGCAATGTTAGCTGTTAGTTTATCCGTTAAACACTAATGCAATGTTAGCTGTTAGTTTATTCGTTAAACACTAATGTAATGTTAGCTGTTAGTTTATCCGTTAAACACTAATGCAATGTTAGCTGTTAGTTTATCCGTTAACCACTAATGCAATGTTAGCTGTTAGTTTATCCGTTAACCACTAATGCAATGTTAGCTGTTAGTTTATCCGTTAAACACTAATGCAATGTTAGCTGTTAGTTTATCCGTTACACACTAATGTAATGTTAACTGTTAGTTTATCCGTTAACCACTAATGCAATGTTAGCTGGTAGTTTATCCGTTAAACACTAATGCAATGTTAGCTGTTAGTTTATCCGTTAAACACTAATGCAATGTTAGCTGTTAGTTTATCCGTTAAACACTAATGCAATGTTAGCTGGTAGTTTATCCGTTAAACACTAATGTAATGTTAACTGTTAGTTTATCCGTTAAACACTAATGCAATATTAGCTGTTAGTTTATTCGTTAAACACTAATGCAATGTTAGCTGTTAGGTTATCCGTTAAACACTAATACAATGTTAGCTGTTAGTTTATCCGTTAAACACTAATGCAATGTTAGCTGTTAGTTTATCCGTTAAACACTAATGCAATGTTAGCTGGTAGTTTATCCGTTAAACACTAATGAAATGTTAGCTGTTAGTTTATCCGTTAAACACTAATGCAATGTTAGCGCAATGTTAGCTGTTAGTTTATCCGTTAAACACTACTGTAATGCTAGCTGGTAGTTTATCCGTTAAACACTAATGCAATGTTAGCTGTTAGGTTATCCGTTAAACACTAATGTAATGCTAGCTGGTAGTTTATCCGTTAAACACTAATGCAATGTTAGCTGTTAGGTTATCCGTTAAACACTAATGTAATGCTAGCTGGTAGTTTATCCGTTAGGCATTAATGCAATGTTAGCTGTTAGTTTATCCGTTAAACACTAATACAATGTTAGCTGTTAGTTTATCCGTTAAACACTAATACAATGTTAGCTGTTAGTTTATCCGTTAAGCACTATATAGTCAAATGTTACTAGTTCATTTCTCCGTTAAGCACTAGATTATTTAAGAATGGCAATTAGCATAGCGGATTTGTTGCACCATATTTCATAGTTGTTGCAATAATAGCACGCTCTTATGTACGATGTCGAGGTAGTTTATGTTATTTAATAGTTACACGATAGCTTTACCTACGATAGCTTCGTAGTTGTTGCCTCTTTAATACAGAACTGAGGAACTATACGTAATAAGTGTAGTTGTTGCCTCTTTAATACAGAACTGAGGAACTATACGTCATATAGCGTAGTTGTTGTCTCTTTAATACAGAACTGAGGAACTATCCCGTCATATGTGTAGTTGTTGCCTCTTTAATACAGAACTGAGGAACTATACGTCATATGTCGTAGTTGTTGCCTCTTTAATACAGAACTGAGGAACTATCCCGTCATATGTGTAGTGGTTGCCTCTTTAATACAGAACTGAGGAACTATCCCGTCATATGTGTAGTTGTTGCCTCTTTAATACAGAACTGAGGAACTATCCCGTCATATGTGTAGTTGTTGCCTCTTTAATACAGAACTGAGGAACTATCCCGTCATATGTGTAGTTGTTGCCTCTTTAATACAGAACTGAGGAACTATACGTCATATATCGTAGTTGTTGTCTCTTTAATACAGAACTGAGGAACTATCCCGTCATATGTGTAGTTGTTGCCTCTTTAATACAGAACTGAGGAACTATACGACATATATCGTAGTTGTTGCCTCTTTAATACGGAACTGAGGAACTATCCCGTCATATGTGTAGTTGTTTCCTCTTTAATACAGAACTGAGGAACTATTCCGTCATATGTGTAGTTGTTGCCTCTTTAATACAGAACTGAGGAACTATTCCGTCATATGTGTAGTTGTTGCCTCTTTAATACAGAACTGAGGAACTATACGACATATATCGTAGTTGTTGCCTCTTTAATACGGAACTGAGGAACTATACGTCATATGTCGTAGTTGTTGCCTCTTTAATACAGAACTGAGGAACTATCCCGTCATATGTGTAGTTGTTGCCTCTTTAATACAGAACTGAGGAACTATACGTCATGTGTCGTAGTTGTTGGCTCTTTAATACAGAACTGAGGAACTATACGTCATGTGTCCTAGTTGTTGCCTCTTTAATACAGAAATGAGGAATTATACGTCATATATCGGAGTTGTTGGCTCTTTAATACATAACTGAGGAACTATACGTCATGTGTCGTAGTTGTTACCTCTTTAATACAGAACTGAGGAACTATACGTCATGTGTCCTAGTTGTTGCCTCTTTAATACAGAAATGAGGAATTATACGTCATATATCGGAGTTGTTGGCTCTTTAATACATAACTGAGGAACTATACGTCATGTGTCGTAGTTGTTACCTCTTTAATACAGAACTGAGGAACTATACGTCATGTGTCCTAGTTGTTGCCTCTTTAATACAGAAATGAGGAATTATACGTCATATATCGGAGTTGTTGGCTCTTTAATACATAACTGAGGAACTATACGTCATGTGTCGTAGTTGTTACCTCTTTAATACAGAACTGAGGAACTATCCCGTCATATGTGTAGTTGTTGGCTCTTTAATACAGAACTGAGGAACTATACGTCATGTGTCGTAGTTGTTGCCTCTTTAATACAGAAATGAGGAACTATACGTCATATATCGGAGTTGTTGGCTCTTTAATATCAGCAGATGTATTCAGCTAACTGGAATGCGAGAGCAATATATTCCCAATAAATATTGCATTTCTACCAATAAATAGCTGCTGTCATGCGAGGAGTAATGATTGTATATTATAGTTATTTAATGTGCATGCTTTATACAACATTCTGACCTGATTACACTGAAACATTCCCAATTTAGATACTGGTAAACCCATAACCTGCCGAATAAATTGAACGACTGTGCAAACAATATAAATCCAGATTAGCCCGTCTGATCAGGATCTATGGTGTTTGCTATTCAAAGTGTAAACTTTATTTATTTTACAACGATTTCAAAACAAGCGGTAACAACTTATATTAATCACTCTCGTTGACTAGAATGACAAGCGTATATGTGGTCATTCGTGTGTGTGGGGGGGGGGGACTGGGAGGGGGGACCGGAGTACCCGGAGAAAGTAACCCACCTGTCCGATCTGGCCACCAACGTACCATCTCACATAATTCCCAGTTCGAGATTCGAACCCAGGTTGCATTGGTGAGAAGCGAGCGCGCTAACCACTGCGCTAATCGGACACTATTCGAACAGCAAACAGCACATAGCCTGAGCAGATGTTCAAACGCGACTTTATTTGTGAATGACATGACACGCAACATTTGTAACATGTGCCAGAACAAAGTACTATGAACGACATACATATCTGCATTCTGGAATCACGTGACTTGGCTCTTTGTACATTCATACAGAAGCACTGCTAGTCGGCATGGTTAACATAACGAGTTGGTTGTTTTCTTTTTTGACTTTCTGAAATATCATGACGCACATATTTCAAATTTGACTTTTATCTTACCAACACAAAATGTATTGTCAGTGTCGATATATACACAATCTGTCCACTCTCGACATATACACAATCTGTCCACTCTCGATATATACATAATCTGTCCACTCTCGATGTATACATAATCTGTCCACTCTCGATATATACATAATCTGTCCACTCTCGATGTATACATAATCTGTCCACTCTCGATGTATACACAATCTGTCCACTCTCGATATATACATAATCTGTCCACTCTCGATATATACACAATCTGTCCACTCTCGATATATACACAATCTGTCCACTCTCGATATATACACAATCTGTCCACTCTCGATGTATACACAATCTGTCCACTCTCGATATATACACAATCTGTCCACTCTCGTGTATACACAATCTGTCCACTCTCGATATATACACAATCTGTCCACTCTCGATATAACACAATATGTCCAGTCTCGATATAACAATCTGTATATATACACAATCTGTCCACTCTCGATATATACACAATCTGTCCACTCTCGATGTATACACAATCTGTCCACTCTCGATATATACACAATCTGTCCACTCTCGATATATACACAATCTGTCCACTCTCGATATATACACAATCTGTCCACTCTCGATATATACACAATATGTCCAGTCTCGATATATATACAATCTGTCCACTCTCGATATATACACAATCTGTCCACTCTCGATATATACACAATCTGTCCACTCTCGATGTATACACAATCTGTCCACTCTCGATATATACACAATCTGTCCACTCTCGATGTATACACAATCTGTCCACTCTCGATATATACACAATATGTCCAGTCTCGATATATATACAATCTGTCCACTCTCGATATATACACAATCTGTCCACTCTCGATATATACACAATCTGTCCACTCTCGATGTATACACAATCTGTCCACCTCGATATATACACAATCTGTCCACTCTCGATATATACACAATCGTCCACTCTCGATGTCCACTCTCGATATATACACAATCTGTCCACTCTCGATGTATACACAATCTGTCCACTCTCGATATATACACAATCTGTCCACTCTCGATATATACACAATATGTCCAGTCTCGATATATATACAATCTGTCCACTCTCGATATATACACAATCCGTCCACTCTCGATATATACACAATATGTCCACTCTCGATGTATACACAATCTGTCCACTCTCGATATATACACAATCTGTCCACTCTCGATATATACACAATCTGTCCACTCTCGATATATACACAATCTACTACTCCTAATCGCATGTGCTCGTCTCCTCTCATTTGTAACTATCTTCAAACATGTCTTCTCTCAGTCGTAGCTGCTTGTCACCATGAAATAGTGGAATTCGTATAGTGAAATTCATGCCTATAGTTTATTATAATATTTTATTAATCACCGTTCTCCGTATATTTCAACGAAAACCCATCGCTACAATATTAACCACCATTTATACCAAAACTTGATTTATTAGCTGGCAAGTGAGGTATGATGTATACCTGGCTGTATACATAGTAACGTACTGGACCTGTGGATTTATAAATTTAGCAGTTTCAACATACTTTCTTATATTTCCAGATGTGTGCTTGTTGTATTGTCTGAAGTTTAGACGAATCACCTTATATATGTTTGACTGTGATACACCGCTGACTGTATTATTGTATTGTCTGAAGTTTAGACGAATCACCTTATATATGTTTGACTGTGATACACCGCTGGCTGTATTATTGTATTGTCTGAAGTTTAGATGAATCACCATATATATGTTTGACTGTGATACACCGCTGGCTGTATTATTGTATTGTCTGAAGTTTAGATGAATCACCATATATATGTTTGACTGTGATACACCACTGACTGTATTATTGTATTGTCTGAAGTTTCAAGGAATCACCGTATATATGTTTGACTGTGATACACCACTGACTGTATTATTGTATTGTCTGAAGTTTCAAGGAATCACCGTATATATGTTTGACTGTGACACCCCGCTGACTGTATTATTGTATTGTCTGAAGTTTCAAGGAATCACCGTATATATGTTTGACTGTGACACACCGCTGACTGTATTATTGTATTGTCTGAAGTTTCAAGGAATCACCGTATACTGCCCCGTGTATGAACTCATGGGTATACTGCCCCGTGTATGAACTCATGGGTATACTGCCCCTTGTATGAACTCATGGGTATACTGCCCCTTGTATGAACTCATGGGTATACTGCCCCTTGTATGAACTCATGGGTATGCTGCCCTTTGTTATAATGACATATAACTATCTATGTCTCTAACAATGTCCTCTCAATAGTAGCTGCCTGCTTCCTAGAATGTTGTCCTGCAATAGTATCTGAAGAGCTCCACCAACGAAGGTCTTCTCCCATATGTAACTGATTAGAAATAATTATGCTCTATCTATCGCATCTGTTTGTCGCCAAGAAATATGCTCTATCCAGTGCAACTGTTTGTCTCCAAGAAATATGCTCTATCAATCGCAACTGTTTGTCTCCAAGAAATATGCTCTATCAATCGCAACTGTTTGTCTCCAAGAAATATGCTCTATCAATCGCAACTGTTTGTCTCCAAGAAATATGCTCTATCCATTGCAACTGTTTGTCTCCAAGAAATATGCTCTAGCAATCGCAACTGCTTAGCTTAACTAAATTGTATGTGCGTGTCTGCTGAGAATCAGATCCTAACATGCGCTAAATGCTAGTCTACTAGAAATGTCATATCTCATTAGTGAATGCTCGTTTCCAAAAACTGTCAGATCTCAGTCGTGTCTGATTGCCCCAAAGAAATGTTCGCCCACAGTAAAAAAACAGACTGTCGCCAAAAATATATCCTCTATTCTGTACATGATTCACATGCAATCACACACAACACACACATACTGGTTATTAAATGCATTCATTTATTATTGCATGATTAAAGGACATCCGTCCCTAGAACTTGAATTCCAAGGCAGATCGACAGAAAGAACGAGATAGTATCTAGACGACATTGACATTA
Organism: Archivesica marissinica; assembly: GCA_014843695.1. NCBI lineage: Eukaryota > Metazoa > Mollusca > Bivalvia > Venerida > Vesicomyidae > Archivesica > Archivesica marissinica. The sequence continues at coordinate 52,338,990 of CM026402.1, read as the reverse complement.
ATCCTGCCACTAGGTATGTCTCAACATAGCCATATTACAACTTGTTAATGGTCAGATACTGCTATTGAAATATCCATAGGCCACCATTATATAACATACCATTGTATGCTCCCCAAACATAGTGTGGTTCAACAGACTGATCTTTTAGCAACACGAAAATAGCACATTTCAATAGGGTTGACCAATTGCGATTATTTTTATTTCCCACTAAAGGCACCCAGCCCCTACTCTGAAGGTAATGTGGAGGTGAATGTTGCACTGACACCTGCGTTTATAATATATCACGTGCCCGTATCAACCTTGAAAAAGCCGTATCATAGCTAGTTCCTGGAAAAATAACTCATGCGCACTCGGTGCTAGTTTGTTTACTTCCCTTCGGTTTCATGTTGTTATCAAGTTTTCTCGGGTCGATACCTATGCTGATATGAAACTAGCCGCGTAATAACCTCTAAATATCTTCCTGAAACACGCATTTAACTATTTGTACGACATACAGCCTTCAGATAAATACGAACCCATTGCCAATTCTGAACCCGAATGTCCCTGAGAAACCCTATTATTATTATGCAATCAGTAAATAGAGATCAAAACAGCAAAGAGTAAAATGCCTTTCAGTTTACGCAGGCTATAATTCTACCGCTCATTTGGAACGATTACCCATGAACCACCTATAATGAGCCAGTGCTATGTTAGGTTCATTTTAGCTGAGTGTGCCTCGCTATTTACTGTTAGAACACTACTTGATGCAGAGTACAGTTCTGCTCTACCCTCACTTAACACTCCTGTTCCTGTCCTGATTATAAAATGCAAGATTGTAGTGTCTTTCAATAAAACGTTTTATCACATATTTTCTTATATGTGCACACGTGTAATACAACCTGAACGTATTCTGATTGGTTGAGGTAATTGAGAGAATAATCTTTATAATTTGTAAATTATACTTTATATTATGCATATTGCTAGGTAAGTTAGTTTAAACAATATGTATTTCTTTGAATAAACATAGTCAAGTATACATATTATGTACATACATGTAGGATTGAGAACGCGCTCTGCTTGTATGGTTACATATTTCCTACGAATCATTTACAAAACATATCGTTTATATTAGGCAACACAATTACTATCAAATACATGTATTGTGTAACTCAATAGTTTGAATGTGAGAAAGAGATATTAATTTTGAAATATATTTATGATATGATGGTGGTTGTGCAACAGAAAGACCAAATGCACTTATCATCTTATCATCCAAACTAAACAACCACAATTGGCTATGATAATATTGGATTGGAGACAGAAAATATTGGTGGAGAGCAAACCAGATTAAGATGCCACAGTCTCGTGCATGTACGGACACTGAGAAGACGTTTAATATGGCGATTGGTTACTGTAGAGTTATGCAAAACCGGGTTGTGCCGTTACTGTACTTGTGAACGTGAGTGAAAAGTAGTTTGTTTTGTTCAGAGCTCAGTTGTACATGTCCGTCTAATATTGTGTTAAGTGTGTGTGCAATAACGCTGCTGATATCGTTAATGAGTATTGTCCTGTGAGTTGCGTACAATGGACACATACTGTTCTGTAGTCTCTACTTCGCTACATCTGAAAGTGGGCTTTCAACGATGTGTTTTGAAAATAAGTGTTCATTTAATGTACTGCACTGTGTTCTCAACTAGTGTGACAGGTGAAATGGTGCAGTGGGAACGTGTTCTTGACCTATGTTTAGCCTGTGTTTGATAGTGCAGTGGAACGTGTTCTTGACCTATGTTTAGCCTGTGTTTGATAGTGCAGTGGGAACGTGTTCTTGACCTATGTTTAGCCTATGTTTGATAGTGCAGTGGAACGTGTTCTTGACCTATGTTTAGCCTGTGTTTGATAGTGCAGTGGAACGTGTTCTTGACCTACGTTTAGCCTGTGTTTGATAGTGCTGTGGAACGTGTTCTTGACCTACGTTTAGCCTGTGTTTGATAGTGCAGTGGAACGTGTTCTTGACCTACGTTTAGCCTGTGTTTGATAGTGCAGTAGAACGTGTTCTTGACCTATGTTTAGCCTGTGTTTGATAGTGCAGTGGGAACGTGTTCTTGACCTATGTCTAGCCTGTGTTTGATAGTGCAGTGGAACGTGTTCTTGACCTATGTTTAGCCTGTGTTTGATAGTGTAGTGGGAACGTGTTCTTGACCTATGTTTAGCCTGTGTTTGATAGTGCAGTGGAACGTGTTCTTGACCTATGTTTAGCCTGTGTTTGATAGTGCAGTGGAACATGTTCTTGGCCTATGTTTAGCCTGTGTTTGATAGTGCAGTGGAACGTGCAGTGGAACGTGTTCTTGACCTACGTTTAGCCTGTGTTTGATAGTGCTGTGGAACGTGTTCTTGACCTACGTTTAGCCTGTGTTTGATAGTGCAGTGGAACGTGTTCTTGACCTACGTTTAGCCTGTGTTTGATAGTGCAGTGGAACATGTTCTTGGCCTACGTTTAGCCTGTGTTTTATAGTGCTGTGGAACGTGTTCTTGGCCTACATTTAGCCTGTGTTTGATAGTGCTGTGGAACGTGTTCTTGACCTACGTTTAGCCTGTGTTTGATAGTGCTGTGGAACGTGTTCTTGTCCTACGTTTAGCCTGTGTTTGATAGTGATGTGGAACGTGTTCTTGACCTACGTTTAGCCTGTGTTTGATAGTGCTGTGGAACGTGTTCTTGACCTACATTTAGCCTGTGTTTGATAGTGCAGTGGAACGTGTTCTTGACCTACGTTTAGCCTGTGTTTGATAGTGCGTGGAACGTGTTCTTGGCCTACGTTTACCTGTGTTTGATATGCAGTGGAACGTGTTCTTGACCTATGTTTAGCCTGTGTTTGATAGTGCTGTGGAACGTGTTCTTGACCTACGTTTAGCCTGTGTTTGATAGTGCTGTGGAACGTGTTCTTGCTACGTTTACTGTGTTTGATATGCTGGAACGTGTTCTTGACCTACGTTTAGCCTGTGTTTGATAGTGCTGTGGAACGTGTTCTTGACCTACGTTTAGCCTGTGTTTGATAGTGCTGTGGAACGTGTTCTTGGCCTACGTTTAACCTGTGTTTGATATTGCAGTGGGAACGTGTTCTTGACCTATGTTTAGCCTGTGTTTGATAGTGCAGTGGAACGTGTTATTGACCTATGTTTAGCCTGTGTTTGATAGTGCTGTGGGAACGTGTTCTTGACCTATGTTTAGCCTGTGATTGATAGTGCAGTGGAACGTGTTCTTGGCCTACGTTTAGCCTGTGTTTGATAGTGCAGTGGAACGTGTTCTTGGCCTACGTTTAGCCTGTGTTTGATAGTGCTGTGGAACGTGTTCTTGGCCTACATTTAACCTGTGTTTGATAATGCTGTGGAACGTGTTCTTGACCTACGTTTAGCCTGTGTTTGATAGTGCTGTGGAACGTGTTCTTGACCTACGTTTAGCCTGTGTTTGATAGTGCTGTGGAACGTGTTCTTGACCTACATTTAGCCTGTGTTTGATAGTGCTGTGGAACGTGTTCTTGACCTACGTTTAGCCTGTGTTTGATAGTGCAGTGGAACGTGTTCTTGGCCTACATTTAACCTGTGTTTGATATTGCAATGGAGAGTGCTCTTGGCCTACGTTTAGCCTGTGCTTGATATCAACCCTAGTTTAGCCTGTGTTTGATAGTGCTGTGGAACGTGTTATTGGCCTACGTTTAGCCTGTGTTTGATAGTGCTGTGGAACGTGTTCTTGGCCTACGTTTAGCCTGTGTTTGATAGTGCTGTGGAACTTGTTCTTGACCTATGTTTAGCCTGTGTTTGATAGTGCAGTGGAACGTGTTCTTGACCTATGTTTAGCCTGTGTTTGATAGTGCTGTGGAACGTGTTCTTGACCTATGTTTAGCCTGTGTTTGATAGTGCAGTGGAAAGTGTTCTGGACCTACGTTTAGCCTGTGATTGATAGTGCAGTGGAACGTGTTCTTGACCTATGTTTAGCCTGTGTTTGAATATGCTAAGAGACTCCGAGTTGCGTATATCGGTTGGTGTATTGTTCCACATGTCAATGGTTGAAGGAAGGAACGACTTTGTGAAGAGCTGTGCATTGCTATGGATGTTCCTAGTGTTTTCTGAATGTCATGGGTTGTATGTTATTAGTTCATCAAGTTGGCGAGGAGCTAGGTCTGATAGGTAGTCTGGAGTAACATGGTTTATCGTGTTGTAATAGAGAATGAGTGTGTGTCTGCGTGATTGTAGTTGTTCCAAGCATGTGTAGAGTTTATCGAACGAAATCATTGTTCTTGCCCCAGATATAATTTTTCCAGTCTCAAGTTGAATTTTCAAGGTGAATAGCTACATAATGTTAACGTTAAGACAAGCGAAGATAACACAGAAGTATTGGCGTAATGATAGAGCTGTTTAAAACATAAGTTTTGCGTAATGACGTCGTGTCAATTTAATGACGCCATGATAACTTGCGCTGACGATTGGAGCCAACATTAAAGTAGCAACGTTATTTTGTGAATATTTATCATAAAAACGAGCGCTATGTTGTTATGTGAAATGGATCTTACACCAAAGGCGAGCTTAATAGTAGCCTGGGTTCCAGTCTGTCGATTGTACACTAATTTACTTCTGGCAAACTGACGTTGATATTATCTGAAACTCAATACGCCCAATTAATGATCTCAGTGTTAAAATCTATTTATTTGACTGACCAGGCAAAATATATCAACGCCTGTTCCCAGGCTAGCTTAGTAGCACAATTCCAAAATTCGTTTCACAAAATATGGGATGACATAACCACCCAAGCAAGATCCTATACATCAGTGGGTGACATTGTGTGCACATAGATTACACTATTAGCAAACACTTGTTGTCTATTAGGTTTTACGCGTTATATATGATTTATATGACATCATGATAACAGTTAAGGATACCATGCCACGTGTATTGTAGATTTGTTTTTCTGTTAATGGTATTTGTATAGAATGATTACGTGTGAACTATGGATTACATTTACAATTGGAATGTATTAATGGTGAATGGTGCTAGAATGCCGGTATAATGGTACTGGAACGCCGGTATAATGGTGGCTAGAACGCCGGTATAATGGTGGCTAGAACGCCGGTATAATGGTGCTAGAACGCCGGTATAATGGTGGCTAGAATGCGGTATAATGGTGGCTAGAATGCCGGTATAATGGTGGCTAGAACGCCGGTATAATGGTGGCTAGAACGCCGGTATAATGGTGGCTAGGTATATAATGGTGGCTAGAACGCCGGTATAATGGTGGCTAGAACGCCGGTAATGGTGGCTAGAACGCCGGTATAATGGTGGCTAGAATATAATGGTGCTAGAACGCCGGTATAATGGTGGCTAGAAATGCCTATAATAGGTGGCTAGGTGGCTATATAATGGTGCGCTATAATGGTGGCTAGAACGCCGGTATAATGGTGGCTAGGTATAATGGTGGCTGAACGCCGGTATAATGGTGGCTAGAACGCCGGTATAATGGTGGCTAGAACGCCGGTATAATGGTGGCTAGAACGCCGGTATAATGGTGGCTAGAACGTATAATGGTGGCCGGTATAATGGTGCTAGAACGCCTAGTATAATGGTGGCTAGAACGCCGGTATAATGGTGCTAGAACGCCGGTATAATGGTGGCTAGAACGCCGGTATAATGGTATAGGTGGCTAGAACGCCGGTATAATGGTGGCTAGAACGCCGCCGGTATAATGGTGGCTAGAACGCCGGTATAATGGTGGCTAGAACGCCTAGAACGCCGGTATAATGTATAATGAACGCCGGTATAATGGCTAGAACTATAATGGTGGCTAGAACGCCTAGGCCGTATAATGGTGCTGGAACACCGGTATAATGGTGGCTAGAACGCCGGTATAATGGTGGCTAGAACGCCGGTATAATGGTTATAATGGTGGCTAGAACGCCGGTATAATGGTGGCTAGAACGCCGGTATAATGGTGGCTAGAACGCCGGTATAATGGTGGCTAGAATGCCGCCGGTATAATGGTGGCTAGAACGCCGGTATAATGGTGGCTAGAACGCCGGTATAATGGTGCTAGAACGCCGGTATAATGGTGGCTAGAACGCCGGTATAATGGTGCTAGAACGTATAATGGTGGCTAGAACGCCGGTATAATGGTATATAATGGTGGCTAGAACGCCGGTATAATGGTGCTAGAACGCCGGTATAATGGTGGCTAGAACTATAATGAGAACGCCGGTATAATGGTGGCTAGAACGCCGGTATAATGGTGGCTAGAACGCCGGTATAATGCTAGAACGCCGGTATAATGGCTAGAATGCCGGTATAATGATTGCTAGAACGCCGGTATAATGCTAGAACACCGGTATTATGGTGCTGCGCCGGTATAATGGTGGCTAGAACGCCGATATAATGATTGCTAGAACGCCGGTATAATGGTGCTGGAACGCCGGTATAATGGTGGCTAGAACGCCGATATAATGATTGCTAGAACACCGGTATAATGGTGGCTAGAATGCCGGTATAATGGTGGCTAGAACGCCGGAATAATGGTGGCTAGAACGCCGGTATTATGGTGCTGGAACGCCGGTATAATGGTGGCTAGAACGCTGGTATAATGGTGGCTAGAACGCCGGTATAATGGTGCTGGAACGCCGGTATAATGGTGGCTAGAACACCGGTATAATGGTGGCTAGAATGCCGGTATAATGGTGGCTAGAACGCCGGAATAATGGTGGCTAGAACGCCGGTATTATGGTGCTGGAACGCCGGTATAATGGTGGCTAGAACGCTGGTATAATGGTGGCTAGAACGCCGGTATAATGGTGCTGGAACGCCGGTATAATGGTGGCTAGAACGCCGGTATAATGGCCATAAAGGCAAGCAGCTGAAAAGGAAGTTTAATCACCTCCAAATTGTGCCACCGTTCATTCTATACCATCATTCTATATCATTTATCGATTATTGAAACAGAAAACTGCATGCTACTTTTTTATATTTAAATTTATTTAACGTTACCGGTTGCCCGTATGAGCAACGGGCAGTTGATCTAACAACACATGTCCTGGGCAGGCTCCAGTGGTTAACCAGTACATAGTTTAAACATATGTTCTTTCCCAATCTAGTACATATTGAACAATGCATACTTTACACATATCAAAATACAGACAAATGATTAGAATGAAAGTACTTAGTGCACCAACCTCCGTAAGAAACTGCCAACTATTTCATATAAAGATACACGCCATGAATGTGGCTTGAACCCGTGACCATCAGTGATGATAGGTTAGTGTGGTATACAATACCTTAACCACTCGACCACGGAGGCAGACTGCATGTTACTCTAATGTTTTGTTGTCAGTTTTAAGATTAAAAATTAAACTTTAAACATACGTCATAATTCAATAGAGATCGTTGGGTGCCGAAAAAAACCGCATACGACAATCTGGTTGAATTTCGGACATACACATACTACTAATACATTTCTGCATGTTACTCAGGCATTTTTTACGAAAACGAAAAATGAACTATATTAATTATTGTGTGGTTTACGTTTATTTATCGTCGCTACCGGTTGCCCATATGAGCGAC
>CM026402.1:52306418-52326418 GCA_014843695.1 Archivesica marissinica | reverse complement strand
TTATTTGGCTATGGAACTTGTATGTGGCTCAGACCTTGTCTCTTTATATGAAAACGTTGAGCGTTTCTTACGAAGGTTGATGCACCTAGTACTGGTTAACCGCTGGAATCTGCCCAAGAAAGGTGTTGTTAGGTAAACTGCCCGTCACTCATATGGGCAACCCGTAGCGACGATAAATATACATTTAGAAAAGGAATGAGATCAACGGAATAGCCACTTAAATATACAACATTGGGGTTGTCCGTCCATCTGTCTGTCTGACATCTCTAAAACCCCTAGTTGAATTTAACTAAAACTGGCAGGAAGCATCTGTGTTTATGTATGGTTGTGCATTTTGTAATCGTGTTCCGGTTGGGTGATTGTTGGCGGATTTACGGCCATTTGAACATTTTTATGACACAAAGCATGTCCGTGCTTCATCTCCAAAACATAATTCTACATACCTCTAGTACATATATTTCACATCCATGCTTTTATTACTCCACTGAAGCGGGTTCTTTTTGATTGACATCTATCTAAGTTCCAGACTAAATCAACAGTGAGTGGGGAGGCATACGTTCTTCCCAAAACAATCCATATTTTGTATCTTAGTTACTGTATTTACAACGTTATTGCATTTTCTTCGATGTGTGCACTGATTGTATCCATTTTCGTATGAATTTCCTCACTAATGATATGCAGCTGACATGCGCACTCGTAGTTACGGGCATACGCATTCGCAGCGTTAGGCATGATTCCTCTCAAGACGATGCGTGTCTTACAGTTTACGCTGCTCCAATGGTGATTTATTTACCAGGTCCACGATAAGTCGTAAATCTGAACAAAATACACTTTCAATGCATAAGTAATGAATCGCCGGATAATAGTTTCCATCAGACTATTAACTACATCGGGCGTGTTTAACATTAGCAGAAGGTCTCCACACACTTGAACCACGCCATATGTGGTTCATACCCACGATGGAAACTATTAACTCGCGATTCATCCCACACATCGAGACTGTCTAATTGATATAGATAGAAATCTTTAATGGCTTGGAAAATCTCATTTTTTATTATTATTTAAGTTTATTTAACGTCGCTACCGGTTTCCCATTTGAGCGACGGGCAGTTTACCTAGTAACATCTTTCCTGGGCAGGCTCAAGCGGTTAACCAGTACTTGGTGCACCAACCTCCGTAAGAAACTGTCAACGTGTTCATATGAATGAAACACGGTATGAGCGGGGCTCGAACTCGTGACCATCAGTGATATAGGTTACAGTGGTATACAAGTCAGCGACCTTAACAACTCGACCAAGGAGGCGGTTAAAATCGTATCATGTGTATGTGTGTGTTTACGTTTATTTATCATCGCAACCGCTTGTCTATATGAGCGACGCCTCCTGAAGAGATTAGTCATTTTAGATTTTTGGAGGACATTTTATCAGCAGATTGATATACAATATACAATGTGCTGCACACCGAGATAGTGTAAGGATAGTGTGAGTATTGCCTTATATTTTCATTTTTCAATAATAAATTATTACGGTAAAAAGTAAAATTTGGAAAATATGGCCCAAAACGAATCTACGTTTGTGAAATTACCATTTGTAAATTACCTTCCTTTAAGTGTATTTTCTAACAAAATCAGCCATAACTAGGATGAATTTGCATATAAATTATAGCATTCTTTTTCCAGCTGAAGAAAAAAAGACATTAAATGAATTGCTTAGGACAAGAAATACTGTTTAAACAAATAATGTGTAAATTTTCGTCTCCTCGAAGCTTAAGAGTTCATCCTAATCAAATCTAGTCGATGTTAATTGACTCAATGTCCTGCTACTGTAGTGACTCATGTTGTTGACTAAGCATCGAGTATTTTCCGGTGATTAATTGTGATTAATAATCGATGACAATGGATGACTCAATTCCACCTTTGTTAGGGCTGACGCTTAACTTGCTAAGCATATCAAATGTTGTCGATAACACTATTGAACACGATTGATTCACATGTTCGCTCGCCCGCATTGTTCGCCGGTGGCGAGGGTAAATGAGCTCAATCATCGCTTCACATTACATTGTGTGTTTGACTGAGGTGTTGTTCAAGTATACGGCTGCACAACAAATGTATCACTTTTTTAAGGTTTATTTATCGTCGCTACCGGTTGCCAATATGCGCACCTAATAACACATTTCCTGGGCAAGCTCGAGCGGTTAACCAGTACTTGGTGCATCAACCTCCGTAAGAAATTGCCACCTTTTTCACATAAAGAGATACGGTTCTGAGCGGGGCTCGAACCCGTGACCATAAGTGATGATAGGTTACAGTGGTATGCAAGTCAGCGACGCTAACCACTCGACCACGGAGGCGGACTAAAGTGTATCACTGTGAAATGTAGGTCCATTTAGGATCTTACATGAATAGCGATTTCATACCATATGCTACGAGTATCATAAGTTATGGTATCCGTCATCAGGAGTGTAAGAATCCATTTATCACATTACCATATAATCATATTATTGCTCAAAATAATGTTTCTGCTTTCATTTTGGCACCAAACTTCAGCGCAAATTGCAATGACGTCATTAAAATATCATCACGTGACGTAATCAGCTTTATATTTACGTCTTAACAGCGTTATAACCGTTAACGTTATGTAACAATTCACCTAGAAATATGCATACGTGAAAGTTTAATTTACACATTATAAGGATTATTCTCTCAGCCAATCAGACTCCTTCCCGATTGTATTATACACGTGTACATATAAGCAAATATGAAACTGAAAACTGTTTCGATCCCCCGTTTGACCCTAATAAAATTAACAGTCTTTCAGATGGGACGTTAAACCGAGGTCTCGTGTCGGTGCTTTACACCGTGCACGTAAAAGAACCAGAGGAGATTCTGAAATGGGTCTCTGTCTGTATCATTGCACTATCCTCCAAAATCTAAAATTACTAATCTCTTCAGGAGGCGTCGCTCATATGGGCAACCGGTAGTGATGATAAGTAAACGTAAAACACACACATGAAAACTGTGATCAAATGCAAACTCGAGTCATTGATTGGCAAGAACAAAATATGTTCATTGCTAAGTAACTCGGTTGGTGGCTATTTACAAGCAATCATAAAAGCATTATACAGTACAAGTGCAACGATTTATATTTCCTGCATACAGAAACACGCCATTAATATTCGCCTAGCAATTTGTACCATAAAGTGTTAACGTTCTCCAACACGGAAATGGATTCACATAAGCCTTAAACTTGTTTCTCAATCGATATCAGCTGCAATGCTTACAATTATGATGGGACGTTAAACCGAGGTCTCATGTCGGTGATGTACACCGTGCAGGTATAAAATACCAGAGGAGACTCTGGAATGGGTCTCTGTCTGTATCATTGCATTATCCTCCAAAAATCTAAAATGACTAATCTCTTCAGGAGGCGTCGCTCGTATTTAATTAGGAGATTAGCAACGTTCATATAGATTTATCAGTTTTAGATATGTACATAGTTATAGTTATAAATGATAGAATCTACCTTAAAATACTAATTGTGATATAATGTATGTGTATCTAGAAGCATTATTATAACGTCTCTTATAATTCTTCCAGAATGGCAATGTATATTTTATAGTGATAATTTATTTTAAACATGTCTGTAATATTGTATTATACATTGATGAGACGAAAATAAAGATAAACTACTACTATGAGCAACCGATAGCGACGATAAATAGACGTAAACACACACTTACCCCTGACTGAGCTGACTTCATAATATTTACAAACGTATCTACATTAGGTCATGTATAATACTTATTATAATTTCTTATATACTAGCTTATTAAGTAAAGCGATCTTAAGTTGGAATAAAATGGACAAACCAATAAAAAGTGATATTCGGACTCAACAAATCGCATATTACATTTACATAATCGTTGGTTTCTTTCAATATTTCTAAACCTTCCTTCTTCTATAGCTAATACGTGAGCTGGACAAGGACATCTAGATAATGTTATTCTATGTTTGACACCCACAACAATTCTTTAATAATTCTCCATGATCAGTTCACTTTTAACTTTATAAATAACTATAACTGACAATATAGCATGACCTGTAGATGTGTATACGTACTTGATCTACTAACCACAAACACAGGTGATGCCTGACTTACCCTAATATCTTGATAAAAAAAGCGAATTTCATCAATATAGCTAATTTAAAATATATAGAGGATATTTGTATTTATTAGTGTAAGATAGGATTTTATTTCTTCTCGTGAAAGAAAATCCTATTTTACACTATTAAACACAAATATTCATTTTCTTTTATGATTTCCAATGAGTTGGGCTAATATAATATGTGTTATCAAAAAGCCTCGTTTCTCTACACTACACAACCGCACAACCACTTCTGTCAGTGTAAACGTCCGTAATAAGAAACTGTTCCGGTATAATTTTCAGGTTAGTTCTATTTGCTGTCAAAATTAAAAACTACCGACTAAACATTCATTACAATGTATTACTTTATAATAGCTAAATACAAAAGTACATCCACTTTAATTTGATAATATTTTACAGCAACTTTTTCCATAATGACAATACAATTTACAAACCACAATAACCTTACCGTCACATTCATAACATACATAAATCCGGATAATATCCATATACATATACAGGACATTTTCAAAGTGCAAATGGATTGGGCTACACGTTTTGAAAACATTAGCAACAGCCCTTTCCAAAAGGTCAAATTTGTTCCGATGTATGTAGTACTAATATAAGTAAGTCTTTCAAGAAAAGTATTGTTTGGATTGATTAAGAAAATGACGGGATATATCCACTAAAGGACGACTACGAAACTAAAGCAGTGACAGGGAAAATTCCATAATTCACTGTTTGAAAATAGTGGAAGATGTGGAGTTTTCTTGCACTGAGAAAACTTCAATCGTTCATTGGAACGCATACACGATATAAACATAATCACAGAGTGTGAATGGTAGTTGGTGACGTCGTACAACAGAGTGTGAATGGTAGTTGGTGACGTCGTACAACAGAGTGTGAATGGTATTATGTGACGTCGTACAACAGAGTGTGAATGGTATTATGTGACGTCGTACAACAGAGTGTGAATGGTATTATGTGACGTCGTACAACAGAGTGTGAATGGTATTATGTGACGTTGTACAACATACATGCTTTGAATTATGATCAGACGTTATTACTTTGCTCGTTTGTGGTGTATTTGGTGTAATTTGGATTTGATATTTTATTTGTTAATTCACTGTCTGTTCATTTATATCATGCATACATTATCCTCATGGGCTTTTAAGCCTAATGGAATTGATAATAAACTATCTATCTATCTAACTATCTATTTTGTTTGATATAACAATTATGTTATGATTTACTCTGTATGACTTGAATGTAAACAGCTATGTAATAAGTTTTAATAACCGCTGTGTGATTCTCGCATACGTACTTTGGACTGGTTTTATACCTATTATTTTTATATTTTATATTTAAGTTTCATATTTTTATTTAACTTTGCATAAAATTGTGACATGAATACACTGTATGACCACATATATGCTTTCATCCGCGCCAACGAGAGTGATTTATTTAAGTTGTTAAAACTTGCTTCGCAATCGTTGTCAAATAAATAATAATAATATATTTATTGTTCCTCCAATATTGAAGAGTTTAACATATATATATGCAAGACAATATTAATGAACATACATATTTACATAAATGAAAATGTACAAGAATGTCATTTACAACATACATTTTTAACACAGAATCGTATGCGGCAACACTCGAGTGCAGTTGGAGTTCTGATATATGTTTGTATACTGTATCCTAAGGACTGACGAAAATGAGACCATTTAGCGAGATATTAATTAACACTATCTAAAACTACTGTCAAAAATAAACCCAACAAAATGAAAGATTGCTTTGGACCTTAATGTATAAATGACCTTTTAGTATGTAAATTTTAGTAATTAATATTAATGAAATTTAAATTGCACAAAGCAATTAATACCAATATTAACCAAATCTAGGAAGCCAAAATTAACCTCGACTTAACGCGAAAACGAAAGTTAAATCTAAAGTATTGGGATATATTTAATTATTAAATATTCATTTAGTACCATAACTCTTACCGAAATCTTAACCCGAAACGAAATAGCAAGAATATGTGGCACAGACGACTATGTACTAATATAATGTTTGGTCAGTTGGTGTCAATAATTTACATCTCATAACCAAAACAAAAAGAAACAACTTTAAATTCGTATACGACATTGGAAATATACAACCATTTCGAAGCAATGACATCTTAAGTAATACACATACATTCACTATATAATAATACTATTCAAAATAGAAAATTTACAACTTGTATAAGGCATACAAAACACAAACACATCGGATATATGAATTGCCGCAGTTGTCATAATGACTGTGTACGTTGACATTAGAAGTACGTCACATACATGATGTAACTATTGACTACTGAGTCATAAATAGTGGCCTACTATTCACTATAACTGTTTAATGCATGATGCGCCACAGAAGATTACCAACGCTATAATGAGTCAAGCATTATCCGTCGGTATCTGCAGCCATTGTAACATAAAACCAACACTGTTCCTTTGGGCTCATGGAGAACGTCTGCGCAAACGTTTCAACGCCGTGATGCTTTATGGTAGTCGTTGTCAAATAAATGAAGTTTAAATCTGTAAACGTGATGTGCATAGCTGGTTATAGAAGCGGAGAGACATATAGACAGACACGCTTATTAAGCTGAACTCTTCTGTATTTAATGACTGACTGTGTGAGGCCTTAAAAGGAACCACGGTGTACACGTTAATTTATGATTGAAACTCGCTTCTTATTTGATAACCAGAAGAAACGTAAACATGGTTTTTAGCCAATGGTAAGGGCCACATTAATAATCCCGTGTAATTCTCCATGAAAAGCAGTTTATTTTATGCAGTGGTAAGGGCCACATTAATAATCCCGTGTAATTCTCCATGAAAAGCAGTTTATTTTATGCAGTGGTAAGGGCCACATTAATAATCCCGTGTAATTCTCCATGAAAAGCAGTTTATTGTATGCTTTCCAATGAACCATTGAGTTTTTCTCAGTGAAAGAAAACTCCATCTTCCACTGCATTTTCAATGCAAAGTGATTATGGCATTTTCTTTGTCACTGCTTGAGTTTCGTATTCCTCCGCGGTTGGATGTACTTCTATATTTAAGCGATTTTCGGACAATCATTGACATAAGTAAAACATTCTAATTAATTTGTTTTGTGTTTAGTTTTTAATTTTGAAAGCGACGAGAAGCTAATTAAAATTATACTTGAACTATTTCTTATTACGGGCGTTTACACTAACATCAGTGGTTGTGCGGTTGGGCATTGTAGTGTAATGAGGCTCCCGACAGGTAGTTAAAATGAATACAATTTGAAAACAAATATTATAATAGCCAAACGCATTGGAAATCACAAAAGAAAAAGAGGATTTGTGTTTATTGGTGAGTTGGTTGTGTGCTAGTACGTGTCATTTCATTAACCTGTAGCAGCACAACCGGTATGGACAGATGGATACATTGCTATTTGTATCTGCATTGCATAAAACGTTGCTGTCTATGAAATCGATCATATTGTGTACGTTTATTTGTATCATTCATCACACAATGTTCCAGTGAAGTGAGTTTTCAGATCTACCCTCAATGTTGGTAATGGAGCAGTACTGTGCCAGTGCATTATCAGCCGTATGTAATCTTACATTATGTTTCCCAGAATACCTTCGGATATGTCTCATATGTGTTTTGATAATGTTCCATAAATTATGAATTTCATCGCCAAACTGCTGTCGGATGCAACTTGTAGATAAGCAACATCATAGGCATCGTCTGCTATGCGGAACAATTCATGGTGAATTATGACACTTATTTGTGTATATACTGAACTAATCAGCGTGCACTGAGGGCATGCTTACCGCGATATTACAAAATGCATACCGAACCAGCATAGTATACATACCAACGCGTCGTTTACGTTATCGATAACTTGATGATTATCTCAGCTACGCTTCCATTCGCGCCAACAAGAGTTATTAATATAAGTTGTTAAAACTTGTTTCGTACCCATCTTCACATTCTACAGCTATGCACTTTCAATGAGGTCAATACGTTGTTCTATTGACCTAGTAATGGGATATTGACCGAGAACGAAGTCAATCTATGGACACAGCAGCAGGCTCCCCTCTGTCTGAATGTTTGTCTGCGCCACTTCTGTCGCCAATTGAAAATAAATGAAGCCAATTTGAGAAGAAAAATAACGTTGCGCCAAACATGTTCGCCAATTCACAAACTTTAGCGCCATTATTTATATTTGTCGCAATTGGCGATCGATTGCGTGGACCCTGCTGTAGGGTGATATTGCGGACCCATTAAACCACGTATTGACCTAATGAAGGCTCCTTAATTATTATATTAGATACGTCATATGTTATTTAGTTTGTTGACGTGGTATATGAGTATATAGTGCCGATCAGGGCGGGGTGACATTCCCCCGGGGGGCAATGACGAGGAAATATCACTCATATATACTCATATGCCATGTCAATAAACCAATTAATAATGTTATTACTGTTATTCTACCCCGTATGCTGCCTCAATTGGGTAATTGCACGAATTAGTGAGGTTTATTAACACCAGGACGTCCAAGTTTGGCTTCCATTCCATGGGTTTGCATGTCGCATTTCGCTGTTAGTGTTCCCGTGTGTTAAGCACTAGTTATTCAACATATTTAAATGATGTAAAATGTCGAAAAATCACCTCCATATTTATTTGAGCGTCTTATGAAGATGTATTGCGCATCATGGAATAGTAGACACAGCTTCCGGTTTTATTTTAAGAATCGCGAGACACGCTGAAGGTGTGTATTTTAATGGTTATGCACTCTGCCTAGCCTAGCCTGGAGCTACTGGAAGCTGCATTGAAGCGTAGTCAATACATACATGTTTAGAAACGTTAAGCCGCTTTGACTAAGAATGACCTGTGACACGTAATGTGGCCATGTGACATTCACTTCACCAATCAGGTGACATGAGGCAGGACCAGTTAGATTGGCATTCTAGGGTCCCACACGAGGAGATGAGGAAAGCATGTGTGCATCTAATATATGTATTTGGGAATGCATGTCTATAATTCGTTAAATGGTACTCTTCACAAGTACTAATTCACCAGTCAGTAACTAATTGTAACTACTTTACATATGTGTGTACAGTTACAATCATTAGATATAAATAGTATTCACAAGCCGCATATTTAAAACGCCGACACGTTTACCTAATTCTAACATGCCACCACTTTCAATAGAACGGTGTTACCTGTCAGCGATGCAAGAGTAAAGTGGAAATCGAAAGTTGGAGAAATTTGCGAATATTCGAATATTCGTTCGGAAGATCATCCGAATATTCGAATATCACAATCACCATTCGTTGCCATCCCTAATAAATACCAACACAAGTAATGAAGGGAAATAAAGTTAAATTATTCAGCTTTCTGTCCACTCATGTCGTGGTATTTGGAAGTTAAATACGTTTCAGCTAACACAAGTAACATACTATGAATAATATCTTCAAGAGGCGTCGCTCATATGGGCAACCGGTAGCGACGATAAATAAACGTAAAGCACACACAAGTAACATACTAGCTAGTGCACAGCGCTCGAACCGTGACCATCAGAGATACAAGTCAGCGACCTTAACCACTCGACCACGGAGGCGGTCTACGCAGACCGTGTACACCAGTATTGTGTTTGAGTAATGGTGTTTCTTCTATTATTATTATTAACGTTGATGGATACCACTTATCCAACAGGCGTGTCTGTGCTAGTGTCTGGCATTGATCAACTATCACTGCTAACAAAATCATACAAGCTACATGATTATTATCTAACTCATCACGAATTATATGTATGTGATAGCGGAAGTCGTGATAGCGGAAGTCGTGATAGCGCAGTGGTAGCGCGTTTACTTCATGTGCGAAAGGCCCAGAGTTCGCGCCCAGCTGTAGCCGTTACGATTGTGCCCTTAGGCAAGGCATTTAAATTCCACATTGCCTCTTCTCTCTCCCTCGTGGCGATAGATTCCATCATGAATGATGTCTCGAGAGGGATCGATATAAGTTGTAAGAACTTGTTTCACAATCGAGCCAAACTAAATTAGTATACAACTATACTTACATACATACATACTGTCTCCATACACCCAATGCTTATATAAAAGCATATATCTGCTCAAACAAATCGAAATTGTTATAAGAACTTGTTTCGCAATCGATCTAAAATAAATGTGCACCACTACGCTATCACGAGTTCCACTTCACAACTAATTTATTCAGGGGACGTCGCTTATGTAGGAAACCGGTAGCGACGATAAATGAACGGAAAACACGCAGACTGGAATGGATTATTCAATTGTTGCTTGCCCGTCACGCTGCCACTGTGTGATGATATAGATGAAGGCTGAGCGTTTGATGTATCCGCAATTCTATGATAGATGTGAATATATTCAATCAGTTTCTAGTATAATTGGTGTCACTTGGTGCCACTATATATGTTGATGGCCATAGTGTTACTGTAGAGAGTATAATAATATATCGATAAATCAATGAATCCCTCAATAAATACCAGGTCATCTCACAGTGGTAGCCTGGAGCGGCGATCTACCAATATACCAATATTAACCCCACTATGTCCCAGTCTTAACAGTCTTTCAGATGGGACTTTAAACCGAGGTCTCGTGTCGGTGCTGTACACTATGCACGTATAAGAACCAGAAGAGATTCTAGAATGCGTCTCCGTCTGTATCATTGCACTGTCCTCCAAAAATCTAAAATGACTATTTTGAGGCGTCGCTCATATGGGCCGCCGGTAGCGACGATAAATAATCGGAACACACACACACATTTTTAAGCTCATCTTAGAATTTAGATGCTACCTCCACGTTCTAGACATTTTTCAATCTATTCAGGGTGCATAAGCTACGTCACAAATGTGGATTCGATACACGAAAACTAAGTGATATTTCTCTGCATTCGACTGACATGTTCTAACCTAACCGATTGTGATGAAATAAACAACACGGAACGGCTCAAATTTGACGAGACCCCTTCATTATACCCATAACTACCAAAAACAACGTGCGTGTCATATCAAATACATGAAAGCAAACCCCAAAACCCCGTGGAATCAGAACACACAATACTCTATATGTGTGGCAAGAATAGCTTATTACAAGTATTTCTAGCACTTGCTATATTGGGAATCTGTTGTGATAGGGGTAGCTTAATAACATTCTGAACAAGGAATTAATGTTTTTGCTTAAGCACCAGTTTTGTCGCCATATAATAGTAGCTATACTCACAAATGGTAACGAACTAACCCTTCAGGTGTGAAAGGTCCGGAGTTCGAGTCCCGCTGAAGCCGTTACGATTGTGCCCTTAGGCAAGGCATTTAAATTCCACGTTGCCTCTTCTCTCTCCCTCGTGGCGATATATTCCATCAGGAATGAGGTCTCGAGAGTGATTAAGAAGTTGAAAGAACTTGTTTCGCAATCGAGCTAAAATAAATTTGTATAAACTAACTAACCCAAATTTCTCAAATCGATGGGTGAAATGACAAAATAGTAGTTGTTTGTTTGCCACATGTTCATAAATATAATGTGCGGAGATTAAGAGAAAGACAAACGTGCATCGTCTTAAATACATCACAAAGGAAGCAACGTTCTTCGATTGATTTGGCGGGTTGTGCTCTCGGTAGCAATTGTATCATTTGAACCAAATTTTGGGAGAGCTTCTCATTTACATATTGATCTTTGCCATCACACAATCATGTATCTGTCTTATGTTATCAACATCGCTACGCCTCATTTCCTCAATGTTCTTCCAAAACACACCCCACAAACATTGTCTCAAATTTGATCATCTTGTATCGTTGCGTTTCCACAATGACATTGTCTCAAATTTGATCATCTTGTATCATTGTGTTTCCACAATGACATTGTCTCAAATTGGTTCATGTTGTATCCTTGTGTTTCCACAATGCTCTCTTGTCTCAAATTGGTTCATGTTGTATCCTTGTGTTTCCACAATGCTCTCTTGTCTCAAATTGGGTCATGTTGTATCCTTGTGTTTCCACAATGCTCTCTTGTCTCAAATTGGGTCATGTTGTATCCTTGTGTTTCCACAATGCTCTCTTGTCTCAAATTGGGTCATGTTGTATCCTTGTGTTTCCACAATGCTCTCTTGTCTCAAATTGGTTCATTATGTTTCCTTGTATTTTCTCAAACTTGATCGGTGTGTTCATTATAGTTTACCACAATAACATATTGTTCCAAATTTGATCTGTTTGTGTCAATGTCTTTCCAACGGCCACGCTGCACGCTCCCATATTATCTCAAACTGAATTTGTATATATCTGTTTCGTCGGAATTGCACACGGTCGTAGTTGGTCGTTTTGTTTCCGTGTGTTCCCACAATGCCCGATTGTCTCAGAGGACAACGTGCAACTTTAGCCGAAATTTCCCCCCAGTTTTATTGAAAGATTGAAAATGAATGATAATGCAACGCAATTAGAAAACAATTTAATCCTAGCAATAAATGTATTTGGCCAATGCATAAAGAACATGTAATATACCAGCTATGCTTGGTCTGGAAGTTGTTCGTCTATTTACGTTTATTTATCGTCGCTACCAGTTGCCCATATGAGCGACGCCTCCTGAAGAGATTAGTCACTTTACATGTTTGGATGAAAGTGCAATGATACAGACAGAGACCCATTCCAGCGTCTCATCTGGTTCGTTTACATGCACAGTGTAAAGCACCGACACGAGACCTCGGTTTAAAGTACCATCTGAAAGATTGTAAGTTGTACGTCGATACTTTATGTGTATTATATGGTCACGTCAATGCTTTGTTATATTGTGACGAGTTGTGACGACTTGTGACGAGTTGTGTTTGCCGATCTATTGAAGACACACTTTAAGTCAAAAACGGGCGGAAATTACATTCTTCTGAGGGCATTGTAAACATTCGATATCCAACCAACAATTGTGTAGCGGAGTGTACACACAGTTCCCAGCCGTAAGCATGTTAAATATTACATACACGTACACGTTGTAGCTAACGCTAGTCGTGATTGCGCTGTGGTAGCGCGTTCGCTTCATGTATGAGAGGCCCGGAGTTCACGCCCAGTTGTAGTCTTACGAGTGTCATTATGCAAAGCATTTACATTCCACGTCGCCTCTTCTCTCTCCCTCATGGCGATGGATTCCATCAGGAATGAGATCTCGAGAGGGATTAATATAAGTTGTAAGAACATGTTTAGCAATGGAGCTAATATAAATTTACAATACCTAGTTAACGTCAGCACCAATATACTTGCTTACCAACACACACACGCACGCACCCGCACACACATATACACGCACGCACATACAAGCACGCACATACGCACGCACACACGCACGCACACAAGAACGCCCCCCACAAACATATACACGCACGCACATACAAGCACGCACATACGCACGCACACAAGAACGCCCCCCCCACCCACACACACACATACAGACTAATTTAAAGTCGTATACGAACTTTTATCAATCCTGAACACATGTAACTGTTAGGAATGTCTATCAATTAATCATTCAAGCCATTTATGAGTTAGGACCCTCTCCAGGGGTATATTCTTGGCATATCTAATATATATATATATATATTTTATATTTTGGGTTTTACGCCTGCATCAGCACCATTTTGGGCTATATCGCCGGCGGGCAGTTTACCTAACAACACCTTTCCTGGGCAGGCTCCAGCGGTTAACAAGTACTTGGGTGCACCAACCTCCGTAAGAAACTGCCAACTTTTTCATATAAATGAGACACGGTCTGAGCGCTATTTCCATTGAAATGTCGTCGGAATATGGACACTAAATAAAGATATATTGTACATAAAATATATACAACGAAGCGTTGCTATATAATGGTTAAATAAATGTGCATTTAAGTGTATTGCCTTAAGGACACGACCATCGTGTAAAGAACGACACGCACGCACGCACATCCGTACAACAAAAAACAACAGTATAAGATACATTACCAGGCCGAAAGTAGAAAACATATCATACATGTATACTGAATCCAAAAAGAAACCGCGCACTTGTCTTAGAGGTACACATCTGTATGTCCTTTTAGAAAACAATATAGGCAAACTTGATATTCCGTAAAGAAAGAATATGAGCAAATATCATTACTGTTTTGGAAATGTTTTAACGGAATATCACATGTACCTATATATAGTTTTTCTAAATGCAAGTGCACAGTTTCTTTTTGTGTGTGTTTTACGTTTATTTATCGTCGCTACCGGTTGCCCATATGAGCGACGCCTCCTGAAGTTCGTTTACGTGCACGGTGTAAAACACCGACATAAAACCTCGGTTTAACGTCCCATCTGAAAGACTGTTGATTTTATTAGGGTCAGACGGGGGATCGAACCTGCGATCCCTGGATTACCAGTCCAGCGTGTTACCACTGGACTACAGATCAATCTCAGTTTCTTTTAATATATACTGACACAAAAAAGAAACTGATATATATATCGTCAGACACTAATTTAATTCGGCGGATACGCAAAAATCATAATTACAGAATGAATCTCTAATATGAGATTTAGTAATCGCCACAGCCAATGCCATAGTGTTAGTAGATCTGGTACGGGATTGTTAGTATACCTGGTACGGGATTGTTAGTATACCTGGTACGGGATTGTTTGTATACCTGGTACGGGATTGTTAGTATACCTGGTACGGGATTGTTAGTATACCTGGTACGGGATTGTTTGTATACCTGGTACGGGATTGTTTGTATACCTGGTACGGGATTGTTAGTATACCTGGTACGGGATTGTGTGTAGACCTGGTACGGGATTGTTAGTATACCTGGTACGGGATTGTTAGTATACCTGGTACGGGATTGTTAGTATACCTGGTACGGGATTGTGTGTATACCTGGTACGGGATTGTTAGTATACCTGGTACGGGATTGTTAGTATACCTGGTACGGGATTGTGTGTATACCTGGTACGGGATTGTTAGTATACCTGGTACGGGATTGTTAGTATACCTGGTACGGGATTGTTAGTATACCTGGTACGGGATTGTTAGTATACCTGGTACGGGATTGTTTGTATACCTGGTACGGGATTGTTTGTATACCTGGTACGGGATTGTTAGTATACCTGGTACGGGATTGTTTGTAGACCTGGTACGGGATTGTTTGTATACCTGGTACGGGATTGTTAGTATACCTGGTACGGGATTGTGTGTATACCTGGTACGGGATTGTTAGTATACCTGGTACGGGATTGTGTGTATACCTGGTACGGGATTGTTAGTATACCTGGTACGTGATTGTTTGTATACCTGGTACGTGATTGTTAGTATACCTGGTACGGGATTGTTTGTAGACCTGGTACGGGATTGTTAGTATACCTGGTACGGGATTGTTTGTAGACCTGGTACGGGATTGTTAGTATACCTGGTACGGGATTGTTTGTATACCTGGTACGGGATTGTGTGTAGACCTGGTACGGGATTGTGTGTATACCTGGTACGGGATTGTTAGTATACCTGGTACGGGATTGTGTGTATACCTGGTACGGGATTGTTAGTATACCTGGTACGGGATTGTGTGTATACCTGGTACGGGATTGTTAGTATACCTGGTACGGGATTGTGTGTAGACCTGGTACGGGATTGTGTGTAGACCTGGTACGGGATTGTTAGTATACCTGGTACGGGATTGTTAGTATACCTGGTACGGGATTGTTAGTATACCTGGTACGGGATTGTTAGTATACCTGGTACGGGATTGTTTGTATACCTGGTACGGGATTGTGTGTAGACCTGGTACGGGATTGTGTGTATACCTGGTACGGGATTGTTAGTATACCTGGTACGTGATTGTTTGTATACCTGGTACGTGATTGTTAGTATACCTGGTACGGGATTGTTTGTAGACCTGGTACGGGATTGTTAGTATACCTGGTACGGGATTGTTTGTAGACCTGGTACGGGATTGTTAGTATACCTGGTACGGGATTGTTTGTATACCTGGTACGGGATTGTGTGTAGACCTGGTACGGGATTGTTAGTATACCTGGTACGGGATTGTTAGTATACCTGGTACGGGATTGTTAGTATACCTGGTACGGGATTGTTTGTATACCTGGTACGGGATTGTTAGTATACCTGGTACGGGATTGTTAGTATACCTGGTACGGGATTGTTTGTATACCTGGTACGGGATTGTTAGTATACCTGGTACGGGATTGTTTGTATACCTGGTACGGGATTGTTTGTATACCTGGTACGGGATTGTGTGTAGACCTGGTACGGGATTGTGTGTAGACCTGGTACGGGATTGTTAGTATACCTGGTACGGGATTGTGTGTATACCTGGTACGGGATTGTTAGTATACCTGGTACGTGATTGTTTGTATACCTGGTACGTGATTGTTAGTATACCTGGTACGGGATTGTTTGTAGACCTGGTACGGGATTGTTAGTATACCTGGTACGGGATTGTTTGTAGACCTGGTACGGGATTGTTAGTATACCTGGTACGGGATTGTTTGTATACCTGGTACGGGATTGTGTGTAGACCTGGTACGGGATTGTGTGTATACCTGGTACGGGATTGTTAGTATACCTGGTACGGGATTGTGTGTATACCTGGTACGGGATTGTTAGTATACCTGGTGCGTGATTGTTTGTATACCTGGTACGTGATTGTTAGTATACCTGGTACGGGATTGTTTGTAGACCTGGTACGGGATTGTTAGTATACCTGGTACGGGATTGTTTGTATACCTGGTACGGGATTGTTTGTAGACCTGGTACGGGATTGTTAGTATACCTGGTACGGGATTGTTTGTAGACCTGGTACGGGATTGTTAGTATACCTGGTACGGGATTGTTTGTATACCTGGTACGGGATTGTTAGTATACCTTGAACGGGATTGTTAGTATACCTGGTACGGGATTGTGTGTAGACCTGGTACGGGATTGTGTTTATACCTGGTACGGGATTGTTAGTATACCTGGTACGGGATTGTGTGTATACCTGGTACGGGATTGTTAGTATACCTGGTACGGGATTGTTTGTATACCTGGTACGGTATTGTGTGTAGACCTGGTTCGGGATTGTGTGTATACCTGGTACGGGATTGTTAGTATACCTGGTACGTGATTGTTAGTATACCTGGTACGGGATTGTTAGTATACCTGGTACGGGATTGTTTGTATACCTGGTACGGGATTGTGTGTAGACCTGGTACGGGATTGTGTGTAGACCTGGTACGGGATTGTGTGTATACCTGGTACGGGATTGTTAGTATACCTGGTACGGGATTGTTTGTATACCTGGTACGGGATTGTGTGTAGACCTGGTACGGGATTGTTAGTATACCTGGTACGGGATTGTTAGTATACCTGGTACGGGATTGTTAGTATACCTGGTACGTGATTGTTTGTATACCTGGTACGGGATTGTTTGTATACCTGGTACGGGATTGTTAGTATACCTGGTACGGGATTGTTAGTATACCTGGTACGGGATTGTGTGTATACCTGGTACGGATAGTTAGTATACCTGGTACGGGATTGTTTGTATACCTGGTACGGGATTGTTTGTATACCTGGTACGGGATTGTTTGTATACCTGGTACGGGATTGTTTGTATACCTGGTACGGGATTGTTAGTATACCTGGTACGGGATTGTTTGTATACCTGGTACGGGATTGTTAGTATACCTGGTACGGGATTGTTTGTATACCTGGTACGGGATTGTTAGTATACCTGGTACGGGATTGTTTGTAGTACGGGATTGTTTGTATACCTGGTACGGGATTGTTAGTATACCTGGTACGGGATTGTTTGTAGTACGGGATTGTTTGTATACCTGGTACGGGATTGGTCAACTCTATCAACATTCCCTGTAATCTGTTCTGTCATATGTTCTGTCACTGGATATATTATTATTGCTCTATCAAAACTTGTCTAGCATCTAATCTCTCAAACATAAAGTTATATTTATAAAACTACAAGATACTTTAAATATCCAGAGTGCTTGCGGACGGTCGATGGTTATATCTATGTTCCTGTTCGTGTCTGAAAGACGAGTTTCCAAGACGTACACCCCATGAACAAAGCTCAACCATGAATGAAAACTGTTCAGTTTCCCAAGACATACACCCCATGACCAAAGCTCAACCATGAATGAAAACTGTTCAGTTTCACAAGACGTACACCCCATGACCAAAGCTCAACCATGAATGAAAACTGTTCAGTTTCCCAAGACATACACCCCATGACCAAAGCTCAACCATGAATGAAAACTGTTCAGTTTCCCAAGACGTACACCCCATGACCAAAGCTCAACCATGAATGAAAACTGTTCAGTTTCCCAAGACGTACACCCCATGACCAAAGCTCAACCATGAATGAAAACTGTTCAGTTTCCCAAGACGTACACCCCATGACCAAAGCTCAACCATGAATGAAAACTGTTCAGTTTCCCAAGACGTACACCCCATGACCAAAGCTCAACCATGAATGAAAACTGTTCAGTTTCCCAAGACGTACACCCCATGACCAAAGCTCAACCATGAATGAAAACTGTTCAGTTTCCCAAGACGTACACCCCATGACCAAAGCTCAACCATGAATGAAAACTGTTCAGTTTCCCAAGACGTACACCCCATGACCAAAGCTCAACCATGAATGAAAACTGTTCAGTTTCCCAAGACGTACACCCCATGACCAAAGCTCAACCATGAATGAAAACTGTTCAGTTTCCCAAGACGTACACCCCATGACCAAAGCTCAACCATGAATGAAAACTGTTCAGTTTCCCAAGACGTACACCCCATGACCAAAGCTCAACCATGAATGAAAACTGTCGAGTTTCACAAGACGTACACCCCATGACCAAAGCTCAACCATGGATGAAAACGAGAACATATTGGAGAATTACCAACTCAAATATCGTAAGCATAAACTTAATATAAAAGTAATCATTTAAAACTATGCATTTAGCCAACTACTGCTGTGAAAATTACAGTGTTAACACTAAGTGGATGATAAAATCTTGATTTATGAAATAGAACAATTCTTGAAACATCATATGTATAACATGGAAAGAAAAAGTGTTCGTCATTTTCAATTGGAAATTCGAATTGCCATTATGAGTTTTCTCAAGGTCTTGCATACATCATCATTCAAATTGTTACATTTATTTCTTAGAAAGGCATGTTAGGTCCTTTAAACGTTCCTTTCAATCTAGTTTTAAATATGCTTGGAAATGCGGAGTTGCATATATCAATATTAAGTCGGTTCCGTAATACAGTAGACGAGGGTATAAATGAGTTACTATGTAATTTTGTTCGACGTGCAATTGTAAGATAATTGCAGTTGTTTCGGAGAGGTAATCGGTAGTGTCGGCTATACAAGTTCTTGGGAATATAGTTTCTAACTATATTCTTGGAGAATGCCGTTCATGACTCTGTATATTATTAAACGTTCATGGATGTTGTATTGCTATATACGAACGAAAGCATGCATCAATCCGAATATAGTTGATGGTCAGATTGGCACAGTATGTTTATCAGATATAACCGATCTACTGTCAGATATATCTCGGTTAGCTACATTCGAATGCATGCTACGAATAGTACTCCCCGGTAGCTATATTCGAATGCATGCTACGAATAGTACTCCCCGGTAGCTATATTCGAATGCATGCTACGAATAGTACACCCCGGTAGCTATATTCGAATGCATGCTACGAATAGTACTCCCCGGTAGCTATATTCGAATGCATGCTACGAATAGTACTCCCCGGTAGCTATATTCGAATGCATGCTACGAATAGTAC